>CAWUFW010002913.1:1820000-2002037 GCA_963921515.1 Calotriton arnoldi | reverse complement strand
TCCTTGCTGTGCTGTGGGACTGGGGCCTGGTGTGTGTTGTACTTGGGCTGTCCACCGTCCCACCCACTGCACTTTGTGTTCCTGCCACTTACCTGTTACTTGTCGGTTGGTGCAGCTGTGCCTGACACATGGGTGTGGGGAGTGCTCCACCTTGCTGGTCTGTGGGAGTGGGGGCCTGGTGGGTGTTGTACTTCAGCTGTCCACCGTCCCACCCACTGCACTTTGTGTTCCTGCCACTTACCTGTTACTTGTCAGTTAGTGCAGCTGTGGCGGACACATGGGTGTGGTGGGTGCTCGTTGTGGCGCTTCTGGCATATTTGTGGACCTGTTGGTGGTTACGTGGCTGGCTTAGTGTACACATGTCCCCACGCATCTTACAGTTGTTCGGTTTGGCCTGTGTGTGGTAGTGTCTGTTGCATGTGCGTGTGATGTGTTGTGTATTGTGTGCTGGACATGGGGGTGTTTGTCCCTGGGAGCTGTGGCATGGTGGTTGCGCATGTGTGTACATAGCGGTGTGCTGGTATACATTAGTTTGTACTTACCAGCCTCCACTCCCCTGCTAATCCGGCGAGGATCTCCGGATGGATTACGACTCGCACCTTCTCCTCCCACGCTTTGAAGGTCTTAAAGAGCGCGGGATTCCCTCCGCCAGTGACGGCAGCCAGCTCTCTGTTTTTGCCCTCCTTCTTCTTGACCAGGCTCTTTACGTCATTCCAACGTTTGTTTATCTCGGTTCTGTTCCTGGGCAGGGTCCCGACTGCATTGACCTGGTCTACGATCCGGGTCCACATTCTGTTTCTGGTGGCTAGTGGTGTGTGCTGGACCATGTTCCCATAGATTTGTGGGTACACCTTGATGATCTCGTCGACCATGACCGTCAGCTCCATGGGCGTGAACTTGGGCATCCTTTGTGGTGCCATGGTGTTTGTGGTGCTGGTGCGGTGTGTGTTGTGTAATGTGCAGGGGGTTTGTGGTGCCGGTGTTTGGTGGTGGTGGTTGTGATGTGTGCGTTTCTGTGGTGTGCTGCTGTCCTTGCTGTGTCACTGTGTCCTCTCCTCTCCTCTCTGGTTTGCAATGTAGCAAGGGGTTGTGGTCTGTGGGAGTGCTGCTTTTGTACTCACCTATGTGGGTGTGTCCTCATGGTCTGTTGTTTTCAGGTGTGTTGTGTCTGGGGTTCTGGCCTTTGTATTTTTTGTTTGTCCGGGGGTGTTTTCGGGATGTGTACTGTGCTTGTGTATTTGTGCGTGCCTTGCTGTGTGGACTTGTTGGCCATGTTGTGTGCTATTGGTTTTGTGTGCGGATGGTTTCTGTGCAGGTACGTGGGCGCCATGGCTTCTGCCGTGTCGATTCTCATCGGCGTTGTTTGCGCTGGCGGGCGGTATTTTTGTTGTTTTTCCGCGCTCATGGCGGTGCGATCGTAATTTCACGTGCGGTGTGTCGGCCGTGAGGGCGGGCGGTTTTGTGTTGTCGTGCGTGTTTCCGTCCGTGGCGGGCGGTTTGACTCCGACTCGGACGATGGCGGGCGGTATTTTGTATGATTTTTCGCCGATGGCGGTTTTCAGTTTGTGTACTCATAATGGCGTGGTCGGTGTTCAGGCGGTGTGTGCGGGCGGATTTTTGCCGCTTCCATGCCTGGCGGATTTTTTTACGCCGGGTATCGTAATGTGCCCCTTAGATCCTATTTTAGATAGACAGTCTGCTTTCAAGTTTCGTCCTCCTAGGTCACATAAGCATTTGCTTAATATGTGTTCTTCTCATCAGCTGGTTGACACATGGAAGGTGCATAATCCTACGGGTAGCGATTTCACATTTTTCTCCTCTCCACATTCTAGTTTTTCTCGTATCGACTATCTTCTTGTTGATGCTGCTCTTTTAAAACATACCAGTTACGTCATGATTCATCCAATCGTTGTTTCTGATCATGCAGCGGTTTCATTGACGATTCATAATATTACTGATAAGAGAGGCCCTCGTACTTGGCATCTTAATACTGAGATTTTGGACGATGAGGAGGAAGTCAAAGAACTCAATAGGGAGATTGTCAATTTCTTCAACGATAATGTGTCTTCGGTTAATTCGCCAATAGTTTTATGGGATGCATTTAAATGTACCATTCGGGGTCATGTTATCAAAAAAATGTCAAAGAGGAATAGCGATATTAGAAAGTCACTGAAATCTTTAGGAGATGAGATCAAACGTAAAGAGGTACTATATAGAAGTTCTAATGATAAGTCTCTCCTACAAGATATGAAAAATCTGAAATACTCTTTTAATTCTATAGTTACTAGAAGGGCCTATATTGGGGTACATGCTCAAACATCTCGCCATCTGCTGTTACGGAATAGAGCTGGCAAGTTGTTGGCTGCCACCTTAAAATATCAAAATACTAATGTCAAGGCTGTCCAGATTTCTTATATTAATGATAACGGTGGTTCTAGGAAATTCCTTACTAAAGACATACTTGAAGTTTTTCGAGATTTTTATGAAAAATTATACACTCCCAAAGATCAATGCAATATCTCTGCGTGTCAGCAGTTTTTGAAGTCGATTCCTACAAATACTATTTCACATTCTGATATGATTGACTTGGGGAAGCCGATTGAATCTGAAGAGATCATTCAAGCTATTAAGGCCACTCGGTCGGGGAAAGCTCCGGGGCCTGATGGGTTCCCTATTGCTTTTTATAAAACTTTTTCGTCCTCAATAATAAAGTATCTTAAGGGAGTCTTTGATAATTTTGTCTTTAATGGTAAGGTCTCTGGTACAGCTGCTGAGGCTACTATTGTCGTAATTCCGAAAGAGGGCAAGGATCATTCTGATCCTAAGAATTTTCGTCCAATTTCATTATTAAATATGGAAGCTAACATTTTTGCAAAATCCTGGCTAAGCGATTAGAGGGTCATATCCCTAGCCTTATTCATCATTCCCAGACTGGTTTTGTAAATGGGAGACTTGCTAGAGATAATATCCAATCCTTTTGTCATATTTTGGAGAAAGCTAAACTCTCTACTTTACCTTCGGCGGCGATTGCCCTTGACGCCGAAAAGGCTTTCGACAAAGTCTCTTTGCCTTTCTTATGAGCAGTGCTTCAATCACATAATTTAGGTGACTCTTTTATCAATATGGTGATGTCTCTATATGCGCAACCTAAAGCTAACATCAGAGTCAATGGGGCTACGTCTTCTTTTTTTAATCTATGTCAGGGCACTAGACAAGGGTGCCCGTTGTCTCCCCTTCTCTTTCTAATGTCTATAGACCCACTTCTTCGACTTCTCAATTTGAATCAGGCTGTTAAAGGCTTTCAATTTGGTTCACTTACGCTTAAAACTGCTGCATACGCGGATGACGTCCTTATTTTTTCAGAAGATATTGTTGCTGCACTTCCTGCTATCTCCAATACTATTAAAAAGTGTTCGCGTGTCTCAGGTTATATTCTAAATAAAGAGAAAACGGAAATGTTCCCTCTTAATTCGTTGTGCTTCCCTTCTCATATGGGCAATTCGGGATTTAAGTGGCAATCAACTCGTATTAAATACTTAGGAGTTTGGTTTTGTAAAGACCTTCTTGATACTATTTCCTACAATGAATCTCACATCATAACTAAAGTTAAAGACCTTTTAGCATCCTGGTCTCCGAAATATATCTCCTGGTGGGGAAGATTTCAAACTCTTAAGATGATGATAACCCCGATTATTAATTTTTTATCCTCCATGCTACCTACAAAGCTCTCTTCGTCCTTTTTTCATGAGATTGATTTACTCACTTCAAAATTTCTGTGGAGTGATAAACGTGCTAGAATTGCGTATAAGCGTCTTAGGAAACCCTCTGTTCTGGGTGGATGTAATCTTCCAGATTGGAATTTATATCAAATTTCCTTTTTAGCTTCTCAGGGTGCTCTTTGGTTTTTGCCGGATTCCCAGCATACACCCCCGTGGATTTATATTGAACGAGACTTATGTGCTCTCTTTCTACTCCTTCCTTTCTCACTGCTTCTAAACTAGTTCTGGCTCACTCCCAACGTATTATCTCAGATACGGTTACTGCACTAAAATATATTGACAAAAAAGTATCCAAACCCATCCATAAATCGAGATGGTCCTCATTATGGTATAATCCTAAAATTGTTGCTGATATTGACTCTAAGACGGTTTCTTCCTGGGCTATTAAAGGTCTTTCATTGGTTGAGGATCTTTAAGACTCTAATTATGATCCTCTTCCCTTTTCTTCTTTGGCTAGAGAATATAACCTTAATAATATGGATTTTTATTCTTTTTTGAAATTGAAGGTTGCTTTTTCCAAAATATCTCTTTCTACAGAGTCGGTTACTGTCTCACTTCTTTCTATGTGGTATCGCTCAGGACATACTGCTTCGCGAATATATAAGTTTCTATCTGCTCCACTTCCTTCACAGTCTACAACTACACAAGATAAATGGTCTCATCATTTTGATAATGATATTTTTAAACATATTTCACAAGAGACTTGGCAGTTGATTGGGAGGCTTTCCTTACGTAATAAAATTGCTCCCGCTCTTATCCAATCTAAATTTTTTGCATTGAATCTCCTGCATTGGACCCCTGCTCGCTTACATAAATTGAAACTCAGCGGTAACGATCTTTGTTGGAATTGCAATTTGGTTCCGGGCACTCACCAACATATGTTTTTCGAGTGTACGTTACTGCAACCCTTTTGGAAGTTGGTACGGAGGCATTTATCACTAATCTTTAATATTTCCTTGGAGCTTTCACCACCTATGATTCTATTGGGACCATGGGCTACAACAACTCCTTTACCCCTTGATACTACGGATATGCAGTTATTGGATCTACTAATATCCATTGCTGTTAAAGTTATATTAGCAGAGTGGAAGTCTTTTAATCTATTATCTTATCATACTTGGTGGGCATGGGTATCATACATTCGTGGGGCCCATACTTATATTGAAGAGAAGCATTATACTCCTTACATTTCTCGTAGTGTTTGGAGGTCATTGGATGAATATATAAATTTGTCTTCTCAAGGATTGGTTGCTCAGTACCCCTTTGATTTTATTATTTAATTTACTTCCCTTATTGAAGCAATTGTCCCCATTTCTTTCTTTCTTTCTTCCTTCTTTTTCTCTTTTTTCGTCTTTTTTCTTTCCTATCTTTCCTCTAGCTTTTCTATCTCCCTATCTTTTCTTCTTCTTCTCTACTCTTTTTTATTATGTATTTTTATTTCTTGTTTCAGCAATACGACTTGGTTTTGTTATAAAGTAGTATGAGATATTGATCTTTTATATTACTTCTACCCGGGCTTTGTAATATTTTTTCAACGATTACCCATATCATATAATATATTTATATATTTTGCTTTCTTGTAAATCTATTTCTCTCTGTTATGAATTTTCTTTTCAACTCTATATTTATTTGAGCTTAATTTATTGAATGTCTCATAATGATATGTTGTATTGCATTATATTATAAATTGATTAACTATTTTTAAATAACAATAAAGCTATTGGAACTAAAAAAAAGTCTCTTAGTTCCATAACTAGAATATACCCACCCATAGGCTACCATCTAGTTCCCTTATCAGCTCACCCCAGTGACTTGCCCACCTTGATAGGGAGCACTGTCAAGGTTTTTTCTATAGCACTATCTTTTCTTTGACAGTCGGTAGTTACTGGACAGGGTAAGTGGTGGATATTGATATTTTACCATTAGCGTTTCGAAGATTAAGGCTATTTCATTCCATTTGGATACCAGTGTTTTCTAAACTTCTCTCTCACAAGTTGCAGTAGCGAGCAGTCGAGGGTTACTCCAGGAGGTGGTTGCAGTGTTATGCATTCACACCCCCTGGGCTATGTAGGTTAGTGGACTCTGCTGTTTGGGGCCGAATTAGTTTGAAACTTGTAACGCATTTACCAAATATGACTGGTGCTTGCCATACTGGCCAGTACCGTTAACTACACACTGAGTTAAGCATGCCTGTTATTCTAGCACTTTAGGCCTGGCACCACAGTAGTAAAGGGATTAGAATGCAAATACTGTATGAATACTAATTACACTCGCTAAACTCAATCTCCGGCCAAGTTATATTTTTGAAGATGGCCTGATTTAGATGAGGGGGTTTAGAACAAAAACCCCAGAATGCACTACATGACTCCAATCCAATCAAACTTTATTCGATCTAGTTAAATGACATAGATCATAAAAAGTATGCAGGTTTAAAAAGACAATTTAAACATCCTTTGTAAAATTGATACAAGCTAATAGGTGGTTCAAGCCATAACAGCTCCGGCACAGGGGACTTCAAAGTCTAATAAATACATTGCTTGATCGTACATTAAACCTTACCCAGCCCTCTACCAGTTAATTCATAAAAACATCAAAGAACAATTAAAAAAGGTCAATTAAAAAAGGTATCCTACCTAAAATGTACATTAAAATGACAATAATTTCATCTATGTGGTTAAAATCTCAAATCTAAACAGCACAATTAATTTTCCAGTTAGCAGTGCAAGTTCTAAAATGGGGTTAATTTAGAGCTAACATGCTTATCCCTTACAGAAGACGTCTTCTACGCAGGCAGGCCCACAAGAAAGATGCTACACAGAAACAAACATAGGGGTCACAAAGCTTCTTCATAAAAAATAATGCAATTCAGCATTGATTAAAATTGTACCGCCTTAAAAGAGGAAGAATATATTTGGATCTCTGGACCTTGTAGTATTTACAGAAGAAGAAGAGATGAAGGTCAGATTGCTGTGACAGATTGTCACAGGGACACTGTTCCAAGTCGCTGAAATAATACTTTTTGGCTGGAAAGCCCAACATCAAGGGTATTAAATTAGTGCGAAATCTTAAAAGAATAAATCTATGCTGTAGGTTTTTTATACCCTCCAGATACAAGAATTCACCTTCAGTTATAGTGGGGATCTGATGGTAAAAGTTTGCTACTGTTTTTACTTGGTGAGTCTCCTTCCTTGCATAGTCAGCCTTGGCCAGAAATAGGGACTTAAGTTTCTTCTTAGGGAATTTGGAGCAGGAGGTCGGGTTGGTATACAGTTCCTGGTCACCTAAAGAGTGTAACGTGGTCTTGACATACTCCAACCAAGCAATTTTGTGGGCATTATCAAGTGTCAGACAATTGCCTAATATAACCTGGTTGACATCCACAGTGTTTCTTCTCCATATTGAATGCCACAACATGATCGGAGCAAGTCTTACTGTGTCCTTTATGTACGGTAGACCCAGTTCTAGAAGACAGACATAATTAGAAAACGAGGCGGAAAGAGAGGCGACCCTTTTTAAAAACCATCCTCTATCTTCTGCAAGGGGTCTATTGGTACCATTCCCCACAGCCCCTCCCCGTATGTTGCTGCCGAAATTGTTCTTGCATTATAGATCTTCTTTATTGTCCCTATGGGTTTAGATCCCAGTTTTTTACAAAAGCTGGCAATTGCAACCAGAGTTCTTTCCATTGTTAATGCCCTACATTTTACCATGTGCGCCCAAGTTTGTTATCAAATAAAACTCCCAAATATGAGAACGTCTCCACTATTCCTAACTTCCTTGTCCCTATATAAAAAGATGGTAACCTATTCGAGGGTAAAGCACCTGACACCATAACAAAGGATTTGGACTCATTAACCTTTAAGTCCAATGATGACATGTACCCCACATAGGCCTTTATTAGGCGTTGAAGCGCAACTCCCATCCTGGCTATTAGGACTGCATTGTCCGCATAAGCCAGGATCGGTAGTGATGCTGGGGGGAAGGTTGGGATGTCTACCGTAGATCCCGTTAATACCGCTTCTACACCATTTGTAAATAACGAGAAGAGGAATGGGGCAAGTACACAGCCTTGCCTGACTCCTCTCATAATCTGGAAAGATCTCGTACATTCCCCCTTTCTTTCATACCGTACGCTTGCAGTCGCCTGTGAGTACATATCACAAATTATATTAATCAGGTGAGGATCAATTCCCATCTTCAGCATTATGGACCATAACTGTACATGGCTTACGCAGTCGAAAGTTGCCGATAAATCCATAAAAGCCATGTAGGTGCGCCCCCACTTAGCTACGGAATACTTTGCGATGGTCATGCTAAGATTTACGCATTGATCAATCGTTCCTCGACCCTTCTGAAAGCCATACTGGGTTGGCATCAAAATGTCTTTTTCCCTCGCCCATTCTTCTAGCCTGTTCAGTAGGACACGACCTAGCAGTTTTCCTGTGCAATCCAGAAGAGAAATCGGGCGATAATTCTGAGGGTTAGATTTATCACCTTTCTTATGTATTGGGACTATGATGCTTGTTTTCCATGACGGAGGCGGTCCCTTCTCAGCAATTTCGTTGAATATGATGGTTAAGAGTGGTGCCCACAGCTCCTGATGTTCCAGGAAAAAGTCAATTGGGACCCCATCCGGGCCGGGCGCTTTAGCGCGGGTGCACTTAAGCAGTGCTGTTCTTACCTCTCCCAAATTAAAGATCAGAGGCTCACTTGTTAATACCATAGAGTCGATGGGATCATCCCTCATCATGTTCATACTCCCAAATATGCCTTCAAAATGCAGCACCCAGGCATCTTCATCTACGTGATTATCAAGAGTTTTATCTGAGCTGTTCTTAAAATAGGGAGCGTTCACAACATTCCAGAAATCCCTACAGTTATTAGAAGAGGTTGCTTTGACTAAGTCATCCCATGCCTTATCTTTAATCTCCATCTCCCTATTCTTCCTTGATTTCTTGTAATTCAGACGTAAACCCTTAATCTGGGACTGATCTCTGGGAGATGCCTTAAGGGCCTTACGAAGATCTTGTAGGGCCTGGGAGCAAGCCTCATCGAACCAGCCGGTTTCCCGTCTTTTTTTTGTTTACATTAGACCGGGTTAAGGATAATTTAATTTCCTTAAGTACTTCTAAAAAATTAGGGATTAAGGTATCAGATTCTACATTCGGATCCAAGCACTTCATAATCAGATCTAGTTTATTAATAACAACCTGCTGGATGATTTACACTACATGACTCATAGTGCCCCAATTCTCCAAAACACCTCTTCTGATGCACGAACAAAGTGTCTCCACACGTGCAATGTGTCCTTCAAAAGTGACTATGGAAAGCTATGATAACACTACAATCTCCAAGGATTTCAATGTAATTGACACCCAAAACTACTCTGGTTGGCCCTTTTTGGTGACTTAAAGTGTTAAGAAGCACGGCTGTCAGCTTAAAATGTTTTTTTAGCAAAACTCTTCTGATTATAAAAATGTGCTGCCCATCTCTAGATTTAGTCAAAAGCAATTCTGAGACCCTTATTACGAGTTCAGAGCTAAATTCCGATCCCGTTTGCACTGGGATTGGAATTATGAGTTGTGTTATAGTTAGTTGTGTGACAATTATTACAACCTTGCAGTTTTTCCGAGAAAAATTCCAGTAGGTTAAACCTGCCAAACTTCATTTTGGAAAAGCCCTGAAAAAAGGCAAAAAATGTGTAATTCAGTTTGTTAAAAACAGATTCTGGATGTTATACCTCGTTTTTCTGTTGAAAACTCAAAATAGGGGGTATTTGCCACACATGGTAAATACCTCACCCTGGGGTAACAGTATTTACCTTGTGTGGTAAATACCCCGTGCAACGGCTTTAAGTATGGAAGGTGGCTCCAGGTCTGAGACCCAGTATTAATTAAAAATGAACATTGAAATGGGTCTCTAGTGGGCTCTCTGTTCTCGTCCTTAACTTGTTTGCTCTCAACAATACTAATCGATTTCTGAACAATTGAATGTAAAGAACGTTGAAATAATTCATGTCAGCGATTTAGGTCCTTTTATTTTTCAATTCTTTTTTTTTTTTTGATCAGCACAAAAGCATAAGACACAGTAAACAATGAGGCGTGAACCAATATCACAACAATCTGGCAGAAAATTATAATAAGTCAACATTACAGAAACAAACATATCCATATCGCACCGCAGCAAATCAAATCATATTATAATTTATATCATCGCCAATTTAAAGCAAAAAAGCAAAAAAAAGCCAATAAATTCCACCAGATAGATTATTTTATCATAAATCTAATTAAGATTCCTTCCACCGTGCCAGGGGTGACCATATGCTGAGCCCCAACCCTCTAGCCCTTTTCCCCTTCCTCTCGTAGATAGCTCTTTCAATGGTGAATAGTGAAAGTAACCGTGATAACCACTGTTGAAATGTGGGGGGGTTGAGTGTCCAGCCAGGCCGAGGCAATACTTAACCGCACAACCGCCATTGCCACAAAAAGAAATTGATATGCCGGGTTTTGCTGCTCGCCACAGCTAACTCACTGTGCAGCCTATTACTCTTGTATAGTGCATACTTTGAACAGAGTCACCTCCAAGTGTTTATAATGGCCAGGGTTGAGCGATCTGGAGTTGAGGCTGAAGGCAGTGTAAGGTTTTCAAGAGTGTCCGTCAGTGGGCCAAAAAGGTGCTTATAATATGTGGCCATCTAATCCTTGACCTCTCTGCAGAGCGTACAGAGCAATGGTCATGTATTCCAGTTGCAATTGTTATTCAGTGCAAATGTGTGTGAAGGAGGTACACGGTAGCCAAAACATTGACAAGGCAAAGTAAAGAAAATGCACAGCTTACAGGTGAGTGGGAGTGTTGCGTGTTTGGAGGGTGGTGAAATGAAGGAGATGCAAGGAAGTGCATTCAGGAGAGAGTGAAACGAGGGTGCTGAAGAGGAAAGAGATAAGATGTAAGATAGCCGATGGATGAGATGTGGTGAGAACAGTGTGACTATAACAGGAGTGACTGACGCACTCTTAACACCACTACAACTCCACAGGCCTCAGTAATGTTTAATTCATAATCTCACAATTCAGAATTTAAATATTTTCAATATTATTTAAAACTAAAATATGTGTGTTACTGTAGGAGAGTAGGATCTGCCTCTTATGTTGCCCCCACTTTTTTCTGATGTTTACACTGGTTTCTGGCTATAGTCTGGCTGGGACCCTGCCAATCAGGGCCCCAGCCTCTCTGTTCTCTCTAAACGATTTGGAGTGCACTCTAGGTGCACTAGTGATTGGATACTGTGGTACCTTATGAGTCCCTAGTATATGGTACCTTAGGTACCAAGGGCATAGGTACTTCACAGGCCTACCAGGGGCTGAAGCATGTATTATGCCACCCCTGGGAAGCAGACTAAATCTGACACCACAGGCCTGCTACTGCAGCCTGGGTGAGGTGGTGCTAGCACCCCTCACTGAGATATAGATTTCCTATATCTCTCCTGCACACACATTTAAACCTATCAGTCACCCCTAAGGCAGGCCCTATCAATCCTGAGGGCAGGGTGCTTGGTTCCTATGTGAGAGGGTGCCTCTGCCTGAGCAGGGCCCCTCTGCAGCTCTCAGAGTCCATTCTCTGGGGCTGTTTGTGGATGCGGTTAAACCATATACTCTTAAGTTCATTATACCCTCGCGGTAGAATGCTAACTTTGGAATGGCTGCATCAAAACATGTCGTGTTTGGTGTCAAACATCTTGGAATACTACCCCCCCGCCAGTTCTGGCGGCGGGGGTAGCATTCCACCCTTCTAGAGGGATAGACATGTACCTACTGTGGAAACACGGTAGAATCCTGCAGAGCCCTGGCATCACAAAATGGATGCCACCAGTCACAGACACTGGGCTGCCCTCCTGCTGATGACCAACACTCGCAGCGGAGGAAGCCCAACAATAGATATCCTGTCCCAAGGGGGTGTGACCACCTCCCAGACAGGGTTTAGTGTATTGGGGCTGGGTGGGTGCACTCTTAGAGTGCTTTGAAGTCCTGCACTGGGGGAGCAGAAGGCTCCTCTGTGCATACCCCAGTTCAAACCGGCTCAGGGGCTACCTGCCCCTGCTCTGGCGCGAAACTGGACAAAAGGAAGTAGGTGTAACCACCCACTCCCCTGACCCTCCCATAGGTGGGGTCATAGAGCTAGTCCCTCCCTTTCTTTTAGTATAAGAGGGGGAACCTGTGCATTGCAAACTAGATACCCCTGGACGACGCTCTACAAGAAGAATCCCGGACCATCGACGTTCCACTACCTTTGGAAGACTGAAGAATCTCCCTTGGAGTCAAGGAGTGACTCACTGCTTGGCAGGCACCAAAAATGACAACGACGGTCGCAAACTACGCCGCTCCCGCCAGAGCCCGAAGTCCCTGCAGCCCAGGAAGAGGATTTCCTGACTTCTCCAAGGCCATCGTGAGTCCCCAGCGAAGCTGAGGCAAGTGGACCCCACGAGCAATGAGGAACCGCAGACCCTGGGTACCGTGCACTATTGTCGAGTGCAACCCCTTCACGACGTTCTACGAACTTGTGCTTTGGACCACGTGTGGTCCCAGCCTCTAACAAAGATCCCTCCCAAAATCAGAGGCCTACACCGTCCCGAGTGACCGTGGGCCCCTGTTGAGTGAATCCTCCTGAGGCGTCTTCGCGATCCCTTGCCAGCCGGCTTGTGGGTCCCCAGAAGACTTTCCAAAGAAACCAAAGGGCTCCCCTGGTTGCTCCAGGCCTGCCCTGACCTACCCTCGCTGGGTAAGTTCCTCAGACCTTGCTGGTCTGCACCATTGACTTTTCCGTTCCACCACGAGACTTGCTGCTACCAAGGCTTGTTGGCTCCAATCGGGTCGCCGACACCGCAGTCAGCTGCAGACTTCGTGGAACACACTGAATCCAGCTCCTGGCCATCCTCGACGCCTCCTGGACCTCGTGGTTGAAGAGTCAAGACACCAGTGAACGACCTGAATCTGTCGACGGCGGTGGGCATTCATCTTCCTTGCCCCGGGTCACTGCCAAGTGCCCTTGAACACTGTCCCCTCTGCTTTCGGGTCTTCCTCCTTCCGAATCCAGGCTTGGATTCCAACGGACACTTCTTCTGTCGCCGCAAGCAGCAAGTCTTCACTGGCTCCCATTGAAAACGACGCCGCGACCCGACACCAAAGGACACCTATGCACCCGGCTCCCCTGGGTGAGGTAACTTTAGCATTACGGTGCTCCCGTGGGTGTGGGCCCTAGAACTACTTACCCTGTAAGTGGCTTGCTTGTAGCTACCCTAGAAGTGCCCTAAAACTCTTATTTTCTAAGTGCGACAATTGCGCTGACTCGTACAGGGTTCGCGTCTGTGTTAGACACATCGCGTCCATCTCCCTTGTAACACTATCTATAACCGTGTCCTTCGACTCGTACTGAGTCCGATCGGTGTTCGCCTCGAACACACCAGGGGCCTGTAACATTGAAATCTCCATTGCGCTGACTCGTACAAGGTTCGCGTCTGTGTTAGACACAGCGCGTCCATCTCCCTTGCAACTCTATCTGTAACCGCGTCCTTCGACTCGTACAAGGACCGATCAGTGTGTTCGCCTCGAACACGCAAGGTACCTTTAACACTGAAATCTCAATCGTGTCTGTTCGCATAGACTCGCACAGGACTCGCACCGGTGCCAGGACACCGCGTCCGTCCCCTGTGGGTCTCCTACAACTACCTGGGATGGTTCTTGGGGGTCCCTCGATTCTAACTGCTCTAGACCTAGGTCTAGCCAAACTAAGATTGTGATATTTGATTGTGCTAACTTATTTTGATAACATTTGATTTGTACATATGTTCCTGACTTCTAATCTCATAAAGAGATTAGTAGAGAGTTGTTTATTAATAAATACATATATATTTGCTATATATACCTGTGTGGTGTCTTTTCATTTGGTGATTCAAGAGATTGTGTGGTAAAACAAGCTGCTTTACATTCCTCCAAGACTTAGCCTGAAGGCTGCTCTCCACAGCTACCACTAGGATAGCTTTCTATAAAGGTTGTCTTAAACCTACCAACCATAAGAGTCGAATTGTTCTGGTGCAAGGTGTCCACTTTAATTAGTGAACAGCATATACCAGGCCAACTTCTCACATTGGTGGCAGCGTGTGGGATTCCAGCTTGCTATTGTTTTACCAGAAAATCTCTATTTGAATTACTAACTGAAAACCACTATAGGTACTCAAGGTACATATAAAGTCAAGCTTAGTATCAATAAGTTCTACTGAACTTAGAGCTGTGTGAAAAGGGATAGCACACCCTTTCTACAGCTCAAGCTAGTATCAGTAGGCCACAAACTAGTGTAGGTAGTACAACACTGCACAACACTAGAATGTCCTCAAGGGATGTACCCAGTGGATCCACCCAGCTTCAGTATAAGGACATGACTTTCTGTGACTTGAAAGCCATGTGTGCTGAGAGGCACCTGAAGATAGGACAGAGTCCCTCCACACTACACTTGACAGATCTGCTAACAGCAGATGACCTTAGATTAGCTCTAGGAGCTAAGGGGTCTGGATCAGTGGGTGGGTCAGTTATAGTGTCTGGGTCAGATGATGAACATCAGGATGACCAGGACTCTGTGATTGTAGGGCCAGGCCCAAAGGGGTCTGAACAAGACAGAGGAATTCTCCCTAAGAGAACTGACATAGTGGAAGACAGGCACAGGTCCCTTTCCAGGGAATCTGAGCACTCCTTTCACTCTGGCAGAGAAACTGTCTACCAGAGGAACTCCTTCTTCCCAAGAAGAGAGACCTCCTCTGAAAGGATGTACAAACTGCTGCAGTATGAGGAAGCAAGATTTGCCCTCAAAACCAAGCAGTTGGCATTAGACAAAGAAGCCTTTGAGTTCCAGAAAGCTTCTAGAAGAGAGGGGTTAGAACCCCATGGTGGCAGCAACAGTGTCCCTAGAGGTAGAGAAAATACTCCAGACCATAGGAACCTGAGCAAGGTTGTTCCTCCCTACCAGAGTGGGGATGATATCCACAAGTGGATAACTGCTATGGAAAGGGCCTGTAGAGTACAACAGGTCCCCCAGAAGCAGTGGGCAGCAATCTTGTGGCTCTCCTTTTCAGATAAAGGTAGAGACAAGCTCCTCACTGTTAGAGAAGAGGATGCTGATGACTATGAAGTCCTGAAGAGTGCACTGATAGATGGGTTTGGCTTAACCACTGAGCAGTACAGGTTGAAGTTCAGAGACACCCAGAAGGCACAGACTCAGGACTGGACTGACTTTGTAGATTGTGCAACCAAGGCTCTGGAGGGTTGGCTGGTTGGCAGTAGGGTTACTGATTTCAAGGGATTGTATAATCTAATGATGAGAGAACAGATCCTTAATAATTGCCAGAACCAGTTGTTGCATCAATACCTGGTAGACTCGGATCTGACCTCTCCCCAAGAATTGGGAAAGAAGGCAGACAAGTGGGTCAGAACCAGGGTGAGGCAGAAAACCCAGAACCAAGGGGGTGACACAAAGAAGCAGGATCAGAAGGGCTCTGAGAAAAGTGGGGATAAGTCAACAGACCAGAAGTCTTCACAAGGGCCCCAAAAATCTGCATCTGGTGGGGAGTCACAATCCAACAAGGGAAAAGGCCAAAAGAAGCCCTGGTGCAAATTCTGTAAACAGAAAGGGCACTGGACTTCTGATTGTAACAAGTCCAAAGACCAAACCACCACCACTCCTGCCCCTAAGGCAACTGTTCCCCCTAGTTCAGCTACTGGTGGAGGTGGTACTCAGAAAAAGGGTGTAGTAGGGTTGACCCTGGGTTCTGAAGTGGGCTCTGCCTAGTCAGAGAACCCACTCAGGCAATGCTGATTTGTGATGGAGACATTGAAATGTCCTTCCTAGTGAGCCCCAGAAATCTGGGCAAATACAAACAGCAGCCTGTAATAAATGGCAAACAGGCTTTGGCATTTAGGGACACAGGTGCTAGTGTCACCATGGTGGCAGAGGATCTTGTGGACCCTGGACAGATCATCCTGGGTGAAATGTACCAGGTGACCAATGCAAGCAATGCCAAGACCAACCATAGTCTGGCAGTTGTGAATTTCTCCTGGGGAGGGGTAACTGGCCTCAAGAAGGTTGTAGTCAGTGCAGACCTCCCTGTAGAATGTCTATTGGGCAATGATCTAGAGACTTCAGCCTGGTCTGAAGTAGAGTTATGGACTCATGCTGAGATGTTGGGCATCCCTGCAGAGGTATTTGCTGTGACCAGGTCACAAGCCAAAATGCATAACACTGAACAAGCTCTGGATCCTGAAACTATGGACCAGATGCTTCCCAAGAAGAGGAGCAGTAGGGTTAAGGCAGTGCCTTCCTCTCTGTCTCAGACCACTGAGTCCCCTCCCCAGGGAGGAGGAGCAGATCCTGAAGAAGGAACTGCCCCAGATGAACTTGAGCCTGATCAGGTTGAGTTCTTGGGGCAGGGGGCCCTTCTAGGGAAGATCTGAGTAAGGAGCAACAGTGCTGCAGCTCTCTTGAACCCCTCAGACAGCAGGCTGCTGCTGAGGCTGCTGGGAGTGCTAGTGGGTCCCATAAGGTTTATTGGGATGAGGGACTCCTATATTCTGAGGGTAGAGATCCAGCCCCTGGAGCCACCAGGAGGATGGTAATCCCTCAGAAGTTTAGGGGGTTCCTCTTGACCCTAGCACATGATATCCCTTTGGCAGGTCACTTGGGCCAAAACAAGACCTGGGACAGGCTTGTTCCACATTTTCATTGGCCACATATGTCAGAGGACACAAAGGAGTTTTGTCGCTCCTGTGTCACATGCCAAGCCAGTGGCAAGGCAGGTGGCACAACAAAGGCCCCCTGATACCACTACCTGTGGTGGGGGTACCCTTTGAAAGGGTAGGGATTGACATTGTTGGTCCCCTTGACCCTCAAACTGCATCTGGGCACAGATTTATCCTGGTGGTAGTGGATCATGCCACCAGGTACCCAGAGGCAATTCCCCTGAGGACCACCACAGCCCCTGTGGTGGCAAGAGCCCTCATTGGAGTCTTCTCCAGAGTGGGTTTCCCAAAGGAGGTCATTTCTGACAGAGGTACCAACTTCATGTCAGGATATTTGAAGGCAATGTGGAAGGAGTGTGGTGTAACTTATAAGTTCACCACCCCCTATCACCCACAATGCAATGGTTTAGTTGAACGCTTCAACAAAACCCTGAAGGGAATGATTAAAGGACTCCCAGAGAAGCTTAGGCGGAAATGGGACCTTCTTCTTCCCTGCCTGTTGTTTGCATACAGAGAGGTTCCACAGAAGGGGGTTGGTTACAGCCCATTTGAGCTTCTGTTTGGGCATCCTGTGAGAGGTCCATTGTGTTTGGTAAAAGAGGGCTGGGAGTTACCTCTCAAGCCCCCCAAACAAGATGTGATGGACTATGTACTTGGTCTCCGCTCCCGGATGGCTGAGTACATGAAAAAGGCAACCAAAAACCTGGAGGCCAGCCAAGAATTACAAAAAGCTTGGCATGACCAAAGGCTGTACTGACTGTATACCAGCCAGGACAGAAAGTGTGGGTGTTGGAGCCTGTGGCCCCAGCAGCCCTCCAAGACAAGTGGAGTGGCCCCCATACAATAGTTGAACAGAAGGGAGAGGTCACCTATCTGGTGAATCTTGGAACTCCCAGGAGCCCCCTGAGGGTGCTCCATGTCAACAGATTGAAACCATATGTTGACAGGACTGACATGGGCTTGCTCATGGCAACTGATGAGGAACAGGAGGAGGAGAGTGACCCTCTCCCTGACCTGCTCTCGCAGAACCCTGATGATGGGTCAGCAGATGGTGTTGCTTTGGCAAGCAGCCTCACTGACCATCAGCAAACTGAGTGCAGACAAGTTCTGCAACAGTACAGACATATGTTTAGCCTGACCCCTAGTCAGACTTCCTGGTGCACCCATGAGGTAGGCACTAGAGACAGTCTGCCTGTCAAGAGTAAAATCTACAGGCAACCTGACCATGTCAGGGATTGTATCAGGACTGAAGTCCAGAAGATGCTGGAGTTAGGTGTGATTGAGCCTTCAGATAGCCCATGGGCTAGCCCAGTAGTCCTAGTACCCAAGCCTCATACCCAGGGTGGTAAGAAAGAAATGAGGTTTTGTGTAGACTACAGAGGCCTCAATGCAGTCACTAGGACTGATGCCTATCCCATACCAAGGGCAGATGAGCTGATTGATACTTTGGCCTCAGCCAAGTATCTAAGTACATTTGACCTAACAGCCGGCTACTGGCAGATCAGGTTAGCTGATGATGCAAAAGCCAAAACAGAATTTTCAACCCCTGGTGGGCACTACCACTTTGTGGTGATGCCCTTTGGATTGAAAAATGCACCTGCCACTTTTCAGAGGTTGGTGAATAAAGTTCTGGCAGGGATGGAAACTTATTGCTCAGCTTATCTAGATGATATTGCTGTCTTTAGTTCCTCCTGGCAGGATCACCTGGTCCACCTCAGGAATGTTTTGGAGGCTCTGCAGAAAGCAGGCCTCACTATCAAGGCCACTAAGTGCCAGATAGGGCAGAGTCAGGTTGTGTACCTGGGCCACCTTGTGGGTGGAGGCCAGGTTCAGCCTTTACAGAGCAAAATCCAAACCATCATGGAATGGGTTGCTCCAACCACCCAGACACAGGTGAGAGCCTTCTTAGGCCTGACTGGGTACTATAGGAGGTTTGTGAAGGGATATGGATCTATAGTGACCCCCTTGAATGATCTGACCTCAAAGAAAATGCCAAAAAAGGTTCAGTGGACAGCTAGCTGTCAGAAGGCATTTGAAGACCTAAAGCAGGCCATGTGCACTGCCCCCATCTTACAGAGTCCAGACTACACCAAAAAGTTCATTGTCCAAACAGATGCTTCTGAGCTGGGTGTGGGAGCTGTACTGTCTCAACTGAATGATGAAGGTCAAGACCAGCCAGTAGCTTTTATTAGCAGAAGGCTGACCCCTAGAGAGAAACGTTGGTCAGCTATAGAGAGGGAGGCCTTTGCTGTGGTGTGGGCCCTGAAGAAGCTGAGGCCATACTTGTTTGGCACTCACTTCATAGTTCAGACTGACCACAAGCCCCTCCTATGGCTTAAACAAATGAAAGGAGAAAACCCAAAACTTTTGAGGTGGTCCATTTCCCTACAGGGGATGGACTATACAGTGGAACATAGACCTGGGACCCAACATGCCAATGCAGATGGACTCTCAAGGTATTTCCACTTTGAACACGAAGACTCAACTGGTCAAGGTTAGTTTAGTGTCCCTGCGTTTGGGGGGGGTTGTGTAGGAGAGTAGGATCTGCCTCTTATGTTGCCCCCACTTTTTTTCTGATGTTTACACTGGTTTCTGGCTATAGTCTGGCTGGTACCCTGCCAATCAGGGCCCCAGCCTCTCTGTTCTCTCTAAACGATTTGGAGTGCACTCTAGGTGCACTAGTGATTGGATACTGTGGTACCTTATGAGTCCCTAGTATATGGTACCTTAGGTACCAAGGGCATAGGTACTTCACAGGCCTACCAGGGGCTGAAGCATGTATTATGCCACCCCTGGGAAGCAGACTAAATCTGACACCACAGGCCTGCTACTGCAGCCTGGGTGAGGTGGTGCTAGCACCCCTCACTGAGATATAGGTTTCCTATATCTCTCCTGCACACACATTTAAACCTATCAGTCACCCCTAAGGCAGGCCCTATCAATCCTGAGGGCAGGGTGCTTGGTTCCTATGTGAGAGGGTGCCTCTGCCTGAGCAGGGCCCCTCTGCAGCTCTCAGAGTCCATTCTCTGGGGCTGTTTGTGGATGCGGTTAAACCATATACTCTTAAGTGCATTATATCCTCGCGGTAGAATGCTAACTTTGGAATTGCTGCATCAAAACATGTCGTGTTTGGTGTCAAACATCTTGGAATACTACCCCCCGCCAGTTCTGGCGGCGGGGGTAGCATTCCACCCTTCTAGAGGGATAGACATGTACCTACTGTGGAAACGCGGTAGAGTCCTGCAGAGCCCTGGCATCACAAAATGGATGCCACCAGTCACAGACACTGGGCTGCCCTCCTGCTGATGACCAACACTCGCAGCGGAGGAAGCCCAACAATAGATATCCTGTCCCAAGGGGGTGTGACCACCTCCCAGACAGGGTTTAGTGTATTGGGGCTGGGTGGGTGCACTCTTAGAGTGCTTTGAAGTCCTGCACTGGGGGAGCAGAAGGCTCCTCTGTGCATACCCCAGTTCAAACCGGCTCAGGGGCTACCTGCCCCTGCTCTGGCGCGAAACTGGACAAAGGGAAGTAGGTGTAACCACCCACTCCCCTGACCCTCCCATAGGTGGGGTCATAGAGCTAGTCCCTCCCTTTCTTTTAGTATAAGAGGGGGAACCTGTGCATTGCAAACTAGATACCCCTGGACGACCCTCTACAAGAAGAATCCCAGACCTTCGACGTTTCACTACCTTTGGAAGACTGAAGAATCTCCCTTGGAGTCAAGGAGTGACTCCCCTGCTTGGCAGGCACCAAAAACGACAGCGACGGTCGCAAACTACGCCGCTTCCGCCGGAGCCCGAAGTCCCTGCAGCCCAGGAAGAGGATTTCCTGACTTCTCCAAGGCCATCGTGAGTCCCCAGCGAAGCTGAGGCAAGTGGACCCCACGAGCAACGAGGAACCGCAGACCCTGGGTACTGTGCACTATTGTCGAGTGCAACCCCTTCACGACGTTCTACGAACTTGTGCTTTGGACCACGTGTGGTCCCAGCCTCTAACAGAGATCCCTCCCAAAATCAGAGGCCTACACCGTCCCGAGTGACCGTGGGCCCCTGTTGAGTGAATCCTCCTGAGGCGTCTTCGCGATCCCTTGCCAGCCGGCTTGTGGGTCCCCAGAAGACTTTCCAAAGAAACCAAAGGGCTCCCCTGGTTGCTCCAGGCCTGCCCTGACCTACCCTCGCTGGGTAAGTTCCTCAGACCTTGCTGGTCTGCACCATTGACTTTTCCGTTCCACCACGAGACTTGCTGCTACCAAGGCTTGTTAGCTCCAATCGGGCCGCCGACACCGCAGTCAGCTGCAGACTTCGTGGGACACGCTGAATCCAGCTCCTGGCCGTCCTCGACGCCTCCTGGACCTCGTGGTTGAAGAGTCAAGACACCAGTGAACGACCTGAATCTGTCGACGACGATGGGCATTCATCTTCCTTGCCCCGGGTCACTGCCAAGTGCCCTTGAACACTGTCCCCTCTGCTTTCAGGTCTTCCTCCTTCCGAATCCAGGCTTGGATTCCAACGGACACTTCTTCTGTCGCCGCAAGCAGCAAGTCTTCACTGGCTCCCATTGAAAACGACGCCGCGACCCGACACCAAAGGACACCTATGCACCCGGCTCCCCTGGGTGAGGTAACTTTAGCATTACGGTGCTCCCGTGGGTGTGGGCCCTAGAACTACTTACCCTGTAAGTGGCTTGCTTGTAGCTACCCTAGAAGTGCCCTAAAACTCTTATTTTCTAAGTGCGACAATTGCGCTGACTCGTACAGGGTTCGCGTCTGTGTTAGACACATCGCGTCCATCTCCCTTGTAACACTATCTATAACCGTGTCCTTCGACTCGTACTGAGTCCGATCGGTGTTCGCCTCGAACACACCAGGGGCCTGTTACATTGAAATCTCCATTGCGCTGACTCGTACAAGGTTCGCGTCTGTGTTAGACACAGCGCGTCCATCTCCCTTGCAACTCTATCTGTAATCGCGTCCTTCGACTCGTACAAGGACCGATCGGTGTGTTCGCCTCGAACACGCAAGGGACCTTTAACATTGAAATCTCAATCGCGTCTGTTCGCATAGACTCGCACAGGACTCGCACCGGTGCCAGGACACCGCGTCCGTCCCCTGTGGGTCTCCTACAACTACCTGGGGTGGTTCTTGGGGGTCCCTCGATTCTAACTGCTCTAGACCTAGGTCTAGCCAAACTAAGATTGTGGTATTTGATTGTGCTAACTTATTTTGATAACATTTGATTTGTACATATGTTCCTGACTTCTAATCTCATAAAGAGATTAGTAGAGAGTTGTTTATTAATAAATACATATATATTTGATATATATACCTGTGTGGTGTCTTTTCATTTGGTGATTCAAGAGATTGTGTGGTAAAACAAGCTGCTTTACATTCCTCCAAGACTTAGCCTGAAGGCTGCTCTCCACAGCTACCACTAGGATAGCTTTCTATAAAGGTTGTCTTAAACCTACCAACCATAAGAGTCGAATTGTTCTGGTGCAAGGTGTCCACTTTAATTAGTGAACAGCATATACCAGGCCAACTTCTCACAGTTACTCCCTTATCTTGAACAGCTAACACCCATTGGCAAAGTCCCTGGTGGTTTTAGGTGTATGTCACTTGTTGTATTTCTGCATGCAGTAACAAAGCTCCGCTAAACCAAAATACGGGCACACTATGGGAATCACAGAAATTGGGGGCATATTTATCAAAACGTAACGCAGCGCAGCAAGTCACCTTGCTGCGCTGCGTTACAGGGAAAGGGCAAGAACGCACAGTATTTATTACAATAGAGCAAATTCCTGTCCTTTTCCCAGCACTGGCGCGCAATGGGCTGCCTAGCACCAACACAGGCACCCTTGCATCATGGTGCCTGCATTGCATGCAGGGTTGTTTTTGTGCAGGAAGGGGCATCTTCCTGCACAACAATCTCCTGAGGCATATTCCTCTATCTGTGTGTGCTGCTGTGTGCTGCAGAATGCAGCACACATTGAAAGAGGAAAAAATGATGGGAAATAAAAATATTTCTCCTCGTTATACCTCATCTGGGAAGGCGTAGCATTTTGGCGCATTTCTAGGTCTACCAGCAATGGTAAATCTGGGAATGCATCAAAATCCATGGGAGTTACATGGGAACACCCGCACAATGCCCATCGAACACCTTCCCTGGGCAGAGTAATGCAACGCAGCGAATTGTGCTGTGTTACTTCTGATGTATCAAGCCACTCAGGGCCACACAAAGTGGCCTTGAGTGGCTTGATAAATCGCATTTTAGAGTTTGCATCAAGCATGCACCACTTTGCTGGTGCAAACCTGACGCAAACCTTTGTTAAATATGCCCGAGTTTATATGTTTAAGCCACGCCCTTCATTACATGAGCCACGCCCTTTCAGAGACACCTCCCGCCTTCCTTTTTTTCCCCCACTTAAAGTTTGCCCTATTCTGACCAAGTGGTAATGAGGGCCTTTAACGAGATCGTGCATTTCCTCGGTCTGTTACTGCAATGAACGTGATCACATCAAATAGATTTGGTGTAGAGCGCGCTCGCAAAAAAGACACTGCTCGACAACCAACCCACTGATTGGTTTCGGTTTCGCCAGCTCTGGTACATGGCAAACACTGGAAAACCCGAGAAATACATCAGTTAATTCTATATTTTCCTACTCACTCGATTTAATTTCTGAGCTGCGCATTCATATCTTTTTGTGAAAATCTACCCTCTGCAGCTGTTTATACAAAAGAGCGGTGCAACGGAGAGGATGTACCTTTACGGCCAAAACCTCTCACTTTGGAACTGGAGAATAACGTTTGAACCCGGGCGTAGGATCAACATCCGGACAAATTACGTAATCGGAGTCCTAAAAAATAATTTATAAAACCGTGTGAAACGTGACTGGTGCAAATGTTGAGCCCCGTAATATCCTTGGACTGAGTTCACGCTGTAAAAAACCTGAAGAAAAAATTCTATAGAAATTCTTTTTTACTGAGCATGCGCAAACAATTACATCCAGGGTCTCATACTGAGCATGCACCAGTAAAGTGTCCCTTCCCATTGGCATGCTCACTCGTGGCCGAATAAATCTTGAAGATCTCATTACTAGAGCGATTCTATGGCCTGTACGACCGGAGTTGCGTTAAGAAGCATTTACTGGGGCGGAAGCCGTGCTAGTGTCTCACCTCGTTTGCTCTGAGTCTGCGAGTCGATCTACTCGGGTTGTGCACGATTATTTATTTTTATTCACCTGGAGGAAGCTGCGTGTTAGAGGATTGTTCTTTCGTTCTCTGTCTAACTGAGCTCAGACACCGAAAGCTATCTGGAACAAATATAACGAAAAGCAGAAGATTAAGAAAACAATGTCACCGCGGGATCCAAATAAGGTTGGTTATGCTGGGTAAATGACCCCTCTCATCGCACAGGATATAATCCGAGAACAGTTTGTCATAAGCCATTTATACATATTTCCGGGACACTTATGAATGTCTTCAGCAATATTTTGTTTACTTTTTTTTCCATAATTTCATGTGACTCTGCACAGTGCATTCCTAGCTGGTACCAGAACGAATTGCTATTAAGCAGGACCACTGGAATAAAGTGGCAGGGGTGGGCCAGAGCAAATTATGCGGCAGGATTAATTTTATTATGCGGCAAGAAAACTTTATTTATGCTGCATATTATGGCATATTTTCGGACAGTATTACTTAATTATTGCACATGTTAACACTGTCTAAGCAAATGTATCACCTCATTAGTACCTTTTTAACATCCAAATATAACAATATGCAACTGAAAGGTGACGAGTCAACCTTTGCAAAGGGTCTTTAACTGCGCTGCAAAACATGTTGCCACTTTTTTAGTGGCTTTTGATCCATTTAAGCTGGATACAACAATTTTTGTTGTTGAAATCTGCAGAATATTCAATGGATGATGGATTATGTGGCAAATGTTGTAAATCTTTAATTAAGTGGAAAACACAGCAGCTGCATAATTGCATTTTTCCATGGAATAGGACTAAAAGAGGTTACATCCGTTATGGAAAGCGAAGAATAGTTGGAGAAGCATTGCTAATGTGACGCTGAGTTTTTTTGCATTGCATGCATGGAGGCCACTTCATCTTTTCTTCATGGCATGGGATAGTGAGTGGTATCCTGTGGATATGATTCTGGAAAGTCTTACTGTAAATTTATTCTTATGGTAGCTGTTTCACTGGGTGGGACTAGTTCATTATGGATGATGCGGAGAAGTCTGGAGTGAATATGTGAATATTGGCGCAAATAGGGAGCCAGTATAGTTATTTTAAGATAAGGTAATGTGGATTTCTTAGTGGGCTCTGGCAATGAGTATTTCAGAGGCGTGCCTGGCACTTTAAAGGTACTTATTGTTGATTTAGGGCATATTGTTATCAGGCTGAAACTTTAGCCATGATATGTGCATTCATATTGGATACTGGGAATGATAACGTCCATAACTTTTGGAGAAGGATAATTGAACTCGTTTACAGTCTAGTTGACGGGATTGGACAGGTTTAGGGTGCTAAGTGTGATGAACTGCAGGGATTTGGCGTGGCTTTGCACTGCAGTAGAGTTTCCAGATGGGTGCAGTTTGAAATATCAGATGTTAATGATTTTGCTGATTAATGGTCCGTGAACAGATCTTTGGCAGGTTTGTTGTGTTTTCCTTGATTGCTTATGTTCTTAGGGTGTTTGTGTGTACATGTGGGTGTGTCATTCTACATGTGTGTATCTGTCTTAGATGTTACTGTAGGAGGGGGTTATGACCTGAGTGACCAGAGGCCCCAGAAGTGCCATCTGTAGCGTCCTCCCCAGCCCAAGAGCATGCAAATGAATATGCCACACACGGAGCTATGTAACAGACGTCTTTATTCCTCAGCATACGATCACACACTGCACTCAGTACGTTATAACCATTCATAACTACATCTCCCAGCAAGTTACGTAATTCCTCTGTTAAATAAAGAGTACAAACAGTCACATTACATTTCCTCAGTAAGTCGTCGAGGTGCTCGCCCTAGTCAGCCAGATCGAGTGGTATGAGACGGTTGAGATATGCTCTCATTGTGCACCAATGGCACAGGTTCTGGTTCTTGATCTGGACTGTTAAGCGGGGTCAACTCATTCATGATTTCAGGAGCTAACGAACGTCGAGGTAGGTGCCCAAAGTGTGACAAGTCCCGTGTGATGGACTTTCCAGGATGATGTACCATCACTATGTGTCCTTGCATGTCATACCCTCAGAGGATCGACTGCAAATGGAGTGTCTGTTTTCCGCTTTCATTTCTGCTTGACCAGGACCCAGTCACCTTCATCGAAGACTGTTTCCGGAGCTCGCCAACACCGATTGGCATATATTTCATCTTGCACTTTTGAGAAGTGTCTGTGGCACGAACCTCCACAGCACTCAAGGATCAGTCTACTGTCCACTGTGGCAGTTTGGTTCCGATGGCTCTCCCAAATAGCAATGTGGCAGAACTCTCATCAGTTGTGGAGTGAGAAGCTGAATGATCAGCACAGAGGATCTGGTTTAAATCGATCCCTTCCATCAATGCTCTTTGAATTACCCTTTTGAGGGTACCCATGAATCATTCCACAGCACCATTGGCTTGGGGCGACAGAGGTGTACTTTTTTGATGCTTGAAATTTAGTCTGACTAGAAACTCCTTGAATTCTTTGCTATTGAATGGTGGACCATTGTCAGCTTTGAGAATGGCGCGGATAACCCAGGCTACAAAGATGTCATCCGGCCGCTCGATGACCTTGTTATGGGTTGTTGATGATAACTCCTCTACAAAAGGCAAGCGTGAATACTCATCAATTACTATCATGAGATGATGTCCGTTTCTTAAGGGTTCAAAGAAATCAACTGCAACTCTTTCCTAAACATGTGCAGGAAGGTCAGACATTGTCAATGGATGCTGCCTCACTTTGGGGGAAAGCAGTTGCAAAGTTGGCACTCTTTTAGTTCCCTCTCCACCCACTCATCTAGGCACGGGAACCACACTCGTTCTGTTATGGCTCTTTTGGTGGCTACAATGCCACAATGTTCTTCATGGCCTATTTCAATAACTTGCTGATTTAGGTTCTCAGGTATGATGATTCTGGAGCCTCTCAATACAACACCTTCCTTGGTAACGGACAGTTCATCCTGTACATTTTTGAAATTCAACATCGTCAGCAAAAGGTTGAGCATTCTTCTTCCATGCCTGAGTTGAAATGATGTATTTGAGGATAAGCAGGTTCTTATCTGCATTAACAGCAGCAATAATCTGTTCAATGGATAGGGCAGCTGGCATGCTGGACCTCATAATGAAGTTAATGTACTCCTCAGCCATTTTGGATGTCGAACTGTGATGATGTAGCGGTACTCGTGAAAAGTAATCAGCAGGGCTCGGATCTTACCCGACTTGTGTACAATTGCATAGTCGTATTCTTGCAGTCGCATCCCCGACCTCTCAATGCGAGGGGACATCTTAGCTGTCGGGTTTCCAATAATAATGAGCAGCGCTAGGTGGTTGTTATGATAGTGAAATGTTTTCCATATGGAAACACATGAAAATGTTTGCAGGCCCACACTACAGCCAGACTCGCCTTCTCCGGCTGAGAATAGACACGTTCTGTGTCAGACAGGCTTCGACTAGCATATGCCACAATGTGTCTCTGAGCATCCGAATGACCATTATGTTGAGCAAGGATTGCCTCCAGTCCCACCGGGCTCTTATCTACTGTGATCTCAGTATTTAACTTGGGGTCAAAATTGGCCATCTCGGTTGCATTCTCAATCGTATGTTTTATTCTTTTGAAGCTTTGATCACATTTAGCAGACCACTGGAAAGTTACATTTCTATTTGTCAAGTCTCTTAATGGGCCACTCACAGTAGCAAAGTCGCATATGTACCTTGAGAAATAACTGCCCATGCCTTAGAAGGATCACAGCATGGTGACATCTGGTGAGGTGCAAGTAGCTGACAGTGCTTGCAATTTATCTAGATCAGGAGTCATTTTCCCATTAGAGAATATGTGCCTAACAAATTTAAGTTTGGTCTTGTGAAACTCACTTTACTGCATTCAGAGTGAGACCTGCATCAGCAGGTAACTGCCACACTTGTGTAAGAGCCTTGCCATGCTACTTTTGTGTTGCCCCAAATGCCAGTATGTCATTACTGTAATTAAAAGCATGCTTGACAGGTTGAATTATTTGACGTATAACATCCTGAAATATTTCTGCAGCTAACAACACTCCAAAACCCAACCTTTTATATCTGGACAAACTAACATGAGTCGAAAAAGTAGTGAACCTACAGTTCTCTTCCAACTCAAGTTGATGGTATCCTTTGTTCAGGTAAAGACGGGAGAAGACTTTGGCACCATTCAGTTGGATGATCATATCCTCTATGTGTGGACCAGGATATCTTTCTCTTCGATTGCTTTGTTGGCTTGGCGCATATCAACACAGATGCGCACTGCACCTCCACTGTCCTTTTTTGGCGCCACCACTATAGGCGAGACCCATGGCTTATGACCGGTGGAGTGCTCAATGATGTCATGCTTCAACAGTGTTTTCTAGTTCTTCTCAATGACTTCTTACAAGTGAATAGAAACTCTGCAGTGCCGCTGGGCCACAGGGCAAATGCCCACATTAAAATAAAGTCGCCTTTTTATTGTCTTAAGCCTTCCTAGGCCATGAAACGACAGGAACTGACTCACAATTTCTGATTGAATGTGGAGATTGTAATTGAGAAATATCAGTCCCATGTCAGCAGCCGTAGCAAAACTGAGTAGGCATGCCCTGGATAAAGTTCCTTGAAGAACGTTGATTGGCTCTTGCACTGATACTGTTTTATGTCACATTGTCACTGTGAATGACCTTTGACTCTGTAGCGCTTTTGAAGCAGCCCATATGTATACCTTCATGTTTGACAGGTTGAGGCATGGCACAGGAGACAGGCTATTAAACTTCTTGTCTGGCATGATGTTAATCGACACTCCCACTATCTATGATAAAGGTTATAGTGCAATCGTCGACTTTTATTGTAATCTTGAGGCAGTGTCCAAATGAATTCAGTTGTTCCGTTTGGTTGTTTGCCTTTGTCTTTTGCTCTTCTTGCAAGCAGCCAAACCTACATGTATGTGCCTGTCATTCCTCGGTCGATACCATCATCGCATATCCATCTTCTTAACTGGTGCTTGCTGATGACGTTGAAGAGCCTTTGTAGGATGAACTTGGCAATGATCAACTTTGACTGGTTTTTACTTGTCGAAACTGATGTTGCTGTTTGGCCTTGTGGGCGTGGCGAGAATGCTTCCGGAACCTGGCGCTCATTTTCTCTTCTTGCCGTGAACCATTTGGTTTCTCTTTCGCGTTACAAAGTGTTTTTCTTTCCCACAGCCTTTGCATGTCTGTCCCAAGGCTGGACACTTACCTTTATGGAAAATGAAAACCCACATCAGAAACACAACTTTTTCTTCTCTGTAGATGTTGACTTGCGTGCATCAACCTTGTGCTTGTGCCTGCTTTTCATGATCAACGCTGATTCACCTTGCGCTATTCTAGCTTCCATATCAGCAGCCTGTCGATCTGCATGTTCTTCTGCCCTCGCGACCATTAGCACTTTCTCTAAACTGAGTGTCTCTCTCAACATGCGGCTTCTGAAAGACAACCATCGATGACTCTAAGGCGCTTGGCTTCTTCATCATTGAATTCACTGAACTTGCAGTGTTTGATAAGCACGTCAAGTCTCTCAACAAACTCATTCATCGTTTCACCAGCTTGTTGTGCTTGATTAAAAATGTACCTTTCATAGTCAACATTTGGCATCTGATTCAACTTGGCTTCCTTGATTTGACGGTATGATACTGCATCAGCTTGTGATATTTTCTTTACCACTTCTTTCACTTTATCACTAGCAAGGTTCTTTAAGTACTTATGATTTACTGATCGCCTGCTTCTTCCAGCGCGTCTCTGAAATCATCAAACGCCTCGATCCATACAGACCATGTGACACCAGTATTCTGCTTATGGTGGTGTTGAATGGTGGTGGTGGTTTTAGGAATGTGGCTGCCGTGTATTTTGTGCTCCCTTCTGCTGCCATTGAGAGCATTGTCTGTTCCGACAGCTTTTGCTGTGCACCTGAATCTGCACCTTTTCCAAGCACCGACCTTGTGCTTGGGCTGTCATGCTTGCTTGGAGGTCGTAAGGCGCCATCTTCTTTCTTGACGGTAAGTAACTGTTTTGTCTCTCACACTTGGTCGTCGCTGCCTTTTGCTTTTTGTATTGTACCTGGTTGTGGCTGTCTTTAGCGTTTCGCTTTGATTTGAAGATGCCTCTAAGTTATGGCGCAGTTCAATATCTCTTCTTTCAGCTTTACCAGCAGATTCTGGCGGGCTTTTTGAATGTGCTCCCCTGTAGGGCCTTCAACTTCTTCAACGTCCGTGTCTGGGCTGGAGCGGGACTTCAACTTCATATACGCCAACTTCATACTGCTTTGCATCAACTTTGGACACACGTGGCACACACAAGCAGTTTGCTGTACCATTGCAAACTCTCAGGGAGAGCAGTCTTGTTACTTTGGAGCATGTATCCCGTACACGTCTCCAGATGGAGCGTCCTCCCCAGCCTGGGAACATGCAAATGAATATGCCACACATGGAGCTCTGTAACAGAAGTCTTTATTCCTCAGCATATGATCACACATTGCACTCTCATTACATCATAACCGTTAATAACCACACCATAACACCTCCCAGTAAGTTGCATAATTCCTCTGTTGAGTCCGGCCAGAACCACAAGGGTCCTAGCACACAATCTCATGAAACTACATCATCCACACTATGGGTGCAGTCTCAGAGAGGAAAACACTATGGTGGCTTAAAGTTTGGGACCTGATGTGCAGAAATAAGGTGTCTCTGGGGGATTAGGGGATAGGGAGTGCCACATTATAGTGTTCCACGTGGGCAGGTGTGGCTCACCCACTGGCCATAGACAACACTGAGAAGGGGGGTAGGTGAGCAGAACAGTCGGGCAGACCTGTTGCCTGGAAATCTGCAACAAGGAAGACAGCTAAGCCACGTACCCTGTGCAATACATAACCACAAGCAATTATGTAAATCATTGCAGTAACCCCAACTTCTGAAAATGAATTCTCCTAGTATTAGAATATGAAAACACAAAAATGTCTTACTCTGCCTACTAGGTGTCTAAGCAAGGTTGTGCATATATGTGCCTGTTGGTGCGTTTGGGTCAGTACTCGCAAACCTGCTGAAGCTAAATGGATGTTGATGATGTTTGCCTCAAGAGTGAAGTAATGATGGTTGTTTCTGTACCATGAGTGACCATACAGTAGAATGGATGTCACCAGATGGATACAAGTTTGGCCAGTCAACATCTGCACACATTGGAAAGTTTACAGTGGTTAAAGGACCAATTGAGGAAGGAGTCCACCCCCACTGCAATGACAAGGCAGGGTTTGAGCTGACAGGTGGCTGGAGCAAATGGAAATCCTTTGGGGTGACAAGATGTCCTGATGATATGTTATGTGATCTTGGGGCATAACCTTGCCACAGTGGATCATTAACCATGGCAGAAACTCACTGGGAAAACGTGTATTCCCAGAGGCAAATTGCAGTAATAGTGATGACCTGCATAGAGAACTGCTCAAAAATTGTCTATATGAGCAGCTCAAAGAGGGTCCTGAAACTTTCTGCAGGTCCCAAATTATGTATAGAATATCCCCCAGCAAATGGCTCACCTCCCTTGCTCTCCTCAGTCCGAAGCAAAAATTGATGATTTTAGGATTTTTAGCAATTTCTTTCAAGCTCGATAGAGAGGCAGAATTTTTGGTGACTTTCCAACTGAATTGATGTGCATTGACAGGTTCCACAATCCAGGGTGAGAAAGACCTAACCCTTTGCAGGAGCAAACATTCTTCTCTTTCTTCCTGGCTCACGGTACAGGAAGAAAAGGAAATATCTGCTTCCGCCCGGTGGGAGCAATAATGCTCATCTTGCTAGGATGCTGGGACATCCATCCCCAGGCGATGGGTCATCAGGGTCGTACTATCGCTCGGGACGGGGGTCCGCATGCCCACTCCCTATTTAAATGTGCAATCACTCGCCGGGGATGAGGTCCCCGGGGCCTTCATAAAGCTTGGGGAGGGAACTCCATGCACGCCCCCCATTGGGCCCCATAAATATATCAAGAAAAAACAAACCGACGACCCACCTTAAATCCGGGGGATGGGCTCATCAGAGCAAATAGCTGCTCAGGGAGGAAGGGCCTCCACTCATGCCACCTCCCCAAAAATGTATAAAATAAATGTACCAGCAACTCCCTTGGACCTTGTCCACCACTGTGGACTTAAAAAGAAAAGGTGCTGGAGGCTGCCCTTTTTTTTTAATTTGTAAGAGGATTTTTCTCGAATCTGGGGTTCCAATTAAAAACAATAGTTTTTGGCCCTATACCTACCTTGCCCCCTTATATGTACTTTTAATTCTTTTTGGAGGACAGGAGACCAAGCCCCGAGTCCTAAAATGGCTGCCGCAACAACTTTGTTGACGTGCTGGCAGCCAATCAGATCTTATCTTTAGATTTGTTGGATCCGTGGATCTCTGTGCCTCTATGTATACATACATTTTTAAACCTCAATTTCTCAAAAACTACTGAACGGATTGACACCAAATCACCAAAAAGCACACTTCTGGGTAAAAGATCTAGCTTTCTGCCAAATTTGGTGTAATTCCTTTCTGACATTCTGGTTGTACCTGGGTCTACTTTTTCCTGTGGGAAATTGCATGGGGAAAACTCGTGTTAGGACCATTGTTTTTTCTTGGACACCCCTACGTGACGGATCACCCCGAAATGTCCAAGGAAGGAGCTGAGGTGGATGAAACTTTTTGGGAAAAAGTTTTGTGAAGATTTCTCAAATGGCGCTAAAGTTATAAGCAAACCAAAAAATCTGTTTCCTATGGAAACACTGTCCTATCTATAACTACCCAGCGGCAACCGCCTCTGGGTAATATTTATAGAGAAATATATAGGACATCCTTGCCTTGTCCCTCTTTTTATACGGATTTCTCGAATAAGCTGCAAATCAGCAAGACACTTGCTTCCTTTTACTGCTCTGATAAAAATTTGGCTAAACCATAGTCTTTCTATCACTCTCCTCAAGTACAGCCAGTTAACGCATTTGAATGCTTTTTATGCATTAATCATGTGAATAGCTAGAGAAGTGTTTTGTTGTGGCTATGTGTTGTGTGGGAAACATAGCTCATGTTAGTTAACTATGGAACCTGCTGTTAAATCCTTTTTGATCTTGATGTGTCACTGTCTGAGTGACTGTCAGGTTGACTTTCTGTAATCTTTTAACTAAAATACTAGTTAACAACTTGTGATCAGTGTTTAGAAGAGCGATACTAACTCTCACACTGTTGGGGTTTTTACCAGATTTCAAAACTGGACAGTTGTAGCTTCAGACAAAAAAATAGAAATCATACAGTTTTGTCAAATATTTTTAAATAAGTTAGTTCAGGTTGGGACTTAGCTTAGATCCTCAACTGTGGTTTTCCAGCCTAGTATAGCTCATTCCCTTTCTCCATATTCATTTTTTCAAAACATTTGCTGGCCTCCCATTTATAAGTATGACCTCGTCAAACATAGGCTATAATTGATTTTTCTTTTATTATTTACTAATTTTCATGTAACTTTTAATTCTGAGCTATTCCAAACTGAGTTTTTGAGTTCCCTAGCTAGACTTTCTATTTCCCTTTTGCACTTCTTTATCTGATTTTTTTTTTTTTTTAGTACTATTATGTTGAATAAGAATAGAGGTTACACACCCACCAGGAATAACTTTATCTGTATCCCACACTATTCTCAACGTTGATATTCCCAAGTTAATCTCTATAAATTTCTTTGTACTCTCTTACCATACTTTCTATGACATTTGGTTCTGATAAAAGGGTTCTATCGAAAGTCCATTGTTTAATCATAATGCCATCCTTTATTAGATCTAGCCTCGACTCAGTCAAATAATCTTTATTCAGCTTACTTGCAGCCATAAAAGAATGCATCCAAAGATTAAAAACATTTAAGATATAAAACTAGCAATGTATAATAGACTTCTTGACAACAGCAATTCGTAATCGGCAAAGTGACGGCGATAAGTTGAATTAATATTCCAACAAATAGCAGCATGGCACTAGTTAACAAATAAAAACAAAGATAAAAATTATCGAACAACAGCCATAGATCAACATAAAGACAACATATATTAATCTTTAAAACAACACTGTATCCCTAAAAACCATGATGTACAAAAACAGTTAGTTAAAATCAGATAAAAAATTTAAGGGTCATTTCCCAACCTGATTCCTTAAGCGAACAGCTGTGGAAATATACCTGTAAACCATTAGACATGTATATTCATCATTTAAGAGCTGGAGGTGGTATAAGGCCAGCCGACACTTCCTGATCTTTAAGAGTTTTAATAGGGCGATAATAAAATCCCACCTCGGTTTGGTATACAGGCGACAGGAAAACAGGAAGTGCAGCGTGTTCTGTATTGATTTAGAGTCACACGGGCATAGATCCAGTTTAGCATCACAATAAGCTCTGCGTGGGTAGGAAACCAAGAAGTGTGAGATGCAAAACCTGAATCTAATAAGATAAAACATTTTCGCGTGACAAAAATAAAAAGAGAGGTAGGGCTCAACACTTGGGGAGCGTACTATAGGCAAATATTCCATAACTCTCTTTTTCCCTAACTCCAGGTGCTCACTGGTCGACTTTAAAAAAGATAAAATGTCCTTTTTCTGCTGAATTTTCGGATTTTAACAATACGTTCTGGGTTGTAAAAGCAATCCCCCAACCCCACTGTCTCCAACTGATTTTTTTATATATTTGAGCCATGGTATCTTCTGCATATGATCGAGTCTAAAACAATACAATATAATTGCGCAATTAAGGGCCGGCTCAACTTTTCCTCATACTGAATGCCATAATAAGATTGGCGCAATTTGTATACGATGGGTTAAGGGAGTCAAGCCAAGTTCATCATGACAGAAGATAATGGGGAGACTGCTTGGAACTGTTAATAGGCGTCTAAGAAAATTATTCTCAGCTGTCTGGAGACCTGCCGGGTTACAAAAGCCCCGCACTCCAGCCCCATACAAAATTACAGTACATGAGCGAGCCTTGTAAATATTAATTATCGATTTGATGGGTCTTGAACCTAATTTCTTTGTAAACCTAAACACCGCCTCCAAATTTTGGTTAAAACTACTGACCCTTGTTTCAACTAAATGATGCCAAGTACTTTTATGGTCAAAAGAGATTCCCAGATACGAGAAATTTGGGACATAGGACAACCTTTCATTATTAATAAAACATGATTTTAAAAGGGGGGGGGGGGAGATTTGCCAGCCACCATAGTGTATGACTTGGCCGTGTTAGTCTTTAAACCCTGATCAGTCATAAAATCATTGAATTTGGTGACAAGTTTTTGCAGGCCCACACTGGTTCTGGACATTAACACACAGTCATCGGCATAGAATAATGCCGGAAGAATTCTAGTGCCTATCTTGGGAACATCAAAATGCTATTGATTAATATAGCTTTCTAAATCATTAATACAAACACAAAATAAAAAAGCATTTGCAATGCAATAGGTCGCGCACTGATAAACTTTGAGCTATTGGCATTGTGAATGATAATGTTTGTTATTTTTTTTTTGTTGGGATGAACAGTAGCATAGGTACTAAAACATATTCCACAAAGCACGGAAAGGATGCAGTACCACAGGCGGTTACTAGGTGTCCCTGTGGAGTTGTAAAGGGACCTCTATTAGCCACATAAGATACTGCACCATTAATGCAATTATAAAGAGAAAAATTGCAGCTGAGCATATGTTTCCATTTTTTTTTTTAAGTGAGATTTTTGCTAGCTTGCGTTTTAAAAATACCATTTAAAATAAACAACAATGGTGCATATGTTAAATGCAAGCTAACAAAATCTCACTTCCAATAAAAATAAATGGAAACGTATGCTGAGCTGCAATATTTCTCTTTATAATTGCATTAAGGGTGCAGTACCTTATGTGGCTAATAAAGGGCCCTTTACAACTTCACAGGGACACCTAGTAACAGCCTGTGATACTGCGCCCTTTCCTTGCTAAGTGGAATTTTTTTTAGTTATGCTACTGCTCGGATATTTTTTTAACCAAAAACAAGCATTAGCAATGCCAACATGCTCAACCTAAAAACCATCTTCCTGTTCTCTCTGCCTTTGCAGCCCAGTCCCCAAAGTCACACTTCAGAAACGCATTTAGCGCTAAGCTGTTTTAAAAGCTCAAATTCGTGCAGCAGCAGCTAAGAACTTTCTAATGCTGACGTAGCATGTGTAGGCCCGCACGTCACGCAGTCAATTAACAATTTATTTGGAGGGAATGCCCTTGGAGATGCGCCGCGCTATTCCTTTCTCTCGGTATGAGCTTATTTGGACTTTAATATTTGCACAGCAGTCCGCATGAAATAAAACGTGGTACTTTCATGTTAACTTGGAACGCAAAATTGTTCTTGTGTGTAAACATAAACGAAGAGGTTACACCTGAGCCAATATTTGTTTACAGCCTGTTAACGTAGATTGACAGGCTGACAGCATTTGGGAGCGGAACACGTCATAACAACAACAATAAAAGTTAAATGATGTTTCCGTATAGTGCTTCATCCCAAACCTCTGTTCTTAGCGCTATAAAAATAGAAGTTACTAGTGTATGTATTTGTAATTGTAAGATCCAATATGTTAATATTAGATGTAGCACAGGCCAGCTCCGTGGAACAGTGCTCTTTACACAAAATTTTTACTGTAGCAGAAGCGAATCCAGCATGAAGTTCAGTGCATAAAGAGGTTGATTCTGGTTGAGATCAGTAGTTAACCGTAGCCAACACGTCCTCCCTCGTTGCCCAACCACTGCTTTATTTGGCTTTTTTTCAATTTTCACACAGTGAATTAATATTTGAAACAGTGATTAAGGTATTGAATTTTGTTTTTGGCTGTTGTCTGTTTTTCATTGTTTCTGTATTTTTGGAGAAAAAAATAATAAATTAGTGTGAAATAAAAAAAGGCATAATTGCACTGGTTTGAAGGAGTATTCCACAAAACTTTAGGAATATGTTTTTCACGTATGCACCAAAAATAACATCATATGAACCAACAAAAGCAATCTAGAGACGGCCATGTAGGGCTGGTCTCACCCCGACTGCTACCTCTGCACCAGGCCACTGCCATGCACGGCGTGCAGAGCTTTGCACAGGTCTGTGTATACAGAAAGCGGATTGGGTTTCACGTACAGTGAGCGACATGCGGGGAGGTGGTATCTCGGAGAAGTTCCCAGGTTATCTTCATGAGAACCTGAGGGAGCCGGAATGGGGTGTTCACATGCTACCAGTGCTAAATGTATATACACCGTTTATTGACCGCAGCACATTAATTAATGGACGTGTGGTGTGCTGTTATATGTAAAAAAACAGCACTTTCTTTTCGGGACTTGCAGTTGCCACTCGACCCTGCAATGGTAATTGTGCTTTCACACAGCACTTAATACTTCAACTTTTATCTTTTTTAAAAAGTGTGAATAACATGTGAACAGCGAGGAATTAACTCACTAAGCCATCTTGTCTGCTGGGGCATAACGGACCTCCCTGCAGCTGCTGCCGTGCGCGACGCGACATTCTTCTGTACATAAAGCAGACCTTCAATAAAGATAAACAAGCGCGTAATAGACACCAAAAGGCCATGGGAGGAGCATTGCTCCTCCCATGGCCTATTGGTGTCTATTACGCGCACCAAGCGCGTAATAGACACCAATAGGTCATGGGCGGAGCAATGCGCCCGCCTTTGGCCAATTGCGTGCAGTCTTTTATACAAAGACGCACGAAAAGGCCAATAGGGTAGCACAAAAGGAATCGCACACGCACGAGCGTGTGCGATTCCTAGGTCAGTGCTGAATCCCCGTTTTTCACCTACTAAATGTCTCGCGCTGCGCGAGCACTGCTGTGCAGTGCAACGCTAGGCGCGAGACCAAAAAGGGGCAAGGACGCACCCTTAACGGACCCCACGATTCATTTGAACCCCTTGTATGCTCATGACGACTCCCGGCCGTCATGCGTCACGGTTGGCGTGTGCTCACGACGGCCGGGAGCCGTCAGAATCCCCGCCCGCTAATGCAAGGGGTTAATGGGTGCAGTGAGTTCCCAGTCCATCCCGTACCTGACCCTCCCAGTCACATCCTGGTGCATCTGTGCTAAAAAATGAACTAAGGGTGTATTAATACCTAGGGCCAGCATTTTTTCCCATAGTTTCCCTCTCTGCACCCAGTCAAAGGCCGAAGTAAGATCCATGAACCCAAGAAAGAGGGAACCATTCTTGGCTAATGTGTACTTACTTGTGACCAGGTGGAGGTTGAGAAACTGTTCGACAGTTCCAAGGCCCCTCCTGAAGCCATATTGTGTATCAGAGAACTTCCCACTTTCAGTTACCCAAGTCTCCAGTCAATCTAAAATGACCCTGCCCATCAGTTTACAAGTACAATCAATTAATGAGATTGGGCGGTAGCATCTTGGGTCTGACATGTCCCCTTTTGTAAAGATGGGAACTATGATCACAGTGGCCCAAGATTTTGGGGGGCCCTGAGAGGCTATACAGCTTAGAATATTGGTCAGCAGTGGAAGCCAGAGTTCAAGATTGGCCAGGAAGAGATCGGCAGGAACGCCATCCTGGCCAGATGCCTTGTTCTTTATAGTCTGATTTAAGGCTGTTCCAACTTCGTCAAGCGTAGGGCATGCCAGCTCAAAAATTCCCTGACCAATTTTCGTGCCCCTAAGTTTGAGGGGGAACAGTGCTCACCATTGTTGCTATATCGGCTAGAAAAATGTTGAACTCGGGCATCGGGCAAAATTGTGGCATCAATACTGCTATTGTGGGAGCTTTGGAAAAAAGTTGAGTTAACAGTTTTCCAGAAAAGCCTAGAATCTTTATTGAGACTAGCTTCATGCAATTGTTCCCATGCCTCTCTTATATCCAATTTACGTTTCACAATGGCCCGTTTGTATTAATTTCGAAGATGTTTTTTACCACTAGACTATCCCTGTTTTTTTTCTTCAGTGCCTTGCTGTGGGATTGAGAGCAGACACTGTTGAACCATTTCTGAGGCCTCTGGGGTCTCGGTCTCTTATCACCTCGTAAATCAGTTGGTTATTTCAGCGAAAGCCCTTAACATGGACGGGGGTTTATTCTACTTTCTAGACACTCCAATATTTGTGCCTTATTGGTAGTCAAAATCTGCTGGAGGACGGAGTCTGGGTCTAACAGGGACCACTTACGCAAGAGACCCTTGTTTTTATAATAAGTTATTGGGTGTAGATTTGATTTCCCAGAGAAATAACCAATCTGGGTCTCTAAACGAATAGCTAAGGGAAAGTGGTAGCTGAAACAAACCTTTAAAATGGAGAATGCCACAGAGTGGGGTTTAAAATATTCGGAAAGGGCAATAAAGTCAATGAGGCTGCCTTGGCCTCTGCCCACAAAGAAGACTTGATCTAAGCCCATTGGTTGATTAAGATATATTGTTAGAAAAAGAGAAAATTTAAAAATGTTCCCACAGGGGTTATGGTCAAAATGACAACCACCATCGTTACCTCCGTCTACTAAACAGTATGCAGATTGCTTTGATAAAGGACATAATCTACAATTAAAATGACCCCCCCAAAGTACAATAAAATCTGTTTTTAGTTCCTGAATGTGTCTACCTAATGAATTCTCTAGATCTTCTGCAATGACAGTGTTGGTCAAAACAAAATTATTATGATAAAAATTAACAATAACCAGTGTTACATTTTGATTAAATTAAATGTTTATATTTTGAAAATGCAGTGAATCAAGCTGTGTCTTGCCAACCTTGTCTGCTTGTGTAGTTGCTACTAGGGTGAGTAGGCCCCCCTTGAGATGGCCACCCAGTGCTGCGCCTGCCAGAGTATGTATGGAAGTGTAACCATCAATATAAATTACCTCTCTCGACCAAGTTTCTTGAAAGCATATAATGCTATAGTCTTTTACAAGGTTGAGCCAGGCCTCGTCCCTCACCTTGTTGTGTAAGCTTGCGATATTCCAAAACAAGCCTCCATGGACAATTGTGCTATTATTACCAGAGGGTGCACCCCAGCTGCTCACATGACCAACTACCTGGCAGTCATCCCCAGATTTCTGGGCTATGTTTGGGGATGTCATATGATGACCCAAGTCTACTAATGGAATACTTACAGTTTCCACTGGGACTACCATTGCCAGATCAGGTATGATAGATTTACCCACATGTGCCAGACCTTGAACAATTGTACTATTATTACCAGAGGGTGCGCCCCGGCTGCTCACATGGCCCACTACCCGGCAATCCTCCCTAGAATTCTGGGCTGTTTTTGGGGATATCATATATTGGCCCAAGTCTACTAATGGGGTATTTACAGTTTCCACTGGGACTGCCATTGCCAGATCGGGTATGATACATGTTTTCCCGTATATGCCGGGCCATAAGTCACTGGCATATCAATGCTAGCGACCACATCCATCATGTTTAAATTACAGTTAATATCTAATGTGGTTCCCGGCACCCATTGATGTAGTCAATCCACCCGTTCTAGAGGAGAAAATCGATTAGAGGTTGAGATAACAGTGCTGCGGTGCACTGTGATTTACATAATGTAACCTCGACTCTACCTGTATACTAGGTTTATAAAAATAGCAGAGGGGTACTGCCAAGATAGAACCACTAGCATTTCTACGCTTAAGAAGCCTTTCCATGAGGGAATGTACCAAAGACATATTTTTAAAATTAATGACCATACAATCACCAGCATCAGTTTAAGGTTGTGAGCCCACCCAAGAGACTCGCTCAACATTATTTATATTCCTAAACAAGTCTTCACAGTTCGTCCAGTTTGTGGCTTGCGCTAACCAGTGCACAGTTTTATTCTTTAGCTGCGGCAAATCTTCCTCCTTGTTAGATGATAGAGGTGGAACATTTTTAAGAACTATAACCAACGGGGTTGCTTCCGGAAGAAGGTGAAGGACTCTTTCATGATTTTTCCTTGCTTCAAAATGGCTTTTACAGACTGGTTCGAAGTCTCCAGCAACATTTGACCCATTTAAAATTGTTCGATATCCCCCCACCTCCAACTGAAGTGGGTACAACATTTGCTCTGGATTGAGATGGGCAAGATGAAATGTTGTTGGTCATGGTATTGGGCTGAAGACCAGATATTGACTGATGGTCTGGCAAAACCGGCCTCTGAGGTGGCAGGGAAGTACACCGCAGAGGCAGAGGCTCGGAATCCGGGACCTTGTTTGTCCCAGTGGCTAGGCTCGACAGGCTTGAACCAATCAAAATTTTCAGCGAAGTATCAATGGCTATTAAGAATGCTTAAAAAAGGGTCGAGGAAAGTTTTCACAGTTATTTCCAGAGTGCTGACAAACTGAGCACACTGCAAAGTCTCGTCCTGGCCATGGGGTCCTGGTTCCGCTTGCAAATTAGATTCCCTTACACTCTTCCTTGCAGTGGGGTCCAAATGTTTTTTACAGGCTACAGGTGGCAGTGGGACACTCTTGGGTTTACTGCAAGCTTTTGCCTTTTTGGGAGGGGGCGAGCATAAAATGTCAGATGAGGGGACATGCAGTATATTAATGGCAGATTCCGAGTCACAAGGTTTTGGGTTGCCTGTAGAGGGCTTCGGGCCAATAGATAGCTGAATTTGTGGTAGGCTAGATGGTTCTGCCAAAGAACTTGTATGCAATGCCTTCTTTGTGGCCCCCAGTGTCTCCTCCACACACTCAATCTCACTAGTAATAGCCCCCATAGCCGTGGTGAGGAAGCTATTAATGGTAGAAGTTAGTGGGCGGTCCTTGGTAGAAGGTATAGCTAATTTTCGCTTCCCCATCCTCTTACCTTATCTGTTGGTCAAATCTGCAAAAGGATGATCGAGGTCGCAACACAAAACCAAGAGAAAGGGCCCAGCCCAGCCTTGTACGGCCGCTGACGGGCCCGCCCCGGCACGTCCGCGCGCATCCCGCGCTGCGGGAGCCATGTGCAGTCTTTATGCGCCTCCTGGCGCTCCTGAGATGGCGTTGGCGGCGTCACAGCCGCGTAGCAGACTGGGGCTGCTAGTCCTGCCCCTCCCGCGGCAATCAACAGCAGGCGAACTGGCTCCTGCGCTGCGGGAGCCCTGGGTGGTCTTTATGCTCCTCCTGGCGCTCCTGAGATGGCGTTGGCGGCGTCATAGCCGCGTTGCAGGCTGGGGCTGCGAGTCCTGCCCCTTCCGAAGCAAACGACAGTAGGCGAATGGGCTCCCGCACTGCGGGAGCCCTGGGCGGTCTTTATGCGCCTCCTGGCGCTCCTGAGATGGCGTTGGCGGCGTCACAGCCACGTAGCAGGCTGGGGCTGCTAGTCCTGCCCCTCCCGCGGCAATCAACAGCAAGCGAACGGGCTCCTGCGCTGCGGGAGCCCTGGGCGATCTTTATGCACCTCCTGGCGCTCTTGAGATGGCGTTGGCGGCGTCACAGCTGCGTTGCAGGCTGGGGCTGCGAGTCCCTCCCCTCCTGCGGCAAACAGCAGGCGAACGGGCTCCCGCTGTGCGGTCTTTATGCGCCTCCTGGCACTCCTGAGATGGCATTGGCGGCTTCGCAGGCGCGTAGCAGGCTGGGGCTGTGAGTCCTGCCCTTCCCGTGGCAAACAACAGCAGGCGAACGGGCTCCACTCAACCACAGCGTGATCTATTTTAACTTATTCACCACCCAAGCCAGACTATTGCGAATAAGAAAATAATCTAATCTATTGAAATGTTCATATCTGCCCGAAGAAAGTATAACCTCCATTTTTTCACCTCTCTTTCTCTCTTTTAAGGTGCCCCTTAAATCCAAGTCTCAAATTAATTTCTTTAAAACAGGTGTGGATTTTATCATTGTATTATAAGGTCTGTGGTTTGACCTATCTAACTCCTCATCCAACACTACATTAAAATCTCCAGCTGGTAAATAAGGAGCAGAATACTGAGGCATTATTAATAAGTTTCCCATAATAGCTTGGATTGTGTAGGGTGACTCCATAAACCAATATTATCATGAGGTTTCAAAGCAGGGAGGAAGCACGATCCGTCATTTCCCCTGTGGGTCTACATGTTTGTTAAACAGTCTGTTCAAACTAAAATGGCACTAACTCCACTTGAACAGCTCTGTGCAGAGGAAAAAGCTATGTTTACCCATCTGGGAGTTAACCATTTATGTGCCTCAGTCTTTGCTAAGTGGGTTTCCTGGTCAGCCAATCACATCTCTTCCTTTCTGAAAAACATATTGGAGAAGCTTTTCTTGCCCCACGCTTCCGCGCTGTGAGCTTCTGCCCCATGCTATGTGGTGGGGCGGGGGGATGTAAGGATCAACCACAATATGACTCTGGGACGTGGGATGTGGGTTTCACAATTGTCAGAAAAGCAGAACTGTGAAGTGGAAATGTAAAAGTAGATAAAGTGCAATAAAAAAAGAAGAAGCCTCTCTCACTTTGGTTTCCTTCTCAAGCCATTTATTTTCCAAGTCAAGAACCTTGGCTGTAAGCTAATTCCAACTAGTTCCCACACAGTGACTCTAACATTTTTACATTTTATTTGTCTGTTGTGCCTTCCATCTTCCCAATCTTGCCCTCACAGCCCCAATGACTTCCTGGGAGAAACCTGAACAAATTTACAGCTGGAGACCAGTCAGTCGTCCCCACTTTTTGCAACAGCAAGTCAACCCGGAAAATAAATAATAAAAGAACATAATCGATGGTGTTTATGCCTGGTATCAATGATTCAACCTCTATCTCTCTCATTGTGTTTAGCTTAACATTCTAGTCAGTGCATATCTAGATAGCTATCAAAAGAATTACTTTACTACCATATTGTAGCTAACAGCAAGGAAAGCAGAGCTTAAGCAAGGTAAAACAGAAAAATAGTACTGCATGCACCTTTTCTGTAGTTAGGAGATCTGAGCTGAAGTCTATCCCAACAAGTAGAATTAGTAAAATCGTTTTGTTTGGACTCTGGCTTCCTTTGGAGCAGTGGGGCGGTATCTCTTCCCTGTGCGTCATTAAGGCATGTTTGCTTCCCTCACTAAGCCCAAGTGTTTAATCTCATCTACTGCTTTACTAGTGTTACAGTGTTCCTCCTTATTAACGAACACACTGGTCATATGCCAGGTACGGCAAAACCTGCTGCAGCTGTCTTGTCTGAAAGTGCACATATGACTCCTCAACAAGCTTTAACACTTTCCTTGTGATCCATTGAAATTATTCTGGCTAACAAAGCTTCATTGCACTGTTCTAGTGGCAAGCTGTAACACTGAGTTTATAGCTAAGAATTTGGCTTCCGTTTGTCCCAGCTAGCATCTGGTGTATTTAAATGCTTTCAGAGTGGGTGATTTTGTATGGTCTTGGTGACGTTTTTAGCTCTCACTAACTTCAAAAATGTGTCCTCCAAGGATTTCAGATTTCTGTGGCTTGAATCAAAATAATCCCTTGGAGTAGGTATTGATTGTAAGTGTTCCTGAAATATATGCATGCCCCTTGGATTTCCAGATCCTTGGAAATACTAGGAATTGAATGCATCTTGCCAGGTCTAAAATAGGATGTCTTTTACGATAACCCTGTTTTTCCAGTTTGTGTGCTTGTTTACAACAAGAATCTATATGAATTATTTCATTGTAAGTTATTTAACTATCTTTTGGCATTTTTTAAAATAGTGGTGGCCGGAAATATGACCAAGCTGAGAAGACCATCCATTGTCCTGGGGACAATCCTTTGCAGGGGTGATGGTATGCATGTACCAACAAGCTAAATAGTAAACAGAATAAACTTCTGCTTTTGAAACTTTATAGGCACTATGTCTTTGGAACCCTGACACAGCAGCCTGAAGACAGACTGTGAGGGACTGGAGTTTTGATGAAGGGATAACCCTGTACTGAAGGACAACTCTCCACTCATACCTGTGCTGACAGGATATGCACCCCTGCTGAGAGGCTTCCAGAAATATCTAGAAAACGAGGAGCCCCAACAAAGTCACACTCATTGAGCTACCCTCCATCCATTAAAATTGGAAATGGAAATGAAAGAGGGAAATGTGCACGTAGTGGTTGTGGATGGGTATGGGGGCCACAGTTCACATGTTGACATATTTCGGCACCTCTTTCTCTTAATGTAAGATATGCTACTGACCCACATTTTCTATGACTTAGCAGCTGTTTTAACAAGGGGAGCTGTCAACCCGAACCTCACCAGAAGGCAATACTGAAAGAAGAAACATGTTCAATGTGTTGGACTGAACCGCTACCCTATTCCTTACCAGATTTCAGCGGATGAAGTGGGGAAGGAAGAGCTATATAAGAGGAGTTGTATGGAAGAGTATTAGTATAAATTAGCATGGAGAGCCGCGTTGAAGGCACAAACATATACACAACTGCAACAGACATTTCATCATTCTCAGGCATGTTAGTGTAAATGCAAGGATGTTGGTGACAATAATTTCTAGGAAGAAAAGCAATTACTCATTCATTCCAACCCATTACTTCCTTATCCACTACTACAAGATGAAGCCGGTCTCTCACTTCACATGGACTACTAACCTTAGATCAGTCGAAGCCTTGTGAATTGAAATTCAAGTGCTGAAAACACATAGGCAGATTTCTCTGAGAATAGAACGTCAGTCTTCTCAATGCTTCTAATTCATTTTAAGACCACCCGTTCTTTTGAAAACCAAAGTATTCAAACAAGCCTTTGTATGCTTACTTCAAATCGGCTATGCATCAACCACGTAATTATAGTGGTGGGAATCTATCTCTTTTTATGGGTGGACTCACACTGCCCAAACACCACAGAGCTTAACACAGTTCTTAGCTGCCTCATGTTTTCCAAAAAAGTATATTTTGTAAAGATATATATTTATTAAATTTTCCTTATTATTCCAAACAAATTCTTAACAAAAATACATACATACGTACATAACATCCATTGGTCTGTTCAAGTGCCATTCACATTCTGCTTCCGCCCACAGCAGCATTCAGCATGGGGCAGTGGGACAGCCCACTTCAGCCATTGGCTCTCTTCACTGTAACTGTCGGCATTTCGCTTGTGCACGTCTGCCTGCACACCTGCCACTTTGTTGCTGGTGGATCATCTCCACTTTCATTTCATGTGTTTTTTTTACCAATGGGTGTTTTTTTGAGTTATTTTTTTAAAACATTCAGGCCACTTTTAGATGGCAGCATTTTTATATGTTAATGCTATTATACCTTTAATGGCTACTGCGTACGTTTGCAAAAAGAAAGAAATTAAATAAAACATTGCAGGCTTGCCAAGTTTCAAGCAATAGGCTTTGCCACTGCTATTCTTTTATTGGTCCTTACCACCTCACTGTTGCTTATAATGGCTATTACAAAAGCATGTAATATAAAAAATACAGGGTTCTATTTCCAAGACTCCTACTTATAAATCCGATATTTACCTCTAGTCTTAGACCTATGATTTGCATACACTTCCAAAGTCCTCAGCTAGGTCTCAAAGAATTCCATGAATATTAATGAGAAGCTGCAACATTTGCGCATACCATCATGCATAAACAATTCCGCATGTGAAATCCATGTAATTTCTCATGTTTTAATGTCTCACCAAAGTACTTTTGCACTTATTTTTGTATTTAACTTTTCCACATGGAAAATATTGTTCCTTTTAGAGAAACCCTTTGACATATGCCTGCACCAGGTTATGGGGTATTCACTCTGTAATCCCACCTTGGCATTGACCGGAGTAAATCTGTAATAGATTGTTAATATTTGGCTGGCTCATACTATTTTTTTGTCTACTCATCTACATGTTAAATTATACACATTTTGGATAGTTGTTTAGTCTGGCTCTCCCTATGTAGTTGATAGGTATTGGGCATCTGAGATCTGGGGCTCAAAAGAGGCTCATCACAACACAATCTTTGCATTGCACAACAAAAGACTCTCTCTTTGCATTACAGGGTATCCTTCAGTGCACTCGCACCACAAAGCGTATTTAAAAAAAAAATATTTGTAATTTGGCCCTCATGAATATTTATGAGGCAGGAAACGAATTGTAACTCCTTGCGAAAACTAGTAAGTGCTGGGTTGGAGACCTGCATGGGACAAATGACCTGCATCTGAGCATTGTCATTCACAATGCCACAAACGGTGGCATATTGTTAATCAGACGTCAAGGAGTGCATGCTGTGGGAAACTCTCTGCATCTCCTGATGTCTACCGCCAACACAACTAGTGTAGACGCTCACATTTTGTTAGCGTGCACTTATGTTAATAAAAACCACTAAATAAATAATGCCATTAGGATGTACAATGCAAATTCAGACTGCATTCACAAAGTTGGTTTTACTGTCTTTACTATTTGCAAATACTGTCTTTTGTGCATCTGACCCCTAATTGCACATATTCAGATAATATCTTAGTAGCACCGGAAATCACCTTGATGTTTTATATAGAGTAATTCAAGGTTGGGCCTGCAGATATAAAACGCCTTATCTAGTATCATAGCTGTTGTATTTTTGGGTGGGATTTGCTTTTCCCTGAGTGTTGTTAATGACCAGTTTAACCTGACAATTTGTGTTTGTGTAGTCTATTTAACTGATCACAGTGCCTAAGGCCTGGATTACCTCTTTCAGACCCTGCTTACATTTCACGACGTTGCTGCCTGTTTCTCCGTGGAGGAGTGGAGGCTGTTACATGAGTGGCAGAAGGAACTTTATAGGAATGTGATGAATGAAATTCACCATGCCTTGATTTCACTGGGTAAGTGTACATTGTGTTGCTCACCCAGTCGCTGTACAACTTTCTAGACTCTTCCCTCCTCCATCCCTCTTTGGATCACTCCAAACCTCATTTCAATTCTATGATCTCCCAAACAACCCTTCTAAATTCCTCCCTTACCTATTCCTTCCTCCTTTGACTCATCCTAAAACTCATTTTACTACTATGATCTCCCAATGAACACTTTCTAGACTCTGCCCACTTCTATTCCCCCATTATCCTTTTCAACTCAACTAACCGACTCACATGTCCACCGCTCAAAATGAACTCAAATTGAACTATACTAATCCACCACGAATCCTTTTTGGTTTCCGAAAAGCGCTTCAACGCCTCGTCAGGGGTAGTAAGCGCTATATAAATACAATTACAAATATAGAATACCTGGCATGATTAGCATTTTAGCATTCTGAATATGTCTTGTCTCAGTTGCTTGGGCCATCTTGAAAAATGTGTTCATTCAATGTGTGTTTTTCTATCAGTGGTGCTTTACTTAGAGTCCATGGACAATTAACGAGGAACATGGGAGCATAAACTCTCATAGCATAACGTGTGTATTTGGAAAGCAGATGTTCACACCTTGGGATATCTTGGCGCTGAATGATGCATGTGTATTTTTACCCAACTCAATGGCATTCATTTTATCGACCTCAGAAAGATTAAAGGCTGAATGGGCCCAATTCGGATTTGAACTAGTGACCACGAGGTCAAACATATTCCTGGAGTGGATGTGTTAGTCCATTGAGCCACCAGACCTGACTCTCAGCTTGTCAGCATTGTGCAACTTCCCTAATAGAAGAATGCTCTTCCAACTTGAACTTTCTTTTAAAATGCCTTGGAGTGACTGAATGACTGCATAGTAAGGAAGTGGTCATGTTTCAGCTACAAAGGTATCTCATATGAGATTGGACTTGGCTCTCAAGAGGCATAATTGAAATGTGTTTGATTATTGCTTCCTTCCTTCTCAAAGGAGTGTCACCTGCACATGGACAAGAGGTGTAGGTGGCACTGACTCTACCAGAGCCTGTTGATGCTACCTCATTCCTAGCTCTGGCCAGTATTCTGCCTGGGAAACAATGGAGCAGGCAGCACTACTGGGAGTATGGGAGGGAGATCAGTAAAGGAGGGTTCATGTCGGGAAGCAGCTACCAGGAGAAGAAAAGAGGATGACGAGAGTAGATGGGGAGCAGCAAAGAGGAACGGATTACAATTAAGAGAAGAAAAACAGGAGAGATTGAAAGAGAATGGGCACTAGTATGGTGGAGTGTGGGGCAGAGGAGTGAGGAGCAGGTAGGTGAGGCGAGTGGGAGTGAAAAATAGAGCAAAGGGATGAATGAGAGAGAGCAGGCATAATGTGGTAAAGAGAGAAGAAGAGAAGCAGGAGGGACGGACAAGATAGAGTGAGAACACAAGAAAGTGAAGTTAGAAGAATAATGTCAGAGACTGGAGAAAGGGGCAATCGAGAGAACAGGTATAAGGGTAATCTCAAACAATAGAGCGATAAAGGTAGAGTGGGGGGTAGCAGGAAAGGAGTGATGATCAGGTCAATAGAGAGGACAATGAGAAAAGTGGACGATAAAGAAAGAGCAGGATACAGAAACCAGAGACCAGAAAGGGAGGAGAAAAAGCTGCAGATAAGAAAGAAAAGTGGATGAAAGTGAGGGAGAATGAGAGAAAAAGAAATAGAGGAAAGGGTTGACAGCAGCGACCAATGAAAGATACCAAAGTCATAGTGCCTATAAAGTTTCAAAAGCAGAAGTTTATTCTGTTTACTATTTAGCTTGCTGATACATGCATAGTATCCCCCTTGCATAGGATCATCCCCATGACAATGGATGGTCTTCTCAGCTTGGTCATATATCCACCCACCGCTATTTTGAAAAATGCCAAAAGATAGTTAAAAAAATTACAAGGAAAAAAATCCTATAGATGCCTAAATGCATGCTCAAGGCTCAAAATTAAATTTAGTCTGGGGGAGCATTATTTGTACAGGTGAAAAAGCACAGTGTGCTTGAGTTTATGGCTATGTTCTTGTTAGACCACCTCCACTTCCCATGCATTTTATTTATTTCATTTACTTCGTCTTAGCATTACTTTGCCTACCTATCCTTATTAATGCAATCACCTTTTGTTTGTCCACTTTAATTCTTTCTATATTTTCTCTGTTGCCTTCCCCCAAACTTCACCATTATGTTAAGCATTTTCCTAAACTTCTTTGAAATGTTATTTAATCAACTTACATTTCTTTAATACTTCCTGAGCTTTTTGTTGATGTTTGTTGTTGTCTGCATAATGGCAAAATGCTAATAAAAATACTTTATCAAAAGCAAAACCATTAATACGTATTGTTACTCTTAGCATTCATTTAATGGCATTGTTTTCAAATAATTAAAGCAATAAGTTAACACAAACTCTGACCCTTAATACTAATTCTAACCATGTTCTTTATTACATAAAAACTTAATATTCTTCACCTAAACTTGATGCTAACCTTATAATTAGTTAAATTTAACTATTTAAATTAACGTGTTGTATTAAAGGAATTCTTAGCTTAACTTCCAATTATTTCTTTAGAACCCTTATTATATGCATATTGCAATCCCTAACCTTATATGTTATTAATGTAGCTATTTTTTTATGACAACATTGTTTTGAGTTTTGCACAGTTTATGCACCAGACATAAAATAGAGGATCGCATGTAACAACAGAAAAGTGATTAATAGAGCCTACAATAGTACATTACAAATTAGTAGATGTAATCCTAGGAACAAAACAAGATGCATCCCACCTCTGACTGCCTCCCCAACACCTGTAAACCTGATTCAGCCTCAGCGTTCATAGGAATATATCTATTTTTAATTTAATTATATTTCAACTCTTTTAATATTGACTCTAAATGGTATTGGTTTATATTCCATCAAATATAAGGAAAATGATAAGTAATGGTATTTTAACAATAACTGTAACTCACTTTACTTAAAATAATTCCAATTAATTATGGTAATACTAACCCTAAACTTAAATAAACAAAAGTACATTAATATAAATCATTCTCCAATAGTTTCCTTTTTTTAAACCATAGTGGTAAATTATACGTATTTTAAAAGTTGTTTTCCTAATACTATGAGCAAGGTGATGGTGTATGCGGATGAAGCTAATGTGTAGTCAGTGTAATGGTAGGGTGGCGAATCTCAGACATTGTAGAGGGGTCAAAGTAAACTCTGGACACTGATTACGGGAATTATGCTCTCAATTTCTTGTGACAGCCATATGTGCTCTGTAGTGAAGAGCAAAAATGCATTAAGTTTAGCCAGGAGGTCAGTAAAAGTGTCCTCAAGAAACTTTACCAGGCCTTGAGGCACCCTTGACTTGGACCTATAACTAACACAAAGTGGAGTGCACCAATAAAGCAGAGTCTGTTGTGCCCCACTACAGCACAGGGTGATGTGCACCAAAGGAGCACAGACGAATGTGTTTAAGGGATACAAAAGGGGGATGATGGACGGAACGTTTGAGCCAATCAAACACTCACCCCCAGTCAACTGATCTGGGTTTAATCCATCATCATTCTTTAGCTCACTCCACCACCCCAGTTCAGACATGGCCATATGCAAATCAGTCTGACCCTGTGCCTCATGGGAACAGTCCAGCCCGAACTGCCAAGCCATGTCTTCCCTGGACCGGAAACAAGCATCCTAGGACCGGTTTCTGGCATTCCAGCCGTCATCAGCCAGGCTTGCTTGAATCCAGTGGCAAAGTGAGCAAGGGACCCACGTCTGGGCATACCCCGCCAACTTAGGGCGAACAAAGCGATACAAAAGGGGGATGATGGACGGAACGTTTGAGCCAATCAAACACTCACCCCCAGTCAACTGATCTGGGTTTAATCCATCATCATTCTTTAGCTCACTCCACCACCCCAGTTCAGACATGGCCATATGCAAATCAGTCTGACCCTGTGCCTCATGGGAACAGTCCAGCCCGAACTGCCAAGCCATGTCTTCCCTGGACCGGAAACAAGCATCCTAGGACCGGTTTCTGGCATTCCAGCCGTCATCAGCCAGGCTTGCTTGAATCCAGTGGCAAAGTGAGCAAGGGACCCACGTCTGGGCATACCCCCGCCAACTTAGGGCGAACAAGCGATACAAAGGGGGATGATGGACGGAACGTTTGAGCCAATCAAACACTCACCCCAGTCAACTGATCTGGGTTTAATCCATCATCATTCTTTAGCTCACTCCACCACCCCAGTTCAGACATGGCCATATGCAAATCAGTCTGACCCTGTGCCTCATGGGAACAGTCCAGCCCGAACTGCCAAGCCATGTCTTCCTGGACCGGAAACAAGCATCCTAGGACCAGTTTCTGGCATTCCAGCCGTCATCAGCCAGGCTTGCTTGAATCCAGTGGCAAAGTGAGCAAGGGACCCACGTCTGGGCATACCCCCGCCAACTTGGGGCGAACAAGCGATACAAAGGGGATGATGGACGGAACGTTTGAGCCAATCAAACACTCACCCCCAGTCAACTGATCTGGGTTTAATCCATCATCATTCTTTAGCTCACTCCACCACCCCAGTTCAGACATGGCCATATGCAAATCAGTCTGACCCTGTGCCTCATGGGAACAGTCCAGCCCGAACTGCCAAGCCATGTCTTCCCTGGACCGGAAACAAGCATCCTAGGACCGGTTTCTGGCATTCCAGCGTCATCAGCCAGGCTTGCTTGAATCCAGTGGCAAAGTGAGCAAGGGACCCACGTCTGGGCATACCCCCGCCAACTTAGGGCGAACAAAGCGATACAAAGGGGGATGATGGACCGGAACGTTTGAGCCAATCAAACACTCACCCCCAGTCAACTGATCTGGGTTTAATCCATCATCATTCTTTAGCTCACTCCACCACCCCAGTTCAGACATGGCCATATGCAAATCAGTCTGACCCTGTGCCTCATGGGAACAGTCCAGCCCGAACTGCCAAGCCATGTCTTCCCTGGACCGGAAACAAGCATCCTAGGACCGGTTTCTGGCATTCCAGCCGTCATCAGCCAGGCTTGCTTGAATCCAGTGGCAAAGTGAGCAAGGGACCCACGTCTGGGCATACCCCGCCAACTTAGGGCGAACAAGCGATACAAAGGGGATGATGGACGGAACGTTTGAGCCAATCAAACACTCACCCCCAGTCAACTGATCTGGGTTTAATCCATCATCATTCTTTAGCTCACTCCACCACCCCAGTTCAGACATGGCCATATGCAAATCAGTCTGACCCTGTGCCTCATGGGAACAGTCCAGCCCGAACTGCCAAGCCATGTCTTCCTGGACCGGAAACAAGCATCCTAGGACCGGTTTCTGGCATTCCAGCCGTCATCAGCCAGGCTTGCTTGAATCCAGTGGCAAAGTGAGCAAGGGACCCACGTCTGGGCATACCCCCGCCAACTTAGGGCGAACAAGCGATACAAAGGGGGATGATGATGGACGGACGTTTGAGCCAATCAAACACTCACCCCCAGTCAACTGATCTGGGTTTAATCCATCATCATTCTTTAGCTCACTCCACCACCCCAGTTCAGACATGGCCATATGCAAATCAGTCTGACCCTGTGCCTCATGGGAACAGTCCAGCCCGAACTGCCAAGCCATGTCTTCCCTGGACCGGCATATGGCCATGTCTGAACTGGGGTGGTGGAGTGAGCTAAAGAATGATGATGGATTAAACCCAGATCAGTTGACTGGGGTGAGTGTTTGATTGGCTCAAACGTTCCGTCCATCATCCCCTTTGTATCGCTTGTTCAGCCCTAAGTTGGCGGGTATACTCCAGGCGTGGGTCCCTGCTCACTTTGCCACTGGATTCAAGCAAGCCTGGCTGATGACGGCTGGAATGCCAGAAACCGGTCCTAGGATGCTTGTTTCGGTCCAGGAAGACACGGCTTGGCAGTTCGAGCTGGACTGTTCCCATGAGGCACAGGGTCAGACTGATTTGCATATGGCCATGTCTGAACTGGGGTGGTGGAGTGAGCTAAAGAATGATGATGGATTAAACCCAGATCAGTTGACTGGGAGTGAGTGTTTGATTGGCTCAAACGTTCCGTCCATCATCCCCTTTGTATCGCTTGTTCGCCCTAAGTTGGCGGGGGTATACCCAGACGTGGGTCCCTTGCTCACTTTGCCACTGGATTCAAGCAAGCCTGGCTGATGACGGCTGGAATGCCAGAAACCGGTCCTAGGATGCTTGTTTCCGGTCCAGGGAAGACATGGCTTGGCAGTTCGGGCTGGACTGTTCCCATGAGGCACAGGGTCAGACTGATTTGCATATGGCCATGTCTGAACTGGGGTGGTGAGTGAGCTAAAGAATGATGATGGATTAAACCCAGATCAGTTGACTGGGAGTGAGTGTTTGATTGGCTCAAACGTTCCGTCCATCATCCCCTTTGTATCGCTTGTTCGCCCTAAGTTGGCGGGGGTATACCCAGACGTGGGTCCCTTGCTCACTTTGCCACTGGATTCAAGCAAGCCTGGCTGATGACGGCTGGAATGCCAGAAACCGGTCCTAGGATGCTTGTTTCGGTCCAGGAAGACATGGCTTGGCAGTTCGTGCTGACTGTTCCCATGAGGCACAGGGTCAGACTGATTTGCATATGGCCATGTCTGAACTGGGGTGGTGGAGTGAGCTAAAGAATGATGATGGATTAAACCCAGATCAGTTGACTGGGGGTGAGTGTTTGATTGGCTCAAACGTTCCGTCCATCATCCCCTTTTGTATCGCTTGTTCGCCCTAAGTTGGCGGGGGTATACCCAGACGTGGGTCCCTTGCTCACTTTGCCACTGGATTCAAGCAAGCCTGGCTGATGACGGCTGGAATGCCAGAAACCGGTCCTAGGATGCTTGTTTCCGGTCCAGGGAAGACATGGCTTGGCAGTTCGAGCTGGACTGTTCCCATGAGGCACAGGGTCAGACTGATTTGCATATGGCCATGTCTGAACTGGGGTGGTGGAGTGAGCTAAAGAATGATGATGGATTAAACCCAGATCAGTTGACTGGGGGTGAGTGTTTGATTGGCTCAAACGTTCCGTCCATCATCCCCTTTTGTATCGCTTTGTTCAGCCCTAAGTTGGCGGGGTATACCCAGACGTGGGTCCCTGCTCACTTTGCCACTGGATTCAAGCAAGCCTGGCTGATGACGGCTGGAATGCCAGAAACCGGTCCTAGGATGCTTGTTTCCGGTCCAGGGAAGACATGGCTTGGCAGTTCGGGCTGGACTGTTCCCATGAGGCACAGGGTCAGACTGATTTGCATATGGCCATGTCTGAACTGGGGTGGTGGAGTGAGCTAAAGAATGATGATGGATTAAACCCAGATCAGTTGACTGGGGGTGAGTGTTTGATTGGCTCAAACGTTCCGTCCATCATCCCCTTTGTATCGCTTTGTTCAGCCCTAAGTTGGCGGGGTATGCCCAGACGTGGGTCCCTTGCTCACTTTGCCACTGGATTCAAGCAAGCCTGGCTGATGACGACTGGAATGCCAGAAACCGGTCCTAGGATGCTTGTTTCCGGTCCAGGGAAGACATGGCTGGCAGTTCGGGCTGGACTGTTCCCATGAGGCACAGGGTCAGACTGATTTGCATATGGCCATGTCTGAACTGGGTGGTGGAGTGAGCTAAAGAATGATGATGGATTAAACCCAGATCAGTTGACTGGGGTGAGTGTTTGATTGGCTCAAACGTTCCGTCCATCATCCCCTTTTGTATACGCTTGTTCGCCCTAAGTTGGCGGGGGTATGCCCAGACGTGGGTCCCTTGCTCACTTTGCCACTGGATTCAAGCAAGCCTGGCTGATGACGGCTGGAATGCCAGAAACCGGTCCTAGGATGCTTGTTTCCGGTCCAGGGAAGACATGGCTTGGCAGTTCGGGCTGGACTGTTCCCATGAGGCACAGGGTCAGACTGATTTGCATATGGCCATGTCTGAACTGGGGTGGTGGAGTGAGCTAAAGAATGATGATGGATTAAACCCAGATCAGTTGACTGGGGGTGAGTGTTTGATTGGCTCAAGCGTTCCGTCCATCATCCCCTTTTGTATCGCTTTGTTCGCCCTAAGTTGGCGGGGTATACCCAGACGTGGGTCCCTTGCTCACTTTGCCACTGGATTCAAGCAAGCCTGGCTGATGACGGCTGGAATGCCAGAAACCGGTCCTAGGATGCTTGTTTCCGGTCCAGGGAAGACATGGCTTGGCAGTTCGGGCTGGACTGTTCCCATGAGGCACAGGGTCAGACTGATTTGCATATGGCCATGTCTGAACTGGGGTGGTGGAGTGAGCTAAAGAATGATGATGGATTAAACCCAGATCAGTTGACTGGGGGTGAGTGTTTGATTGGCTCAAACGTTCCGTCCATCATCCCCTTTTGTATCGAATGTGTTTAAGGGGCGTACCGGGTGATTTGTAACCCTGGGCGTAGTTCACGTAGTCGCGCTACGCGAAGATGTTAAAGCACTACGCGAAGCTGCGCGAGCGGGCGTAGTTGCTTGTCGCGCCCGTTCACGATGCGTTTTTCTTGTTCGGGAACGCGTTGTGCGTGATGCTGCTTGCGTGCTCGCGGGATAGTATCTCGCGAACTTGCCCATGCGGTCACCTATGGGCGCGGCCATCTTGTTTTTCACTTGTCCCGCCCGTTCTCGATGCCTTATTTCCTGTTCCGGGTCGCGTATAGCGTGCTCGCGATGCGCATTTCATGTTCGGGAACGCATCGTACGTGTTCCGACGCTTTTTGCGTGCTCGGGGGGGAAATATCGCGCAAAGTTACCCACGCGGTCGCGATGGGCGTGGCCATCTTGTTTTTCACTCTATGCTATGGTTCTGGGCCTGCTTTTCTATCCTCCCTCAATCTTTGCAATCCTTAGTTTTTTACACTGTTTTTCTGATTTTGTTTTTAATTTATTGTCCATCTCTCTCTGTCCCTAAGTCTATATTTTGCATTTATTTCTACTTTTACTGTGTTTTTTTTTTACTTTTCTACTGTTTTATATTACTTTCTTCTTTAAGCTCCTACTTCTTCCCCTAACTTTATTTTTTCCTTCTAACTTTTCTTTTCCGCCTCCCACACACCCCAGAACCATGGCGAAGGGTAGCACTACCGGCTCCAAGGGCAAGGCGCCTGCGCCCAAGAGCCGCCTGCCTTGCGGCAGACTGCGCCCTGCAGGAGTGCAAGCCTGGCAGCTTTTTTGCGAGGCGGAGGTGGCCGCCCTTGTTTTTTTTTGTGCAGTGCCACCTCCCCTTGACCTTGGCAGCAGGTGGCAGGCCAGGCTCCGGGTACCCTACCCAGGAGCGTCACTGCCGGTGGGCGAAGGTGCGCCGGGCAGTGTTTCGCTGCTCAGGGGTCCGGCGCACCCATAACCAGCTGGCCCACCGGTGGTCAGACATCCTGGACCGGGAGCAGGACCTGTTGGACCTGCTAGGTGTTGAGGTCGCGGGCTTGGTGAGTAGCTAATATATAGTAGTATAAGTATTGTGTATAATTTTTTTACGAATAACAAGAATACTGCTGCTTACATTGCAGGTAAATTACGTTTCAAAATCTTCTGTGATTGTAGGACACAGGTGCTCGGCGCTACTCTTACTTGTTTGCAACTTTGCGCTCGCTTGGGCTGATTATTATGTAAGAGTTTACTTTAGAGAACTTAAGTTAGGTAATGCTATTGCTAGAGAGACTCTAGTCCTTCCTTTGTCCTCCTGTCAAATAGTGGTGGATGGATTGATACTAGGTTTAGTTAGTATTAGTTGATAATTTTTTAGCGGTCTGCGTGACGCATCCTCTGTCACTGAGTGCTGCTTACCCCAGTCCTTAGTTGAACCTTTTGTAGTTTGTTTAGTGAGTGGTAGGCTTAGCAGTGTCAGTCAGTAGCAGAACATCAGACGCAACCAACCAACAATTTGGTGTATGCACAAATTTATGCATGTGTCCTCCATCTCATCTATGCATTTTTGAGGGCTAAAAAAATGGAAATGCAGACTTAGTGAACAATTGGCCCGTCTGGAATAGGTGGGCTAGGTCAGGTGGTACTTAGGCTTAGTTAGTATTCTGGATTCGAATCAATCAGAATGGAACACTGGATTAGTGTTCATAAATACGTAGACGGTCCGTGAATCCTGCAAGCCAGTAGTCGATCTGATTAGATAGGTCAATTTTATTGCAATTGTTGTTTCCTAAAATGTTTTTTAAAATAATTTATTTGTTTCACAGCAATCATTAATGTTTGTCTCTTTCTTTATTATATCTTACATGATCACTGATCAGCAGCACCCAGGGGCAAGAAGACGGGGTCCGAGTCGGCGCGACAACCAGAGGACCGCTCCTCTACCGAGGGCCCTGCTGCTGGCCCCAGTAAGTCCTCCAGTGGTTAATATTAACAATTATATTTCCCTAACTTTTACTGCACCTTATTTTTTCCGAACTATTAATTCTGGTTCCATTTCCTAATTCTATTTTTTACAAAAGCTTCTTTGATCTTGACTATCTGTTTCTAAATTCTGGTTATCCCTGCCTCTAAGTTCTAACTGCCTCTGCTATGACTCTCTGTACTACTACTATTAGTCTGTCTGTAGCTAAGCTTGCCCAGTTTGCCACTCTTTATTTTACGGTTTTGAATAAAACTCAGATTGACCAATAGCTCTAGCCACTGAGTCCAGTCCTTTGGGTTGACCTCTTCTAGTCTTCTTAATCTTGAGGCTTTGACAATTACCACCAACAAAATGCCCAACCAGATATTTGACTATTTTTGATAGGATATAGTACATACTACTACTGTTGTGGGGATTCTGCACAGCCACATACAGAACTATGCACAAGAAAATAGGATGTTGGTGATGGGAGGTTGGACCTTCCTCACACCTCAGTCAGAAGTGAACCCACAATCCCCTGACCGACTAGCTATAGTGTCTCATTAGGTCCCCGAACCCCCAACCGAAGATAACCAATGATTACACAACCCAGAACATTACACCCTTTCGCTCACTCACTCGTGTAAGTCCACCACCACACCAAATACCACAGAGTCTATGTGTAAGTTCAAAAGGTTTATTTTCAACTAACAAGCTCTGTAAGTTGTTCTATAAAATTCAGTGTACTACAGCCAGCTCCAACAGCAAAATGCATAAGATTAAAACAATAAACATTGTTACAAGTGCATGATAGAAGACAAAAGATCTGTGCGAATTCTGGGAGACCCCTCACCGTAGAACGTAGAAGTACTGGTTACATGCATCATAAGCTCTGCAAATCTCTGGTTCGTAGAAGGGAATCTTCTGCCTGTTATGAGAAAAATGGTGCGCGTTAGATAGTATAATGCAAGCATTTCTCAGTCATGCCAAAAAGTGTAACATGTTATGGCTAAGCAATACGGACTAACCGAACTCCATAACAAAGTGGCTTGTTTTTTGACCTCCTGTACGCAACGCTCAAACAGTAGCTGTATGAGCTCATGTGGGCTCAAAGGCGTCTTACTGCACAACAAGCTGCGAGGTAACATGCGCAAAAGACATGAAGCTAAAATGGTTGCATGGCTCAGGCTAACTTTGCAAAGAGTAGAGTAGACTATAATAATGACCCTAGGGACCATAACACTACTAGTGTCTACTGACTCTACTCCCCGATTTGGACTAGTGATGTATGTTGTATATGTATGTATTAACTTTTTTTTCAATCTTGCTAGTGAAAACGAATAAATAGAGGGAGGTGTACAGGCATCTAAAAATGTGTAATGTTTTTTCTAGGCGTACTACCGACCACCAGTGCCGGCGGGGCCAGCGGCGATGGCGATGCGGCCATTCCGGAGGGGGCAGGAGTTGCGGCACCTGCAGGAGATACAGGGGGTGAGCCAGCAGCAGTGGCGGGCGGTGGTGAGTTATATTCATTACTTATTGACATTACACTAGCTGGAAGGGTGTTCACTTCACTCACTGTACTGTTAAGACTTATTAAGTATGAAGTTGTAGTGAACATTATACAACGGTTGAAGAAGACACCCTTTACTTAGCATTAGCAATGCATTAGCAATAGCATTAGCAGCGTGAGTTGAGTAACCAATGGCCTCTTCTATCTGACTCCAACTCAGCTGTGAAAGTTTTATGGAGAAGACTAAATGTCAGATCAGATGACCTTGATGGATATGTTGAACAAAAAGGGAAAGAAGGGTAGGAGGAAGGACGGGCGAGATGTAATATGACTGGCAGAGAAGGATACGTTGGAAGCATGCATAGGTGGCTGATAGGAATCAGATGCATGGGTTGTTGAAGGATGGGTGGAAGGTGAAAGAAGATGCCTGCCTGGGTGGGCGACACAGTATGGGTGGATACTGGGGATAGCGAGAATCATCAGCGGTGTTTGGGTCAAACTCAAAGCCAAGGCAAGCAAGGAAGGAGTGGACGCATGGGTGGTTGTTGGTGAAACAAACTAAGGTTTGTGGAGAGATTAAGAAGAATGATAGACATTTACTTTGGATGGATGCCTGGATGTATTCATCATAGACAGCATAGGTGGAGACTGTCACTGGATGCAGAGTCTTAGTTTGAAGAGAATGCAAAAGAAACCGCGCCAGAGTAGCAAAGCCGAGGGGGATATAAGTTGAATTTTCAGAATACAGTTGACTCACAGTAGTTTGCAAGCACATCATATATATATATATATATATATATATATATATTGTCATCCAATTGCCCCAGTGTGTTTTTGTCAGCCCAAGAAGAAGAGGCGTAAGGCCTCGAAACGCGTCGGCTTTGTGGAATAAATTTTGGGAGCAGACAGGCGAGCTGCAACGAGGCGTATCACTAAGGAGAGTGCCGTCGAGTGCCCTCCCGTTGCTTTGGGGCAATTGGATGACATAATTAACACGGCAGCCTTGGCCGTGGGGAGGAGCACCATTCTTTGAATAACGATGAGAAGGCTGTGAAGTGGAATAGCTCCATGTCACGAAGCACGGCGCTCTCATGCAGAAAAGAAGCTCGTTTTCCTGAATCCCATCCTACTAAGGAAGCAATATGGTGTTAAAAGAGACTAATAATGCACTGTACCTACTAAGGAAAACAATCAATACTCACCATTGAGGACTACAAGTCCCAGGATACTATCAGGCTAATGAGGCCACGCCTACAAAGTGCGATAATACTAATAAAAGAATACAATGGTGAACGCTCAGTGTGTTTTTGTCAGCCCAAGAAGAAGAGGCGTAAGGCCTCGAAACGCGTCGGCTTTGTGGAATAAATTTTGGGAGCAGACAGGCGAGCTGCAACGAGGCGTATCACTAAGGAGAGTGCCGTCGAGTGCCCTCCCGTTGCTTTGGGGCAATTGGATGACATAATTAACACGGCAGTCTTGGCCGTGGGGAGGAGCACCATTCTTTGAATAATGATGAGAAGGCTGTGAAGTGGAATAGCTCCATGTCACGAAGCACGGCGCTCTCATGCAGAAAAGAAGCTCGTTTTCCTGAATCCCATCCTACTAAGGAAGCAATATGGTGTTAAAAGAGACTAATAATGCACTGTACCTACTAAGGAAAACAATCAATACTCACCATTGAGGACTACAAGTCCCAGGATACTATCAGGCTAATGAGGCCACGCCTACAAAGTGCGATAATACTAATAAAAAGAATACAATGGTGAACGCTCAGTGTGTTTTTGTCAGCCCAAGAAGAAGAGGCGTAAGGCCTCGAAACGCGTCCGCTTTGTGGAATAAATTTTGGGAGCAGACAGGCGAGCTGCAACGAGGCGTATCACTAAGGAGAGTGCCGTCGAGTGCCCTCCCGTTGATTTGGGGCAATTGGATGACATAATTAACACGGCAGCCCTGGCCGTGGGGAGGAGCACCATTCTTTGAATAATGATGAGAAGGCTGTGAAGTGGAATAGCTCCATGTCACGAAGCACGGCGCTCTCATGCAGAAAAGAAGCTAGTTTTCCTGAATCCCATCCTACTAAGGAAGCAATATGGTGTTAAAAGAGACTAATAATGCACTGTACCTACTAAGGAAAACAATCAATACTCACCATTGAGGACTACAAGTCCCAGGATACTATCAGGCTAATGAGGCCACGCCTACAAAGTGCGATAATACTAATAAAAAGAATACAATGGTGAACGCTCAGTGTGTTTTTGTCAGCCCAAGAAGAAGAGGCGTAAGGCCTCGAAACGCGTCGGCTTTGTGGAATAAATTTTGGGAGCAGACAGGCGAGCTGCAACGAGGCGTATCACTAAGGAGAGTGCCGTCGAGTGCCCTCCCGTTGCTTTGGGGCAATTGGATGACATATATATATATTGTGTATAGTTAGTTATCAAGCGCCTTCCTCCGACTCCGAGGACCACTCCCTACCTATGTTAATTTATTTTCGACTGTTTCAGCCAGCCTGCAAAGGGTGGCCTATCTATTGGTTACACAATCAATCAAAACAAAGTACCTTATGCAGTAGCGGTCGGTGGTGGGAGTGCTGCCGGGCGGTGATGTGGGGAGAGGCAGGGTGGGGGTAGTAAACTATGGATTACGGCCAAATACAGGTAAGTAAACATAAAAATAAATAAAGCGAATTTCATTGTGCGCACTGTACCGCCAAATGCGATGCAGTGCGTGCAACAAAATTAGTTTTATTTATTTATATGTTTACTTACCTGTAATTGCCCGTAATCCATAGTTTACTACCCCCCACCCTGCCCCTCCCCCTCCCCACGTCACCGCCCGGCAGCACTCCCACCACCGACCGCTACTGACCTTATGTCGTCGTCCCATATATAAGCAATGATCATTGGATCAGATATATATATTGTGTATAGTTAGTTATCAAGCGCCTTCCTCCGACTCCGAGGACCACTCCCTACCTATGTTAATTTATTTTCGACTGTGTCAGCCAGCCTGCAAAGGGTGGCCTATCTATTGGTTACACAATCAATCAAAACAAAGTACCTTATACAGTAGCGGTCGGTGGTGGGAGTGCTGCCGGGCGGTGATGTGGGGAGAGGCAGGGTGGGGGGTAGTAAACTATGGATTACGGCCAAATACAGGTAAGTAAACATAAAAATAAATAACGCGAATTTCATTGTGCGCACTGTACCGCCAAATGCGATGCAGTGCGTGCAACAAAATTAGTTTTATTTATTTATATGTTTACTTACCTGTAATTGGCCGTAATCCATAGTTTACTACCCCCACCCTGCCCCTCCCCTCCCCACGTCACCGCCCGGCAGCACTCCCACCACCGACCGCTACTGACCTTATGTCGTCGTCCCATATATAAGCAATGGTCATTGGATCAGATATATAATCTGCCTTTTGTAGTAGCCAGGGCAGGGTGAAAGTGAAATTGAGCAATTGCCCTTCATGTAACAGAGAGAGTATGGCCAGTGCCACCCGTAATAGAAAAATACGAGCTTCCCCGCCTGCAGACAGTAGTAAATAAAACTAACGTGAGTCTGCGTCATGACTCGTATGTTTGTCTTGGGTGCAAGCTTAGCTGACTGAGCTGGCATGCCGGCTACAACAAGGTTATGTAATTTCGCTAAACTAGAGATAAGAAGAAGACTGGTGTACTGTGTACTGTGTACTGGAGTCCATAGTGCTAGTATAATGCCTGAAACTCCCACAAATGTTAGAGGCCGAGGAAGTGGGAGGATAGACTATTACCACAAATGTTATGTACTGTGCTTGCTAGTGCTATTGTGCCACTATGTGTTGAATTAATTTTGTGTTACTGTTTTGCTAAGAGTTTTGGTTAAAACAATATTCTTTTTCTTTCTTGATATAGATCATCCTTCCCAAGAAAACCCAACACGGAAGGAGTTGGCAGCCAGGGCCCGGCGCCGGAAACTGGAGGCCTTCTGCCAAGAGTACCGGCGGCTGGTGGCTCAGGCGGAGGAGGAGGCGGCAGCAGCTGCAGCCTCCTCCAATGCCCCGAGCCCCAGCCAGGCCCCGCCTCCAGTGGTACGGCGCCGCGGTCAGGCAGCCGCCCGCCGCCGCAATTCTTTAACATCCAGCACTGCTGCCCCCCACCCTGGATGCCACTGCAGGGCATTTCGCCGCCAGATGCTCCTCCGGATGGCACGCCTAGAGGAGCACCTAGAGGAGCGGGTCAAGATCCTCGTGGACAAACACCTTAAAGCCCGCCGAATCTAAGCACTATCTAGGACCCCGTTGGATTGCCCCTTTCTTATTCCTTTTGTTGGTGGGTGGTAATTGGGCGTTGGGGTTTATGGACATTGTTTGGGCTTTTTCGTTTTGGACATTGGTTGGGGTTAGGGAGAGGGGTGGGTCAGGTGTGGGATAGTTTATTTTTGTTAGGGTAATAAATTATATTTATACTTAAACATACGATGTTAATGTTTTGTGGGGGGGTTACTGTTTTACGAATTTACGTCACATGGTTTCCTTGCTGCTGCAGGGCCACAGCCAGTGTTTGATTTAAATAATCTGCCGATTTATGTAACACACAAACAGATAGATGCGGTACCCCTCACTGAGTTATTTGTCCTACTAGTACTGTCAGTCTCTCCTCCTAGTCCATTATACCTCCCACCAAACTTATCTTACCTGTGATTGATGATGATTAAGTTCGGCACAACGATGGCTGCATGGTTTCCCAAGAGAATGGAGAAGATGCCATGGTTGTGGTGGTAGTAGTAGACACTGGCAGTAGCATTTGCAAAAAAAAAAGAGACAGTCACTTGCCTGAGAGAGACTGTGGGAGGAGTAGTAGAACGAAGTAAAGTACAGTACAGAAGAAGACTGCCAAACAAACAATATTGCAACTGCTAAAGTAAAATAAAACATAATGGTGGCGGGGACAGGCTAGTACAAGAAGTTACAAACTGTAGTTGTGTCGAGTGAGTCACTTAACACAATCGTAATTCGTAACCTTTACTGCTGTGTGGTAGGATGTTGATGATGAATCCAATCAATGCCGGCAATTAATTATGATGTATTAGGTACCTTTGGAAAAAAATTGGCTTGCACATAGACTGAGCATGGGTGGGCAAGCAGAAGAAGATCCTCGCCCTGCCTTGAAATTGAATTAGTGTTGCTTTCACCACATCTGCCCCAGCAAGCGTGTGATCAATTGGTGTACATTTAATGTAGTCACATCACACCTCAATATAAATCACACAGCCCGGAGGAAGAGGGTTAGGGTTTGATGAATGGATGGGAAGGGGGTTTGGGGAAAGGTTTGACAAAGAAAAACAGTACGCATGGACACAACAAAAGCAAAACACAATCTTGGCAGGCGACCATGATCTTATCCAATAAATCTATAAAGGGAGAAAAAGGAAATGCATGCATGATGATGAAGATAACTTGATGGTTAATGAGTAGTACTTACTAACTACTACTAGACAATTAGACAGTACAGGGCAGCAGTATATTCTATGCAATTTGCCTTGCCTGTATGCCCTCAGAGAGACCCAAATTACATGTTGTACCGGGCTTACTTTTAAAGATAGCAAAGAAAATTAAAAAATAGTTGTAGGGATCAATTAGCAAACAAACAACAACACAACACACAGTCGTAATGATTGAAGAGAAAAAAGGAATCAAATTAATTAAAAGACGAATGATGAATGATACTAAAGTTACTGTATTATCCTGGTCAAATTGTGGAGTTGAATCTCGTCATTCCTCTTAGTCCTATCTTCCATGGACGCTCCGCACATCAATCTTGGGTGCCACTGCCTGCCTGATGCGGATTGGTAAGGTAAGTGTGAGTTGTTTCTCCCAGTATAGCACAGGGTAAAGGCCGGCCTGTAAGTGTAGATGGAAAAACAAAAGGGGTATTGAAAAATCAATGAATAAAAAAAAAGCATCAATTACGGTGGAGTCCGAGAAGAGAGAACACTTTCAGACTGCAGCGGCTTGGATACATCGTGTCTATTCTGTTTACAGCATTAAGCTACAACAGGACAGAACAGGCACACGGCACCAGGCCGTGACCCAACCTCCATTTACCTTAAATTTTGACAGAGCCAGACAAAAGGCATATACAGCAACCTAGCATTTTCAAAATTAAGTGACTAAATCAATGCGCCGCTGTCAGTCATACCACTACACTCGACTCCACCACTACATGGACATGTAGATCTGCTGTGTTTCTTGTTGAATTGTTGTGTTTACCTTTTATGCCACTTCATGACACGCAGTTATTCCATCAATCATCTCCGATCCAACTGACTGACTGCGTGCAAAGATAGTATGGTCATCATCATGGTGTGGTACGTGTTGTCCAACTCCAACTCAGTCTGTAGTGACTCCGATTAAGTCCATATTCCATATTAAAAAAATGCAACGGATATTGGCCTGCACCTGCAGTAGTAGGAGTACAATTTGGTTATTAAACAACAAGAAGGGAAACATTGACTGTCACTTGAGTCACTTTCACTTTGTAGATTAACTAGTAGAGTTCGACTTCATGCACAACATCAACACAACAAACAACAGCAATCGCTCAGAGTCAGCAAGCATCCAATGCATACCATCATTACCTGTCTTGCTCTTCTCTTTGGCTGTCAGATCATCAGATGCCTAGTTCTGACAGGTGTGTTGTTTTTTTTAACGAGGCAGTGGCCTCATTATTACTCCACATTCATTTTGAGTGTTAGTCGCTGTTTCGGTTTTCGTCTTATTCATCTGTGGCACTTTGTCGCAGTTTAAGTTGGTTCACATGGTCAGCGCTGTGATGGGCCGCGGCCTGGGTAGCGGTCATTGCTGGTCAATTGAGTTTGCAGAAATGTCAGCAAGTTTCTTCGAAGAGTCTTGTCTTTCTCTGCCAAGTACCTTCTGTCCTGACAGTGATGAGCTTTGGATGCCTGCCGAGGCTGTAGCCTTCTGACAGTGATGAGTTTACTTTTGGATGCCTGCCCAAGTTCTGACAGTGAAGAGTTGTGGATGCCTGCAGAGGCGGTAGCCTTCGGACAGTGATGAGTTTCGGCTCGGAAACAAAACGGAGGATAGCTATAGTCACGTTTCACTTCTTATGGAGGGACTGTTAGAGGCAACATTTCTTGTACTCCAATGTCTGGCTTGATGGAAATGTAATTAGGGCGAGTCAGGAAGATGGAGCAGGACTCTGAGGAGTGGACAGTTAAATGCACAGACATGCAACTCCAATAGGGAAATAAAAAGAGAAGACGGTGGTGATGGATTTGTTGTGATTTGATTTGAACCAGAAAGACAGATACACACACAAATAAAGGAAGGAAGAAAGTAACAATTTGAAAGCCTAGTTGTCAGGGAAGAGGAGCTCGTCCTCAAACTCTGGTGGTTCGGACAGAAGTAGGTCCTGTAACCCACTACTTACGTCATCGAAGTCGCTCTCCTCTTCCTGCTGTGATTCACGTATTTTGTACTCCGGTGGTATAAAGTGCTGATTCATTTTGATCATGGTTAACCTCTCCACGCTTTTGGGCGAGAGACTGGTCCTTTTCAAAGTTACAATGGCACCAGCAGCACTGAAAACACGCTCAGAAGAGACACTTGTGACAGGTGAAGCCAGATACTTTATCGCCAGCCTGCTGAGCACTGTCCATTGGCTTCTTTTCCCATACCAATACACCAATGGGTTTCGATCCATGAAGACCTCTGTTGGGTCATCCAGATAGGCCTGGACCGTCCGCTCAATGCTCAGGGGTGCTCCGATGTGCTCGGCCTCTTTTGCCTTTGCATCAGCACTGGACTTACCATACCCCTGCCGTAGAAACCAATCAGTTGCCGATTGTACTGTGGATGATCCTGTTCTTGCTGTTGTTGATGTTATTGGTAGTGTTGGTGTCGGTGACTGCTGGGAGGCAAACGCACTGCCCTCAGGCTCCGAAGTAGAACTTGACTCTGGATGCCCTGTAGTACTTGTTATGGCCTGGGGCTGGGGGCCTGTAATTACCAGATGTTCGTTTTCAAAGTCAATGGCTAGCTGAGCTATCAAAGTTTTGTATTTGGCAACATCCACTTCTGAAAAAGGAATTACTGCCTTACTGTTCAGAAATACTTTGTACTGTGGATCCAAAATTGTGGCAGTAATGTAATGTGGATCTGACACAATGTTATTTTGAATCCTTGTATTTTCAGATAAGCGAACGGCTAAGGAGTCCGCCAAATGATATGCGTCTTGTTTGTCATCCACACCTGCGTACGTTTCAGACACCTCCTTCAGCTGTTGCTCTAGCATGTGCAACAATGGGATAGCTTGGCCCATAGTACAGTCCTCCCTGCTGAAATGCAAAAAGGAAGAGGGTAGAGGCTGTTAGAGACCGCACCTAAACAAATGAAAAGTGTCTTGAGGTATCCTGTAGTGCAAGGAACCAAAGAGTACTCCCCTCTGTACTCCTTAACTAGGAAAAAATCCTGCAACAACTTTAAACACAAGAGGGTTCAGCACTATACAGCAAATTTATAACAGTTCAATGTCAGTGATTTAAGGAAGCAATGAGCACACAGAACGATGTCCAGATCACCGATGTGAATGTCTTAAAAGGATTTTCTCTTTATTTCATTTTTTCATAAAAGCAGAAGATCATAGCCATAGCCGACGCGTTTCGTCTCTAAAAGAGACTTCTTCAGGGCTTCACAGAGTAACAAAAGAGGGTGTTCACTTTGACGTTTATACAATTCAACCGGAAAACCGAGAATCCAATTTTCAGAAGACTTCTTATATAGTAGACATTATCTTCACAGAGTAACAAAAGTTGGTGTTCACTTTGACGTTTATACAATTCAACCGGAAAACCGAGAATCCAATTTTCAGAAGACTTCTTATATAGTAGACATTATCAGTAAAGGCATGGTAGCCCGTGACTCAAGTGTACCTGGTTTCTGGATTCGAATCGGTGCAAAAAAAAACAATGTTAAGCCCTCTTGGGCGCAGCCACTCAAAGACCTTGCTGGTAAACTCATCCAAAATTTTTGCAGCAGTATGAGATTTCTCCATGGCAAACATGGCTACAGTTGCATGTTTGCGAGTGGCATGAAAAATCTCAGCAGCGTCAACACCAGCAGATATCTGTTCTCTAACCCCCCAAAAGAGATCCAGTGTGCAGTGATGCACATGTAATCAGTGGCTTGGCAACTGGTCCACATGTCTGTTGTCAGGTGGATACTCTGAACAGCACTCTGCTTCAAGGCTTTTCCAAACAATTCCAGCACGTCGTGATGTAGTGCTGGAACAGCAACTCTGGCAAAATAGTAGTGGCTGGGAACCTGCCATTTTGGGCAGATGGCTGTCACAAATTCCAGAAAACCCACCCCTTCAACAAAAGAAATAGGGAGAAGGTCCAGTGCTAACATTTTAGCCAGCTTCGCATTGCACAAACGTGCTATTGGGTGGTTGTGTTCGTACTGGCCCTCCCCCCTAAACATGTTGATAATGGTAGGCTGCCTGGTTTTCCTTTCTCTTAGGCTCAACAACGCACTTTTCATTTTTTTTTTTTTATTGCGGTACTCCTTGCTGTCTCAGGCTGACTCTTACTCTTGTGCCACTGAGATGTTGCTGAAGATGTGGGCGACGATAACACTGCACTGCTGGGGACAGGGCTACTTTGTGTACCACTACCAGAGAGAATGTCTTCCTGTCCTTCCTCTTCCACCGTGATCGGATCTTCTACTCGTTTATCCCCACCAACACCAATGGTTGCAGTTTTTATGCCGCGAAGGTGGTCCTCCCAGTCGATCAAGTGGTGTTTTTTCAGATGAGTTACTTGGCCTCCGGTACCATAGTTTGTACCAAGCTTACCCCGACTAACAGAGGTATTACAAATGGAGCATATAGCAATGTTCTCCTCCTTTTCGCTAACCGTAAAGAAGTCCCAAACTGGGGAGCTTAACTTTTGCCTCCTGCTGGAGGTGCCACTTCCAATGCCGGATGAACTGGAGGGTGTGGGTTGAATTTGACTCTGTGCTGTACCACTGCCTACTTCTACTGAGGTGGTGGTTGTGCTGGATGTAGGTCGCTGCCGGGCCTTTGCTAATGCAAATATGGAAGCTGTAGCTCGTGTTGGTGTTACCTGTGGAGATATGCGTGCTACATCCCTCGCAGCGATTTTGGATAGGGTAATAATGTTGGTCTCCATCTCCTCGGGGCCGGGAGTGATGTTCGTGATGACTGGCTCATCATCATCATCCTGCTGTTCTACATCGACCTCCATAAGTGTAAGGCTTTCTGGAACCTTCCTTTTCCCTAGCTTGGTCTTGGGACGTGTCTCCCTCTCAAACTCAGTTTGTGGCTTCCAAGTGGCATCTAGATCATCAGAAGGGGGCTTGGCGAAGAACTTGATGGACTACCCTCCTTTTCCTTGCTGGAGATTTGGAAGACAATGGATCTTCTGAATGAGTGGCTTCTTCTACCTCTGCATGAGGCTCAATTTCCTGAACTGCCCCTACTTCGGGAGGAACAACAACTACTATTGCGGGCGGTGGTTGCGGCTGTTGTTGTTGACCACTTATCTGCTGTGTTTCCTCCTGCGTTGATTGGGTACTACTTTGAGATAGCGATAAGTTTATCTCCGGCTCAGCATCACTGCTTTCCACCATTAGGCTGGCTACCTCTTCCACACTCATGTGCTTGGGCCTGGGTTGGGCCCATTTATGCGGAGGTGCTGCCCCCAGCTTGCCCCCCGGACACCGCTGCTGCAGGCGTAATTTTTTTTTCCCCAAAAAAGGTATTGGGCGGCACACCAGACTTAAGTGTCACTTCCTTCTTCTGTTCCTTCTTCTCAATAGCAACTTTCTTGGTACTGGAGGACCTGGTACCTGCTTTCTTTGGGCCCATCTTCTTCAGATGTCAGCAGCACTCAGTTGCAGAGATGTCTGGTCAGGTCACACGTCACGTTGTGTACAGCAGCAGGATGTCTGTCTGGCAGTGCAATGGGCAATGATGACACACCTCCTCCTCAGTCTTTTGTGCACCTTAAAGCAAAAAAGCCAGAAGAACATCAGTCAAACGATAGAACAAATCAAACTAATATAATATATAACTTAGTGTGTGGTTGTCTCAATTATTACATTTTAGAAACTCAGTGAACAACAACAGTGTAGCCATTTATGAGACTTTGACAACAAGGCCAGGGCTTTCCTGGTGTACTGTGTAGTGTGTACACTCAGGAAGAATAAGAATAGCAAAGAACAAAAACTAAAATGTAGTGGAGCATGTTTGGCCTAAATTTGTGCAACACGTGGGATGGATGCAGCATCAGGGAGCTGCAGCTGGCAATGGGGATGGATTTGGAAGCAGCAAGACAAGAGGAACAATGGAAAGACACGCAGGCCTATGTGGCAAAAACAGCACACTACTAACTACCACCACAAAATGGCCCCCAGCAACATGGTGACTCACAGGCACAAGGCACGGCAAACAATGAACTCAAGCAGGCCTATATATGGCCAGACAAAGGATGCCTGATAAAACACACACAGCTTTAATGCAAAAACTAAAATCCACATGGCTAAAAACAGTTTGGAAAGTTAGACAACAACCACAACAACAACACATACACACGCAAAAAGGCATTTATTTAACACACCCAAAAAGTGAAATAGACCCCCTAAAAAAAACCACATTTTGCAATTCAATCCAATGCCATCCATGACCTAAATGAAGTTAAAATTCCACAGACAACACAGAAACAGTTTTTATGCACCCATGATGACTACCTCTGGGCCTACTGGCAGACTAGGCCGCAAGCTTGGAGGCCTATGGCAAAAGCACAGTGGCTGGTCCCACAAAATGGCCGCCACCACATGGCCAGGCCACCCACAACAACTTCCTTCCTCTTGAAAAAAATTGTAAAAAAAAGAAAAATGACTCCTTGCTCACAAAACTACATCTAAATGACAACCTGAGGAGTTTTTTGAGCAAAATGAACAAAATCATCATTTTCGAGAAGGTTTTATGCTGCTCGAGAGATATTCTTCGCCAGATTGTAAATTCTGCGTGTTCGGCATCGCGATCTTCACAAAAAGTCGTTATTGCGTGCGCGAAAACGTATATTGAGCGCGCAAAGAAGATAAAAAGTGTAAGTCCGAGTTGTCGTGCAGTGCGGAGTTGCCAAAAGTCCGCGAGCTGAACGCCCAGGGTTACCTACTGGCTGAAAAGGCCTATTTATTTAACACACACCAAAAAACTGAAATACCACCCCAAAAACCACATTTTGCAATTCAATCCAATGCCATCCATGCCATAAATGATGTTAAAATTCAACAGACAACACAAACAGTTTTTATGCATCCATGATGACTACCTCTGGGCCTACTGGCAGACTAGGCCACAAGCTTGGAAGCCTATGGCAAAAGCAAGCACACTGCCTTGCTCCACAAAATGGCTGCCACCCACATGGCCAGGCCACCCACAATAACAAGAAAGTGAAGACAGACAATGAATGCAGGCCTATGGCAAAAGCACACTGCCTGGATGGCTCCACAAAATGGCCGCTAGCCACCCACAACAAAAAGAAATGGAAGACAGACAATGCAAGCCTATGGCAAAAGCACACTGCCTGCCTTCACAAAATGGCCGCCACCCACATGGCCAGGCCACAACAACAACAAGCATAAGCCAAGGGGAACAAAGAAAAGTCATGCAGGCCTATATGGAAAAAGCAGCACACTACTAAACTACCACCACAAAATGGCCCCAAGCCACATGGTCACAACAGGCCATGGAAAACAATGAACTCAAGCAGGCCTATATATGACCAGACAAAGGAGGCCTGCTAAACAACACAGCTTTAATGCAAAAACGAAAATCCACAGGGCTACGAAAGGTTGGAAAGTTACACAACAAGCACACACACACATCCAACAAAGGTATTTATTTATTAACACACACCCAAAAAGTGAAATACACCCCAAAAACCACATTTAGCAATTCAATCCAATGCCATCCATGCCCTACAAGATGTTTAAATTCAACAGACACCACAGAAACATGCACCCATGGGTACCTCTGGGCCTACTGGCTGAAATTTCAATCAAAGAAAAACAACTAGGCCCCTACTGAAACTACAGGCCACCCACAACAATACATTTTAAAAACAATGAAAATCCCCAAAAAATGTAGGTACAAACAAGCCCCAATCAAACAAACAAGTACACCAATTCTCCAACTTACTTGTAAAATCTCAAATCCAAAAGTCCTCAAATCCAATCCAATGATATGATGCAGCAGACAGACACAAAAAGTGATCCTTCCAGCTCCAAATCCAAATGAAAGTGAACAGCACATGGACATAGCACTGGGAGGAGCCTGCTGGACAGGAACAGGAAGTTGGAGACTCAGGGGCACTTCCTTCCTCTTGGAAAAAAAAAGTAAAAAAAGAAAAAGGACTCCTTGCACAAAAAACTACAGCCAAATCACAATCTAAGGAGTTTTTTTGAGCAAAATAATCATTTTCGAGAAGGTTTTATGATGCTCGAGAGATATTCTTCGCCAGATTGTAGTTTCTGCGTGTTCGGGATCGTGATCTTACCAACACTGCCGCCGGGAAGTCAGATCGCGCGTCCGAATGACGTGTGCGCGTTCGCACACTCTCGCGGGATCGTGCGGCCGGATTCCAAATCTCGTGGCGCCCGCGAACGGATAGGAAATCGCGTCGGCGAACGCAGAATCACGGTAAGTCGTTACTGCGCGCGCGAGAACGCATATTGAGCGCGCAAAGAAGAAAAACAGCTACGCTACGTTGCAAATTGCGTAGTACTCAGTAACTTCGCGTTCTACGCGAATCGCAAAGTTACCGAAACTCCGCGAGCGTAGCGTAGTTCACCGCCCAGGGTTAGTGATTTGTATCAGGAGACACAAGTTGATGTGCATCATTGGAAAATAGGGTGAAGTGAAAGAGGAGAGCACTGGTTGATACGCATCATAGGACCACTGAATAATGTGTTGCAGGGAAGTGCTGTGTGTCGTGCATTAGGGCAATACTGGGTTGTCTGCAAGAGTTGATCACGGATTGCTGTGCACTAGGGGAAAAGGGTGGTGTGCTACAAAATGCACAGGGTAATACACAATGGGGAAACAAGATCATGCGTAGTGTGGGTGCATTTTCAATGTGATGGCATAAAGGAAACCGGCAACTCATGACGTGTATTTTTACTGTTGGTTGTGGTTCTGGTTTGTGAATTTTGGGCTGGATCAGGTTTGTGAATTTTGGGCTGGATCAGGTTTGTGAATTTTGGGCTGGATCATGTTTGTTTTCACACAAAGCATACATACGGTTTTTACAATATTGACAAGTGCCCTTATTTAATTTTCCTTCTTCTAAAGGAATAGCATGTTTGCTCACATCATTTTATAATAGTGTAGATGAAAATGCAAACTTGTGAGTCAAATCTTCACTGCTTGTCTTTCAAACTTTATTTCGCTATGTTTCCATTTGCCTGCAGCCATAGAAGCTTCCGTGAAATACATTGTTCTAATATTTCATTCAGGAAAATAGGAGTGGCCTTCTGAACAACCTTGAACTTAATGACTTGTTATTGTCAAGCAGTACAGAGATACTGATACACATGTAGCCAATTGCAGTAAATGCATGAGAGAAATGGTTTCTGTGATGACCGGCTTAAATTTGGTCACTCGTAACAATAAAGCTAGCTAATCTTTATTCTTGAAACAGGATGCTCAGCCAGTCACAAAGCCAGAAATTCTCTTTAGGATACACTATTGTCTTAGTGTTTAATCTCCAAATGATTTGGAACAAACAAATTAAGTCATCCTGCAGAATTCGTAAAATTAACCATATTGCCACATAAACCATTTAAAATATTGGGGTGGTCAGCTCACTCTGCACGAAGATCTGTGTATTACCAAGTAGTCACAGGTTCCAATCTTTTCAGGGCTGATTGAGCCATTCATCCATGGGATAGTTTGAGTAAAGTTGTACTTAGTAAGAATGATGCCTAGTAGTTACGAGTATATGAATTAGAAAAAAGTCCAAAAGCAAGCCATATATAAAAGCATAAATAATTGATATGTTTCTATTTTCTGTAAAAACTCTGCAAGCGTTCACTCGATTGTACATGGTTTGATGATTAATGCATAAGTTGTTCACAAGACTAGAGTTTGAGTTCCATCGTTTCTACCTAGCTACATTGTCTAATCTTAGGTAAATCACTTTATCTCCATGTCTCTCAGGCCTGTTTATAGCAAGTATTTGGAGTGCTTTAAATACCCTTAATGATGCTGTGCTATTTATTTGTTTATTTTTGTCCATGTTATTTGTATAGACATAGCCACAGGGCTGCAGAGCATCCTATATATAACATGCAGAGGGTGATATAAAATACATTATTAAAAACTGAATAAAAGAAAACAGTTGTTTTTAGTCAGTGAAGTATAGAGGTGAGTTATTAGATCTTTTCTGGAGGCTAATAGCACCATAATAATAATAACAATCTTTATTCGGCAGTGATACCGCCATAAAAGAGATCATGCATTCAAAACAGTAACAAATTCATAAAAACATATTTCATCACGCAATAAATAAACACATATCGCTATCATTGTGCGGGAATCTAAACAATCCTATTCTAGCTGTTACTCTTGGGAGTGTATTGAGTCTACCCTTAAACGTCACATAAAATTAATCATATCAACCTTCATGTAAACTCAATCATATCATACTTCCTGTACATTTTAATTCTGTTATCTACCAAGCCAATTCCGTATCCCTCATGAGCTTAGTCGAATCTAGATTTTCTTGATCTAATCATTGCTTTTAGTAAATGCGAAACGACACACAGTGTACGGGCATTTTGCATAAGTTGCAGGTGCAAGAGAGCAACCAGTGCCTGTCTGAATCCCATTTCTTTTAAATAAGGTTTAAGAAATTGTCGTCTGGGATGCGTAAAATATTTACATAAAAAGACGAAATGTAAAATGTCCTGTGGAGACCTATTGTCGCAGCCACAGGACCCTCTATCCTCTGTTCGTACTATAAAACCAGGAGGAGAGGCAACTAAGTGGTGAAACATATTCCGTCTAAAACGCGTGATTAAAAAGCGCTCATGGGGGCAAGTTAAGATGGCAAGTTAGGGTTCCATACCTGGCACTGATTTCACTAGAGCATGGGCTCTTACCATAGGCTTGTTAAGCTCCTTTCCTTCACGCTCAGCACCAGGTCATATCAGGAATGCAATTTAAAAGTCCTGGGGCATGAGAAGGCGTGTTTAGATGTTTTGATTTTTTTAGATTTGAGGATTTCGAGGATCACTCTGCCTATGTTCTTTGTATTCCGTTGTCTACTGCATAAGTTAATGGTCATTTACATTTAATTTTCAAAAAACACCTGCTAGAAGGGAGGGAAAGAAGTTGCTTCAAGCTCCAATAAACCTAAACAAACATAGAAAATGTGATGTGATATGTCATTTTCACTTGATGAGATTGTTTGATCGTATGCAACTCAATTTAGCGCCCTTTGTTTCAGTTCCCTATCTGCCAACATTAGAAGGGCATAGGTAAGGCAGAGGTTTATTGATTAAGCGTACTATAAATAACTTAATTTTTATTTTTACATTTCAGTAGTAGTACAGAGATGGCAAAAAAGTTGGTCCTTCGATACACATAGGCCTGTCTTTTTATGTGCGGCGTGCGCAATTCTGCCTGCGTACTCTCTGCAGTCATAAACTTACTATTTACTTGTACTTTGTGAATACTGAAAAAAAGAGCAAACTTACACAAAAGTAAATTTGTGAATCGGGCCCAGAGTGTGGTTCTTATTCCCTCTGCTTCGTGCCTGCCAACCATTCCTGCCACTGCTAGTGCTGTGATCAAATGTGTTGCTGTGTGTTAGTCACAATTCATGCCCAAACTGGGGTTAAGTCCTAGTACATTACATAAACAAGCAATTGCAATGCAATAGGTCTCGCATTTGCGAGAGTTTAAGCTATTGGCATTGTAAATAACAATGCCTTTTATTTATCTGTTTTGAAAATTAACACATAAATAAAAGGCATTGTCATTTACAATGCCAATAGCTCAAACTCCTGTAAATATGAGACCTATTTCATTTCAAATAAGCGGCCGCCATTCTCCCGGGCTGCTTGGCAGTGGTTTGTGTTGTTCCTGATGGCTGCAGAAAGAACAATTGATGGACAGAATGCAGAACAATGTCATATATTCACCCCAGTACAGAGATCTGGGCCTAAATCCAACGTTTTTTTGCTCTCCATGCTATTCCAGTTTGAAGCCAGCCATATGCAAATCAGTCTTGACCCTGTGCCCAGTGGGAACAGTCCAGCCCGTTCCAGTGGCATGGAGAGCACGGGACGCACGTCTGGGCAGACCCGTACCGCTCAGGGTGACAAATGCAAAAATAACAATTGATGGACAGAATGCAGAACAATGTCATATATTCACCCCAATACAGAGATCTGGGCCTAAATCCACCATTTCTTTGCTCACCATGCCATTCCAGTTTGAACTCAGCCACAAGCAAATCAGTCTTGACCCTGTGCCCAATGGGAACAGCCCAGCCCGAACTGCCAGGCCAGGTCCTCCCTGGACTGGAAACAAGCATCCTAGGACCGGTTTCGGTCCATCATTTGTTTATTTTGCTTTTCTCGCCCTAGGTGGGAAGGGTATGCCCAGACGTGGGTCCCGTGCTCACTGCGCCACTGGATTCAAACTAGCCTGGCTGATGAGGGGTGATGCCCCGAAACAGGTCCCAGGATGCTTGTTTCCTGTCCAGGGAGGACCTGGCTTGGCAGTTCGGCTGGACTGTTCCCATTGGAGCAGGGTCAAGACTGATTTGCATATGGCTGGGTTCAAACTGGGATGGCGTGGTGAGAAAAAGAACGATGGATTAAACCCAGATCTTTGTGACTGAGGGTAAATGTTTGCATTGTTCAGCATTCCGTCCATCATTTGTTTCTTTTACTTCTGATTGCGGAGCCATCACTGGATTCACTTTAACGAGCAGACCTAAGCCAATGGAGATGGTGTCACAGAGGCTGCCCAATCATGGGAGGACATCTTGGGTCCTTTCCTTCTTCACCCTCTTGTGTCTCTTCTCTATGGGACGGTCAGTTCTTTTTCTACTAATGTCAAATATAATGCTCTCCTGATGGACCTGAAGCAGTTTTAACTCTCTTAATGGTTGTGTTGCTATTCAACTGGACTTGGTCAACAAAATTATAATGCAAATTACAATGTAAATAGTAAAGCATGTTAGACTTCACCATGAAGACGAAACAAATATTAAAATAGAACCATTAAGGTTTATTTAAGGATTCAGATCATTATAGAAAGCAAAATGAAATGGTAAAAAGTCAGTCATGTCATCAATTATCATATAATAGAATGATGCTCAGAATAAAATGCAGGAAATGAACAAGCAGAAGCAAGTTTAGTTCAGCTCTAAACAATAAATCAAAGTTAGAAATCATAGGCCAGACTGACATAGTGTGGCCTCCTAAAGATCGGGAGGGGAGCGAGCCCGCAACCCTCAGGAATTGACTACTTTTGTCATGCAGAATACAATGAAGACTATACTGTTGTATTCCTCTTAGGGTGTCCGTACATAGGTTTTCCTGTATCATGTCCTTATATAGGCACAATTCGCCCTGCCCTTGTATAGGCATAAAATCCCAGTCCTTATTTAGGCATTAAACCGTGCACTCCAAATACAGGCATGCTCTCCGACATCCGTCCACCCTAAAGTCACAACGAGTTCTTGAAGAACAGACCCTTAGGCTTCGGGAGTTTCTCTAGCACAGGACTATTGATTTCTTCAAGGACTCATCTATTCTGCATGAACCGTTATACCTTGAGGGTTCATTCATGACGTCTTCCGCTGTCCGATTCACGTCAATGCTAACATTCTGAGGTACCTCTCAGGTATAAATATACCTTCCCTAGCCCTTGTAAATCAGAGGAGACCTCGACTTCAGAGGAGCCCGTTTCCCGGCTTGACGCACTGAGAAGACGCTGTCATCCCTGCACGCAGAGAGTCCAGCTTCCAGTGATCTGACTTCCCTCGCGGGGTGTTGGAGTTCGAGTCTGGCAGGAGATTTCCACCTCTCTCATTCTTAAGGTATGGAGCTGACTAGAAACCTAGAGGGACTCTTGGCATACTAGTCTTGGCATACTAGGCATACTAGGCGTAACATACTCTTAGTATACCATAGTAAGGAATACTCCACCTACTTCATACCTCTCCCTACACCTAGGTTAGGTTAGGTACATTGGGGTAGAACTAGCTTAGAAACGCATCGTATGAGTACTCGCATTTTTAGTCTATGTTATTTATGTAAATGAATATCTACTAAAGATCATGCTAGCGCAGTATTATTTATTTCTACTGCTTACGCTGTACATTATTTATCTTGCATACTGTCTTGTGATCGTAACAGCACATATTACTTACACAAGAAACAAGACTGTTCAATAAATCTTTTATTGAAACGCCCGTCTGTTCTTTCTGTGTAACTTTGAGGAAAACTAAGCATGCACGATTGAGCTGAGTGAAACGGTTATCTATTGTTTCCACGACTCTGGGACACGTTCTGATTCTAAAAGGGAAACAAAGTTGTCATGTTTTGCGGCTGCCAAAAACTACTCCCTTCTTGTTTACCAAGGAGTTTCTAGTGGCCTCTGAGCTAGCTGGCACAAGTAATTAAGTTTAATATACTCGATAGGGACATATTGACCTTAGTCCTATGTCAAACCTATAGGGTATATTATTCCAATGCGCAGAGCCTATTAGGGAAATAGGAGCTACACTACATGGCGCCCAAAGGTTTGGTAAGGCGGTAATTTAACGTTAGATACTGAGTAACTCAGCCGTGCTTTTTCTCTCAGAGACCCCTACCCATATACTCCAAAAGACGTCTGGAGTGGGCAGGGTTAAGTATCCGCCACGGCTACATAGGGAAGCACCCTATATATTAGCTGTTTGGTTTGCTCAACGTTGAAGGATACAGTGTTCCAAAATATTGTGCACCTTATCTTTGTTTCCTTGAAACTTGTTCTACATTTTTCAAAAAACAAAATGCCTGACTCCGACAACGGTGAAGTTGCGGGTCACCCAGCTGTAACAGCTTTTAACATTACAGGTTTAGATGGAACCGAGGAGGGTGTTATAGACATCAATCCAAACTTAAGAAGAGCCATCACTCTAAAACTCATAAAACATGGCCTACCACCAAGAGGAGGTAGAGCAGTTTTCGTGATAGAGGCACACGAATCCTTTCAGACAGAGGTATTCTATTCATGGGTAATATTTCCTGAATCCAATCCAGTTACAAAACTGTTTCACTTCTACAAAGAAGATGATCCACCAGAGGAATATATTCCTTTCGAGGATATTGAAATTCCACTAACATACCAGGAGCATCAGCTCTGGTTTAAAGGCGCCCTAAAACATCACAGAAACATTACCAGGCTCGGTCCACTAGGTAGACCAGAAGCAACATGGCCGATTCTAGCCGGCTACACACCTCATCCTGAACTGGATACAATGTCAGATGAGGAGTTACTTACTTAAATAACAGAGTTAATAAAAATCTACAGACAATTGGTCCAATATGCCATGCGGACTTTCACAGTCCAACCACCATTAACCATTCCAAATCAGACCCCTCAACAGGGGAATACACTAAAAATTACACCACAGACTCTATACGCAGTCATGGGTAAAATGCCCACAAACGTGAGCAAATTCCATTCTGGATAGCTCAAAAATTACTCAAATCGAAGCAGTATTTCCAAATACTAGCCCGTATGAGAAACACAGAATCCTAACAATCAGTTTACCAATGGGGATCACACCATAACTGGAAGACTGCACCACTTGGGGCTCAGTCTTTGCTGCCATCTATACTAAAACACATGGCATTCCGTCAATTGCGGTAATACCTGATGTCCTGAAACAAATTCAAAACGAATACGGGGCAGAGCCTGCTCTGAATTTAGGTATGAAATTACTGAAAAATTTCGACCAGGTCTCAACAATAATATTATCTAATATTAAAGGGGAGGCAGCAGCAGTGGCGATCCGCCAACGATTAAGGGAATTTGATGTTACAGAACATCAAACTGAGCTACCCAGAATAATTGAACAATCATATGCTGAATTAGGCAGAGATAGTTTGGGTGGAAGACCAGTGAAGCCAAAACTATCTGAAAGTCCTGAGAAGGACTCTATTAAGCAAACTCCTACATCTTCTAAAAAGAAGTGGGAAACTACTAAACAAAATTCAAACGAGAAACGTTCTCAATCCCGAGGTAGGTCTCCTCAAAAGGAGCCCTCTGAAAGGAGGTATAACCTCAGGAATAGGGATAATTTGAGAAAACCTGACAGGTATCAAGATACTGATACACGTTCCTCTCGTACCTTTCAGATCTCGTCACAGACTTCGGAAAGAAGAGGACGTTCAGAACATAGAGAAGAACGCGTGAAATCGAAAGACGACAAACACGTTCCAAAAAATAAAACAAAACCTCAATTCTCCAAGAAGAAGGTAGCAGGTCTGAAGATCAGACATGCCGAGAATACTGAGAACACAACTCAAGAACGGACAATGGGCTCAGACAATGCTGGACAGTGCAGCAGAAGTCACAATAGCTCTCCAGAACCTGAAGGAACTTCTGGAGATAGTGGACTTGAATGAGTACATTACAGTAGAGACTGTAGACACCAGGGTTAGTACTCCACAAAAGTTATATGAAATAACACTCCAAATGGAGGGAGACATACCAAGACAGGTGAAAGCACTTTTTTGGGAAAAACTTTCAAGGGGCTATGACATACTTCTAGCAGAAAAAGACTGGCCACCACAATTTGTCAGGGAGTGCCCACACGGCGAGAACATTATTATGACTGCCTTCTCCAACCATATTCCAATTCACCTAAAATATACATATGCCAGGAAATGGGCAGTAGCCCAGGCTCCAGCATTATATAAAAATCATGTAGGATGGGATGAGGACTCACCTCACCATAAAATACATCTGAAACATGAACCAACTGCACAAAGGCAGTACCCAATAAAGCAAGAAGCTAAAAAACAGGTCAGGGAGATCTTAGATCAACTTGAATACCAAGGGGTGATTGAAACATGCACCTCCTCAATGAACAATCCTTTGTTTCCTGTCTCCAAACCAGACAACACCTATCGTCTAGTTTTGGATTACAGACACTTAAACACTTGTTCTAAAACATTTGCAGTGCAAAATGCACATAGTACAGCATTAATGAATAACATTGTGCGTAAAAAATATAAAACCACATTAGACATCTCAAATGGTTTCTTTTGTCAAAACATAGCACCTGAAAGCAGGTATTTAACAGCTTTCTCCATAATGGGGACCCAGCGTCAATTTTGTCGACTCACACAATGGTTCAAGAACAGCCCAGGGTTATTCTCAGCGAGGGTAACGGAGTTACTACAAATTTATGATAATGAGGCATTGTCATATGTCGATGACATCTATCTGACAGACGATGACCTGGAAAAACACTTGAACAGGGTGAATACCATTATATTGGGCTTCGCCTCTGAAGGCTACAAATTCAACTTCAAAAAGTCCAGAATTGCCCATCTCAATGTCCTATTTCTGGGATATGAGCTTTCAAGTGAAGGCAAGAGCTTGGCAGCTAACTTTCTAGAGAAATGTGCGCTGCTCCAACCTCCAAAAACGCTAAAAAACTTACAATCCATCCTGGGTTTCCTAAATTTTGGAAGAACATACATTCTAAATTACGCAGAAAGGGTTAAACCTCTCTACGCATTAATCAAACCTGATTTTTCAATCAAGAATTGGACACAAGAACACACAGAAATCTTGCGTTCACTACAGGCTAACATGTTAGCAACAAATCACTTACAAACACGTGTAAGTCAACGCAACCTGGTGATCCGAATAATTTCGGGTCAATGCGGATTCACCTACTTAACATTTAATGAGGGTGAAAAAATACCAATCGCATACAAATCTCATTTGTATACACAAGCGGAAATGCGTTTCACTTCAACTGAAAAAATTCTGACAGCAGTTCAAACCGCTGTAGCAAAAGAAAGAGCCCTAGCCCAAGGGAAACGCATTATTGTCGTAACCCCAGTACCAGCTTTAGAAGCGGTCACAAAAGCAAGCATTCCAAATGCTAAAGCATTACATCCTAGATGGATACAATGGGTTAATTCTCTTGCTGCAACAGATGTTGAATATGTTTTTGATCCTGATTTAAAAACACAAGCTTTCCTGCAATATGAACAAGAATGTCCTCTGCCCACTGAAATTCTGCCTCTCGATCAGTACGAATTCATAATTTACACTGACGGATCCGCACAGCCCGCAATAGGGGGTAAGCAAGCTTACAGTGCAGCGTGTGCAATCGTTAAAGGTCGCATGCGAGATGGCATCTTCAGACCTATGGTCACAAAAACTCAATCTCTAGGACATTGTACAGCTCAGCGAGCTGAACTACAAGCATTCAAACTGACACTTGAAAGTACAGATCGAGAATTCCCCACACTAATAGTGTGCGATTCCTTTTACTGTGTTCAGTCGTATAATGAATATATACAAAACTGGCTTGAAAATGGGTTCAAAGATGCGAAAGGTGGCACAATAAAGCACAAAACGCTTTGGGGAGAAGTAGTTCAGTTGAAAAACGAACTACCAAAGGCTCACGTGATACATACACTGAGTCATCAACGTGATGGCGTTCACGTTGCAGGGAATTCATTGGCTGACGAAGCCGCAAAGGGGGCTGTTCAGACGGCTTCCGTAGCTGCGATCACTCGTTCAAAAACAAAAATAGACAGTGAGATAATGTTGGCTGTCAATGCTACGAGCAAAGGCAGTGGTGCAGCGTTACCAAAAAAGTTTCCACTCAAGTACTCTTATGTAATTGATGCGAACAGCGTTCCTTTTGCTCGAATCCCTGGAGTAGGGGATAGGGTAATTCCAAACAAGGAACGTAGATTAGGACTAATCCTAGCAGCACACGAAGGGATAGCTTCTGCCCATGCAGGTGTTTCTGCAACAGTATCTTTACTCAAGCAAAGATATTGGTGGCCTGGCATTAGAAAAGAAACAAAGAACTATGTTTTAGAATGTGATATATGCCAACAGATGAAAGTCTCCACAGTGAAACGCCCTGCGCAGACACCCCTGTTAATTTCAGACAAACCATTAGCTTGTGTTTACCTGGACCACTCCGGTCCCTTGCAAAGGGACGGTAACTATAAATATATCATGGTTGCAGTGGATTCATGCTCTAGGTTCCTATGGATATGGCCTCAGCGCTCGGCTGACGCTCGAACTGTTCTAAAAGATTTGCGAGTTTTTATCGGCACATATGCAATAGGCACGCTACATTCTGACCAGGGCCCTGCGTTTAGCTCTCGGGCTTACAAAGAAGCCATGGCCAGTCTGGGCGTTGCATTGCGGTACTCCTCTCCATTCCATCCTGAGGGAAATTCGGTTGTGGAAAGGAAAAACCGGGACATAAAGCAGTCTATAACAGCTAGGGTATTAGGTTCGGGTGATGGGTGGGTCAAACATCTTTATGGGGTCCAACGCTCATTAAATTATTTGCCAAGAAGTTCTCTAGGGGGGGTCACTCCATATGAAGTCCTATTTGGGACAAGAATGTGGGTACTAGACCTCGATCACGTAGGCACAGTGGTGGAAAATAAACCGTTTGATATCAAAGATCGTTTGGCTGTTTTACAGGAACTCAATGAACTAAGATCGAAACAAAGCAACGTATTCCTGCAGCCAACCACCACTGGGGAAAAACCGGCGGTCCCAGCAAGGCCTGTCTGGATTCCAAAAGTTGGGGATCTAGTCAGAGAAAAGATTGCGGACAAGAAGGAATTTGGACCTTCTTACAGACAACCAGTAACGGTCCTAGCAGTTCAAGGAACAAGAACAGTACTTCTGCCGCCCCTTGCTGGAAAAAAAGAGAAAAGATTTGTGTCCATTGACCTCATCAAACCACAGTATGTGGCCAATACTAAATAGTAGGCCTCGTGGACTCCGACCTAGTAGCAGACGCACTCCTCTCGCTAATATCCAAGAGGTTCAGACTGAAAGACTGATAACCATCGAGAATTCAGCAGTAACAGATGAAGGACTAAGCAACAATGCAATGGAACTCATCCCTCTTGAAAATCAAGTAACAGTTCGTCCACATACACCTGTCTACACCAATGTAGCAAGTGATCAACTGGTTCCAGCGATTTCTACAAATCCTGATGCAATTTCAACAATTGACAGAACTGCTTCTGGCTATTTCATTAACTTTGATACGTTCTCAGACGATCCGAGTGAACCTGAAACGACGCCAGCATCATTAACATTCAAGCAGCAAGTACAAGACTTTCTTCACTTTCTGAAAAATACTTATCTGGTTTTCCCCATGGATTGAACTCTGGATTATTTCTGGAATATTCGTTTTCCTGCTTTGGCTAGCTTTGGTTATGACTATGAGCGTGCTTATAAATGGCAGATACATCAATGTGAACACTGAAGGAAAAGATGTGAACGTACTTTTGAAACCTCATAAATCTTCCCATCGTGAAGCAAGAGATTTGTCAACAGTGAACATCACAGCCGTTCCTATACAGGATGGTATAGTGTGGGACAAAACAGATTTTGATATTTTTGGCCCGACGGAACAATTGAACATTCCACATTTGTTTAAAATTTCACTAAGTGATCTAATTTCGTCCAGTACCTATTCTGATGATTGGGACTTTTAGACTGTTAACGACATAATGTTTGACCTAGAAAAATCTGCTGCATGTTCTAAAAATGAATATTTAGAGGGTTCATCAGACTATGAACAGCTGTATTGCTATAACCACTATGGTCCTCATTTTTTGCATAAATCTGCAAACCCTAGAAATGTGTTTATGTTTAACCAATGGGAGCATTGTCCTACACCACCAAAAGGTAGTTCAAAAACATTTGCTAACAATTTTCCATATTTTTCAGGTTACAATACATTTGATCCAGAAACGTTTTACTATAAAAATGTAAACAAAACAGGACTGAAAATTATGTTAACTAATACAAAACAGATTTACTCTGCAGCATTTATTGCCCAACTGTCTAGACAGGGTTTCGACTTATGGAGAGACACAGTAGACACAAAAATTGTCTGGGGTACTAAAGATTGGCAAGTGCAGGGGATAGAAGCTTTATTTAGAGCCTGTATTATCCCTGAACAAATAATGTTTTTGAATGAAACTGTCCAACAAACATCTTGTCTTGGACTAGCCAAGATCAAAGAGATGAAAACACCTTCTGTACCAACACCTGCAAGTGATAACAATACACAGGCAGCGGTTACAGTTGACAAAATACTACAACTCAACAGATCTAATCCTGATTGGAGAAAATGGTTGATCTGGCCCACAGACACGAACAACTGTCAGGAAAGATTCCTGAATAAAACTCGGGGCTTTACTATTCATAGGCCAGACCCAAGATACGTCCAAAGACAGCATCCGGGGGTAGTAACAACATACAGTGTAGGAAAATTATGCCTCGATTGGCTGCAGAAATCTACACTACAGGATGTGAAACAACACTTATCCTTACTTAAAGAAGACGCAGACCTTAGGGAATTCTTGCTTGGACCAAGAAAACCGTGTCAAAAACGTTTCATATATGCCGGCATTTATGCTGCCTATAATGAAGCATGGAAAGTGTCACAGATGGAGGCCGCAGAACGAATACGTGAACTTGATCGTATTAATTTGGAAAAAACACTCACTGTGGTCGACAATGGGTTAACAACTTTGTCCTCCAGAATATATTCATTGGACGGCATTGTATCCTCTGCTATCGACATAGTAGAACAAGATTTAGCCATGTTACAGCAAGGCCAATCTCAATTACGTTCTATTGTGTTATTAAGCTGGACGCTGCAATCCTTGCACGCGGGCTATGTGCCTTGGCGTTTTATCAATATGTCGGTTCTGTTTGCAGAATACAATCTAACTGATAAACAGATTGAACTGGCACAAAGGGGAGCAAAGTATACAGTGCTGAGCATTGAAAAACTGGAAAAGTTACCATTCACAGTGGCAGAAAAACCAGCTACAGAATGGCTCATTCATGGCAAAATCACACTACCTGTGACTACTTTTCAGTTTCAGTATTGCCTCAAACAAATGCAAGCAGGCAAATATGAAAGGTTGGGTAAGGAATACATTAAGACATCTTGGAATTTACCGTATACATATAGATGTTGGAGTGGAGATCATGAAGTGTTTTTGAGCGGTACACACTGTAAAAGTGCACTGAGTGGTTCACTTATATGTCAGGACATTTCTTTACACGGGGCTTGCAATGGTTCTGTGGCAAATTTGTCTTGCCATCAGCAGGGTACGCCAGCTGCTGTGATTAATCCAACGTTTGGACAACTTTCTAATGGGAGTTACCTCATGTTGAATGATCAGAGTTGCTGCGGCATGTTGCCAGGCATCCCATATCTAGTAACGGTCAACTCCAGGGTCACTTGCTGTATGCAAGTATTGTTTGCCCCAATAGACACAGTCAGGGAGTCGCCTTTGTGGCCTTCGCTGAACGTCTCTTTTATAAGATTTGATACTTTAAGCAGAATGAAAGCCATGCTTATACAACAATCAGTGCCTTTGACCTCGGCCAAAGAAACCTATGATCTACAAGTAGCAAGGACTTCGGCTGAGATACAGACTTTAATACGTACAAACTGCCCTATACATTTCGTGGAAATGATAGGACGTATCTTTAACATGTCTGATACAAGCGGAATTGTACATGTATTTAAGAGCATCTGTCCCGGTCTGTTAGCACCTTTCCAGGCAATACTCGGAATCATCCCGAACTTTGCACATTCGGTGTTTGGTGGCATACCATTAATTCTAGCACTTGTTGCCGGAATTCTGTTTCTCTTTCTGCTATTACGCTATGGCCAGCCTATTCGCAGACATCACTCCGAGCGAAGTGGAGAAAGCTCTCCTTGAACGAAAGTGCCGTGAGCGAATAGTACAGCTTTTGGGCATGACTCGTCTACGGGAACTTAATACCACGTGGTTCCTGTCATTCAGACCAATCTGGCAAGATTGCATCTTACCTGTTCTACGATGCCTGCTATGCGGTGAAGAATGCGTGTTAGACACCTGTCTAACATTTCCATCAGCAACGCCAACGGATATCGATACTCTGCTGGACCCGATAACGGCCCATGCTCTGTGTTGTCCCCAGAGGCTACCAATCCTGATGACGGCATTCATTGAGATCTCACAGACGCTTCCAGCTGCTGCTGAGGTACGAGATGGATCTACAGGCACACAGGTAACAACGGACGCGAACATTGCTGCGGCATCCTATGCTGAAAGCGATGCTTCACATCTCTGTGCAATTAATCTACTACACGAGGTGTTCCAAATGTCACCAACTTCAGTGGACGATATTTTGTCTACAGAAATAGAGGATCTCATGTTTACACCATACCCGTACACTGACTCTGATTCAACCCACAGTGTACCAGGGACGCAGTAAAATTTGGCCTTCATATTTCAAAAACTTGGAACTCTTCCCAAATTGAACTTTTTCCGTTTTTCGAACTAAATGGCAATTCAATCTGCTTGAAGTAGAACTATTCTTATAGTACGGACTTCGCGGTACTTCCTCAGACACTTTGTCATCTTATTTGTCTAAAAAGTTCATTAATTTTCATGACATGAAATGACTTTGATTTTTGAACAACTTATCGATCATTTTCTGTCACATGTAAATATTACTGCTTATTTCATTCAAATTGCATTTTATTTCCAAATATATGCCTGAAATGAGAAGCAATGCTTAAAATGTACAGTACCTTTTGCATTTTTATAGGCTTTTTAATGCTTTTAAGAAATATTTTTAGCCATATGCGGTACTCCATTTTATGTTTAGCATGTTAAATGTTTAGCATTTTATTATTATCGTACACACGAAAGTGGAGTGGGTGTTGTATTCCTCTTAGGGTGTCCGTACATAGGTTTTCCTGTATCATGTCCTTATATAGGCACAATTCGCCCTGCCCTTATATAGGCATAAAATCCCAGTCCTTATTTAGGCATTAAACCGTGCACTCCAAATACAGGTATGGTCTCCGACATCCGTCCACCCTAACGTCACAACGAGTTCTTGAAGAACAGACCCTTAGGCTTCGGGAGTTTCTCTAGCACAGGACTATTGATTTCTTCAAGGACTCATCTATTATGCATGAACCGTTATACCTTGAGGGTTCATTCATGACGTCTTCCGCTGTCCGATTCACGTCAATGCTAACATTCTGAGGTACCTCTCCGGTATAAATATATCTTCCCTAGCCCTTGTAAATCAGAGGAGACCTTGACTTCAGAGGAGCCCGTTTCCCGGCTTGACGCACTGAGAAGACGCTGTCATCCCTGCACGCAGAGAGTCCAGCTTCCAGTGATCTGACTTCCCTCGCGGGGTGTTGGAGTTCGAGTCTGGCAAGAGATTCCCACCTCTCTCATTCTTAAGGTATGGAGCTGACTAGAAACCTAGAGGGACTCTTGGCATACTAGTCTTGGCATACTAGTCTTGGCATACTAGGCATACTAGGCGTAACATACTCTTAGTATACCATAGTAAGGAATACTCCACCTACTTCATACCTCTCCCTACACCTAGGTTAGGTACATTGGGGTAGAACTAGCTTAGAAACGCATCGTATGAGTACTCGCATTTTTAGTCTATGTTATTTATGTAAATGAATATCTACTAAAGATCATGCTAGCGCAGTATTATTTATTTCTACTGCTTACGCTGTACATTATTTATCTTGCATACTGTCTTGTGATCGTAACAGCACATATTACTTACACAAGAAACAAGACTGTTCAATAAATCTTTTATTGAAACGCCCGTCTGTTCTTTCTGTGTAACTTTGAGGAAAACTAAGCATGCACGATTGAGCTGAGTGAAACGGTTATCTATTGTTTCCACGACTCTGGGACACGTTCTGATTCTAAAAGGGAAACAAAGTTGTCATGTTTTGAGGCTGCCAAAAACTACTCCCTTCTTGTTTACCAAGGAGTTTCTAGTGGCCTCTGAGCTAGCTGGCACAAGTAATTAAGTTTAATATACTCGATAGGGACATATTGACCGTAGTCCTATGTCAAACCTATAGGGTATATTATTCCAATGCGCAGAGCCTATTAGGGAAATAGGAGCTACACTACAATACATTAATACAGTTGTGTAAGGAAGGTGTGTAAGGAAGGATCCTACGATTTGGACTACTGAGGTTAAAGAAAGAACAATACAGTTTCTGAAATCCCATTATTCAGCATTATCCTACAAATTCACTTAATGCAGTTCCCATCCCGGGTGCCTTCCAGACACCGAAACCGTTTGTACAAATGTTGCTATTTATGATACAAGCACAGATTCTCATGAGGAACCATTGTGGTCCCGATAGGAGAGGCCTTGAAACAGTTCACTCTCAGTGAAACACTGTGCAAACGAAATCTAAAAAAAGAAACATCATTCTGTTTCTGGGAAAGTAACATTACGTCTTAAAGCAGCATGTACAGTGTTACTTGTATACGAATAGTGGGCCCGATTCACAAAAGTAATCTGAGACAAAATCCTAACTTTACGACTTTCGGTATTCACAAAGGGCATTTAGTAGTAGTAAAGTTAGGAGTTTGTCTTAAGTTTTGGTCTTAAGACAAAATCCTAACTTAAGTTCAACTTAAGTTTAACTTAAGACCAAAACGTAAGATAAACTTAAGACAAAATCCTAACTTTACTACTACTAAATGCCTTTTGTGAATACCAAAAGTCTAAAGTTAGGATTTTGTCTCAGATTACCTTTGTGAATCGGGCCCATCATGTGTGCAGAGTGAAACAAAACAAACAGACGACCACATACTGAAAAGATGTCTGCAAGCAGAACCAACCATTGTGAAATCGAGGCCTACATTATCCAGTGTTCAAATAAATTAAATCGACTTCACAAACATGTTAAATGCAATTGACTTCACAAACATCTGTCATATTAATGCTACTATACATAAAAAGCTTTCCCAAAACCATAATGAGCTCTAAGAGAAAATTCCCAGTGCATTAGGGAAATTTGTCATGTGTCCATTTGTCACATGCTTACAGTTCATTTTCAGGACTCGCATATGTGATGACGGTACTACCAATGTGGACGTGTCACCGTGTTTTTTGCTCACAAAGCTCCTCTTGCAATACATACAGGAGCCGGGAAAAAATGTCTGCTGCAACGGTGGGCATCCTTAAATGTGGCTGTCCTGGGGTTTGACACTTGTTGCAGTGTGAACAAGCATTTTCAGAACTACTCACGTGCATTAGGTTTTACTCATTGCCGAATTTGTATATTCAGAGTCGCACATTAGTGGTGGGCATTAATGTAATATTTGCTCTTTACCCCATATGATAATGTGTGCCCTTGGGTTATAGTCATTACACTTCTCAGTACAAAGATTGAGTTCCATATTTTTTTTTGCAGAATATTACTTATGGTTCCTTTTATCATGAAATCATCTAGATGTAATTTTATTTCTGCAATCTTCCATGTAACTGATCTTGGTACTTTTACTCTTAACACAGGTCCCCTGGTTGCAAGTTCTGTCTTTTCATTAAGAGCTAAAGAAAGTCAAGATCTTTACCCTGCAAACCTTCAGGATTCTCAGGAGAGACAGCATAATATTCACCCTACAAGTGAGTGTGGAGTGCTTGGGTATATTAATTCCATCAGTGCTGTAGTGTTTTTGAAAGCCAAGACTAGAGTTGTTTTTCTTCTATGTTCAATGAAGTAGTTCAGGCGCTCATTCCTGTTTTCAAGGTAGGTTATTTATACGAGTTTTTGTACATTCTGACCCCCTCTTCCTCCTTGCACATCAACATTTGTAGGTGCGATGCAGCAAGACTAGTCTCGTCTTTGTTCCGCCACACCCCTTCATCATTTATATCAGTTACTTTGGAAATTCAGATGGCTTTGCATGAGATGTAGGCTCCTTGACCACATATTACTTCCCTCCACATTTCCCTCTCCATCCTACCTGTGCAACTGTTTATTTCACTCTGTTGCTTCCTATCTGCACCTTGTGTCTCAGCCCTTCTCCATCCCCTCTGAGTGACTTTGTCTCTCTTCTTCACAGGGCTTGTTTACATCTGAACCCATTCACCTGAATCTCTCACTATCTGTGTGACTACCACTTGGCACCTCTTTTCCTCCTACTTCTAACTTGTTGTCTGTCTGTCTTCCAGGTCAATAACCTCCCAGCCCATTCTTTTCTGCCGTTTATGCATATACTTACCTCCCCACTTAGTTTGCATCTCTGTCGCATGCGACAAAATATCGTCTGTGTCCCGGCTTGCCCACAGGTTTCTCTTCACAATAAACATTGGACAACCAATGTTTATATTTTATAAATGGACACAGCGCCACGAGAATGGCCCCACTCTAATCCAAAGTAATTCATATCAGGATTGTTTATGCTTTGCTAGTGTATACATTTATACACCCAGTCTCAAGGTTTATAGATACGGTTTGATTATCTTTAGAGATCTGAGCAACAGTTTGCAATATGTTGATCAAGTAACTTTGAACCAGATTGGCATTCCTGCAGATACATATCCAATCAAGATGTGCCAAGAGAAAACATTGCCCATATTATATGACTGGTATGTAAAATGTAGCAACATATCTAGTTAAGGTACACTTGTCCATGATTGCAGCAGATGATTGAACGATGTCAGCGAATTATGGGTGACAAACGCAAATGCAGAGACATAGTGCCTGTATTGATAATCCAATATAGCAAGCGAAAACAGAACAAACCTATAGCTAACACTTCAACCAACACTTTATCTAACAGATACAGCAAATGAAGTAGCAACTACTCGACCAACAAATACTTTGGGGCACCACCAAGGCATAGTAGAGCGCTATAGAAGTGCTACAATATAATGGAATAGGGTACAAAACAATAAAGTATCAAATACAATACAGTAAGATATGAGGTGAAATGAAAAACGCATGGCAGCTGAAGAAAAATGACAAAAAATGCATAGTGCCATCTAATCTCCATTTGTAATTGGCAGCATTGCATGTATGTCTCAGAGGATTATAATCAATCAATACAAAGAACACTGCCACCGGGTCAGGCAGGTAGGAGACAACCCATTATACCTTTTCTTTGTACATCCTATTATAAGCTCTTCCTTTTTGTAAGTATCGCCACTTAAGACGCATCCAATCCGCGTCTCAATCACTGTTGGAGGGAACACTTTTGGACTTTATTTGTTGGGAGCTGTATATAGCGCAACTAGACCCGAAGGTATCAGAGTGCTTTATATGAGCACCAGTTGGGTTACAGAAGGACACATTCATTTTTTGCTAGGCACGGGGAGATTAAGGGATTTGCCCAGAATCACAGGGTGTTGAGCATCCCTGTCGAGACTCGAACCCAGTTCCCCAGCTTCGAGGTAGACCATTCTAGCCGTTAGGCCACATCCTCTCCCCTGTTAGACTACATGAATTGATAGAAAGCACCTAGGGTAGCAGCACACAAATTGGGGAGCTACAGGGAAAATGTTCGGGTCTTGCACCAAAATGAGTTCCTTGTGTTTGGAAAAGTTGTGCAAACTGAATCGCCCCAAAATGCTTCTTAGCAAGAGGAATGAGTATGCACAGGATTGGGAAAACATAACTTTCATTTCTTTTTCCATTGGTGAGTTGGTTTGCTTAGGCATGGATTGCCATCATCGGACTTTTTGCTAGCCAGAGTACCTGGATAGCAACTAATGTTCCTTTCTGAATTTCCTTGTGTTTTGGATGTGGCGAAGGTTTTTGATGATGGCAGGGTGTAACAGGGACGTTGAGTTGTTTTTTGTTGCTGGGGTATTTTATTGCCCCCTCCTCTATGCATATTTGGGTAAGCTTTAGGGTCTTGAAACTGGTTTGGGCTTTGAACCTTAGACAGCCTAGAGATTTTAAGACTGTTGAGGTGGAATCAAATGTTTTTCCAGCTGTCATTCTTGATGTAGTTTCTATACCACTTGAAGACCAGGAATTCATTTGGACTGTCACAGTAGAGTGAGCTGGCATAGTTGAGTTAATAGTATAATATTTGTTCTCAATTTTTCTGGGCATCTTTGAGGGATGGTGAAGAGGACAATGCATTAGAGTTGGTGGTTTGATATGCTGAGTATGGATCTTACGTGGATCTTGAGAGTTATTGTTGAGTCAGATATGTCTCATAGGCTTCTCATCTTCGTGATTGACTAATGCAAAACCAGAGGTGGGGCTATAATGAAAAAAATTTGGAGGTGAATTTGGCAAAGGAACAGTTGTTGAGTTTTGGTTCATTGCCGTTCATGAAACTCCTTGTCATCAATGATTTATTTCCCCACTAGCAGGCTTCTAGGGCCTGGTGTTCTTTTTTGTGTTGATGAGGCATGCATATACTTTAGCTTTATCTGCTTGTGAGTGGTAAAATACGTTGTAGATGGCTACTGTTTTCGGGGGGAGAGGGCCTTGGTGTTGAAAACGACTAGTAACAGGAATGACCAGAAACTTCAGAGGAAATAATTCAGTTTCTCTGTGTCATTAAGAATGGGTGTAGAATAAGGGCAAGAACAAGCAGAGGATAAGGGCAAAGACGTTCAAGATAATTTAGAGTTTAGGGCATGGATCTTGTTAACAAAAATGTGGAAAGAGATGTCTAGAAGTACCAACAGGCAGGTCTTCCATTCATCAGTGGATTGTGCTTATCATCCAAGATTTTGTGGGATGGTTTTGTGAAACACTGTATGGAGAAGCTGAACTTCATGTCTGAATATGGTAGTGATTGTTGAGGTAGCCTGGGAGTTTAACGACTATAGTTTTCTTAACTACTTTTGGTACAGTGCGGAGGGCATTTATGGGATTTTAGTTAAGTACAGTGTGGCTAATGGGGGCTCGATTGAGGGGAGCTGTAGCAGTTCCTTCTTTGAAGTTTTGATTTACAAGATAAGAGTTGCTCAAGATGTCTGCTTTAAGACTTTGTTGCATAAGTTTTTACTAGAAGACGAATGGTTGCATAGACATCTGATGTTTTTGGAGGTGATTAAGAGGATTGGCGTGAAAAAGAAAGTGGCTTTTTTTGTTTCAGTGTTTGTGACCTGTTCTTTCATGGCACGCTGTCCACCGGGACCAAAATAATTCTGTTCAAAAGTGAGCATTTAAAATCACCCACCTTCTGATGTCAATCTTGAGGTGCTATCTAGGCCATGACCATTACAATCTCAAAGGTGCAGAACTCCAAAGAGTTGCACACCTACAAATATTTCCTCCCTAAGGTAACAAGGGTGCCCTGATGAAATCCTCAGATGAGCCATCAGAGAAATCCACCTCTACTTTGTACACATGTGACTGATTCTTTGGACAGAAGGGCATCTCTGTATGTGAAAACATTCTCGATGCTTTGAGAAGACTTCGGAAGTTCGTCAAATCATTCTGTCTATGCTTCAGCATTTCTTTGATCCTCATACAGTCCTCCGAACCCCTGTTCACCTGTGGTGCTGCAGCAGGTTCTGCCTGTGCTGGCTCTGAAGCAGTTCAGCTTGACTTGCTGGGCAAGGAGAAAGTGATCATGTTTCAGAGAGTGCTGTGAGTAGCGAGGTAGAATCTCTGGTCTATCAAGTATATCCTAGTGGTCATAATTTATGGGAAATATTACACAATTAAGATAACATCAGAGGAATTGATGTAATTTTCATTTGGTACTTACACTACGCTATATGTCAACATCCTTCTGGGATCTGATTTTTAAGCGTGCCCCATCTCTCTGTAGAGATTGGTCGTTGTTGGTGCTGGGTGTGATATCTAGCTGGACAAGCTGCAGCATGCAGCAATGTGATGTCACTTAGAATATAGAATACAGAATGAGAATACGATTCAAGTGCCAGTGCGACAGTTGCTGCTGGTGGTTGACGGATGAGGTGCTCCAATAAAGTTACTCTTACCTTCTACCTTTAATGAATGTTTAGCGATGACTTAACCACGTTACACTGGGTAGTGACATTGTCACTTTCTTGTGTCATATAAATAGCATCTGAAACTATAGGCCACATGAACAAATCATTTTTACAGTGCAAGTTCTCCAATTCTGAGTTTGTGATTTGCTATTTGTACTAGCCCACTTTAGGAATCTGTAAACATTTACTGACTTCTAATATGGGATTACAACCTCATATCGATTTGGTATTCTCAAAGGGACGTGTTGTAAGCGTCCCTTCCAAATGCGGATTCAGTGTGCAATGTATCTGTTTTGGGACTGAAATCAGGTCGCAAAATATTGAAAAGTTATAGACTCCCAAGTAGGTGTGGTAATCTATTCGCAAAAGGGAAAGAGGCCTCTTAGAAGGCCCTCCCCTTTGTGAATGTTAAAATAAGTTTGCCGGGTAGTTTCAGAGGTTGGGGAGACCACTGGCAACTCTCAAACTGAAAAAAAAGTAAACTTTTTATTTTTTTATTTATAGAATTGCACCATTGTTTCCTTTAAGAAAATTACAGATATGGTGGTCTGCTGACCTTAGCAGGCCACCTCCCTGTGATGTCCCCTAGTCAGAGTGAGTCACAATTTGCGACCTACCTCATTTAAATTCATGCGGTAGATCAGATTACAACCCACTCCTAATTGGAATTTTACAAACTAACTTTTTAATACATTGACGGTTTATAAAATTCTTTACTGGTCGCAAATTGTGACCAGTAAATAGTACATCAGGCTCTAAATGCAATATGATTTGGAAACTAAAGAATAGTCTATATGGCTGTAGGCTTTGTGTTTTAGAAAATAAAGTAAAATATTTCTCTGTTCTGATATTTATATTCCTTTGGTAACTAAATTTGTGGTTTCTTGACCACGTCCAAGATCAGCCCGTGCCCAGTGATCAAAAACTGCATATGATCAGCCTCTAATTATACTTGTTTCTTTCATTGCAGAGCATGACGCTGATGAGACAGTTATTTCATTCAGTATCAAAGAAGAGGTTGAGGACTATCACATGGAACAGCCCAAAAGTGAGCAAAAGATTAATGTTTCTGCTGGTGAGTAAATAATAATTTGCTGCTGCGCATAAAAAAAACTAGGCGCTTGTAAACTCTAGCAGATCCTCACCAAGACACTGAACATATTTTTAAACTGTTAGTGCACTGCAGCCTGATCATGCATTTTTCACTCTTTCTTTGTACTAAAAACCACAATCACAGCTAAGGATCTAGGGGTCAGATGTATGATTTACTGGTCGCAAAATATTGGTCCAAATTTGCAGACATTTTTAGAAACTGACCTAGGTGCTAGCTGGCCTGCTTTTAGAGCCTGGAATTTATTTTGTGTTTTGGTGATGTATGGGTATAGTTCATATTTATGTGCATGTCAGTGGTAAATAAGTTGTAGATGGCTATTTTCATCAGGGGGAGAGGCTCTTGATGTTGAAAAGAACTAGTAACGGGAATGACCAGGAACGTTAAAGGAAGGAATCTAGTCTGTCTGCGTCATTACAAATGGTTGCAGAATAAGGACAAGAACAAGCAGAGGATAAGGTCTAAGACGATTGAGAGACTTTAGAGTTGGGCATGGATCTTGTTATCAACAGTGTTGAAGGCCACACAGAAGTACTAGTAGGTTTGTCTTCCCTTCATCAGTAGGATTGAGAATATCATCCAAGATTTTGTGGGCTATTTTTGTGAAACACTGTGTGGAGAAGCTGAACTTCAGTGAGTGAAGATGGTTGTTATTATCGAGGTGGCCCTGTACTTTAATAGTAGTTTTCTTGATCACTTTCTTTTCAGTGCAGAGGTCATTTATGGGACTGTAGTTGTTAAGTACAGTGTGGCTAAGGGAAAGTTTCTTGAGCAGTGGTGTGATGATGGCTTGGTTGAGGGCAGCTGGGACAGTTCTTTCTTTGAAGTGTTAATTTACAAGTTAAGAGTTGCCCATGATGTCTGCCTCAGGCTTTGGTGAAGTAGTTATTACTAGAAGAAGAATGGTTTTATAGACTTCTGTCGTTTTTGGAGGTGATTAGGAGGCTTGGTGTGAAAAAGAAAGTGACTTGTGTTTGTTTTTTCTCAGTGTCTGTGGCCTCTTTGTTCATGACACACTCACCACCGGGTCAAAAAGGATTCTGATAAAAAGTAAGCATTTAAAATCACCCAACTTCTGAGGGTGATCTTAAGGTGCTATCTAGACTATGACCTTGAGCATCTCAAAGGTGCATAACATTAAAGAGTTGCAAACCTACACATAATCACTCCCTAAGGCAAAGGTCTTCAAACTAGGGGGCGCGCCAACCTGGGGGTCTGTGGCACATTCCCAGGGGGGCGCAAATGCCTCTGTAAGTACGTGTAAATGCAGATGGCCTGGAAGCGCAACTGTATTTATTTTTCACGTTTCCAGGCCGTCTTCATTTCCATGAAGGTTAAAGTGTATATAAAAGTAAGGTAACTGTGATCCTAAGCCATTGGTGGCAGAGACATGGCTAAAAACAAGAAAATATTCTTTAAGTATTTTGTTGTATTTTCAGGTTCACAGCAATTGTATTTAAAATAATGCACAAACCTTAAGTGTAAAATAAATGCAAATTAAACTAATTGGTGGGAAATGCACTCTTTCACATTATGAAACGTCAATTGGTTAATGTGATCACTCAAGATGTCTGTATGTGAGACCACAGAGTCGCAGAATTAAATCCTGGTTGGTGCAGTGCAGGATAGTGACTTTTGTATTTATAGTGCTATGAGGACCCAGTATGTAACAGAAAGCACTGTGAATATGCAAGGCATTATTCTAAAATTGTATTACACACAGTATAAGATAGGATGCCACACCATCATTTTGTGTATATATAATGAGGGACACTGCAATTATGCTTAGGGGAGCACCAAAGTATGCTTAAAAAAATAAATTATTCGGCAAGAAAGGCAAATTATGCAGTATAACGCAGTGCATTTTTTGCTAGTATTTCTTCATTATTTTAATATTTTTTTCACATGATAGTTCTGTCTGGGCAAAGATTTCACCTCATTAGTACCAATTTAACAACCAAATACAGTAATAAGCTACAGGAAAGATTACCAGTTAACCTTTGCGAAGAGCTTTCCACTGCGCGCACACCTGTCGCCACGTTTTTAGTTACCTTTAATCCATTTGAGCTAGAAAGAACATTTTTTTTGTTAAAATCTGTTGATTATGCAGCAGGTGGTGGCTTATGTAGCAAATGCAGCTAATCCAGTGGTTCCCAAACTTTTTTGACCCGTGGCTCCCTTGACCTAATTGGGAGTTGGCCGTGGCTCCCCACCATTTTTTTACCGGTGTGCGGGTGGGAGGGATGTAAGCCTGACCTCGGGAGTACTTCCTGTTGTCTTCCTTAAATTAATTGGGATGCAATGAAGGTATTATAATCATATTTGTAACAAAATAAAAAGATAACAGTTGTTTAATAAAAACTCGTTAAGTGAGAAACGATACAAGATTAATAGCCAAATATGTTTCCATGCAACTTTTTTTAACCACACAACAATAGTTTAAAAACTTCTGTATAATAAAATATCTTTTTCAATGAACAGGAAAAACAACGGAGTCCGAATTTACCTTAAAAATCCTAGTGAGATGGATGTGCTTGTTTTTCCTTACATAGCTCCTGAAATCTTGGAGTTATTTTTGAGATCGCAACACGCATTTCTTTTTCAAGGTTAATTTTTGCCCTATATTTTTACTTTATCACTGCAACTGCTGAGAAACCAGCTTCACAAAGGTACGAAGTGGCAAACGGGATCAAAACATGCAGGGCTCTCTTGCTTATCATTGGGTATTCATCTCCAGTTTGGCACCAGAACTCAAGCAGTGACTGAGACTGGAACTTTACTTTCAATGCTGAGTCACTTGAAACATCAATAAGCTGTTCTGCTTCCTCATTGTTGAAATGCTGAGGTATCTCAGCATTGAAGGGGTCTCTCACCCATTTTATTGGCTCCACTTCATCCTCTGGAAAATATTTGTCAAGGTAAAAACGCAGTTGAGACAAATACAGAACAAAAACTGTCCTCAGTTCCTCCTTTAACGCCATCTCATTGTCCTGCAGAAACTGGTCCAATGAAGGAAAACATTTATAGTCACCTTTGCTTACACTGCTTTTCCAAAGGATCACTTTCTTCTTAAAGCCTGAAACTTTGTCTGACAGTTGCAAGATGTTAGTATTATTGCCTTGCAAGGACTTGTTCAGTGCATTCAGTTTTTCAAATAGATCAGAAAGAAAAGCCATTTGTATTAGAAAGTCTGCATCAATAAATTTCTCAGCAAAACAATGTTCATCATCCTGTAGATATGAGTATATTTAATTCCTCAGCTCATACACTCTAAGCAGGGAGTTACCGAGAGACAGCCACCGAGAACTGCTGTAGAACAAGAGGCATGAGTGTTCGGCACCCATGTCCTCACACAGTTTTGCAAAAAATCTTGCTTTCATTGGTCTTGTTTTAATATAATTTACCACTTTGATGACTATTTTCAGAATACCATGCAGTTCTTCACTGAGGTTTCCTGCTGCCAGTGCTTCTCTGTGTATTATACAGTGTGTCCAAACAGCATTATGCGCTTTAGATCGTATGCGAGCTTGAAGTCCTTGGTAGGATCCTGCCATTGAATATCCCCCATCTGTACAAACTCCAACACATCTCTCCCAGTCAATTTGATTCTGTTGCATAAAATCATCCACAAACGCATACAAGTCTTGACCTGTAGTTCCACCTTTGATTTCTTTACAGAACAACAAATCCTCAACAATTTGTTTTTCGTATAGAAACCTGACATAGCAAATAAGATGGGTGTCTTTGTGGTTGTCTGTTGCCTCATCCAACTGGAGTGCAAAGTCTTTGCCTCTGAGATTACAGATGAGCTGATCGTTAATATCTTCAGCCATATCATTTATCCTCCGGCTGATAGTATTATTAGAAAGAGGCACTTTCAGCAGCTGTTTACCCGCATCTTCGCCGAGCATGATTGTTACCATATCAACAGCAGCAGGCAAAATCAGCTCCTCTGCAATTGTGTGGGGTTTTTTACTCTGTGCAACTAGATAGGCCACTTTATATGAAGACAGGAGGGCGTTACTATTAATTTTGGTTTGTTTTGAGAAAGTGGACTTTTGTAGTTTGGCTTCTGCAACTTTCCTTACAAAAAATTCCCTTGGCTTTCCGACCACATTTGCGTGAAGACTTTCAAGATGCCGCTTAAGTTTACTTGGAAGCATGGATTCCACAGCCAAAACTTTTAAACAGATTGCACATTGAGGACGCTCCTCATTATTAACCTGAACACACGTGAAACCATAATCCAGATACCTGTCATCGTACTTTCTGTACTTGGCTTTTCGTTTCCAGTCCTCTTTTTGTCAGAAGAACCTGCAACTTCACTTTGCTCAGACGAACTTGGCATTAGAAATCTCTTCATTGTCAATCAGAAAGATGGAAATCAGTTCCACTCGTCTTAATTATTCAGATGGAGAAGAGAAGAATGAAAAAAATATCTAAGAAAGGTCTTTCTATCTGTACAGTTCCTGGTCTTCTTTTCCTCTGCTCAAGTATTTCCAGGTTTCTTCCGGGTCTCATCCACAGTCTCCACGGAATAATAAGCCTCAAGTGCAAAACATCCAGGTAAGACAAGTATAAGAAGAACTAAAGTTATTCTCTTTCTAATGATGGATCTATTATTTCTGTTATTTTCCAATAGTAGCCCATGATGATGGTGACCATTTGGACTTATTATTCTTATTGGTACAACGCACAGACAGAAAGAGCATTCAGTTTTTTAATGAAATCTAAGATCGCACATTTTTGCAAACAATGAAGAAAGCCAAATTGCAGCTAATGTGTACATCAGACTGTGATGTGAAACAGCAAATAGCACACTTCAACAATTCCTGGGCCCATCCAAGGACATATCACAGTAGTACAGAGAACGCTACAGCACGGACATATGGTTTTCCATCAAAATCATGGCAGTAGTTTGACTATCGGTCCCATTCTCTGACATAACCAACCAATATCTGTTGTGTATTTTGCAATCAAGGCAAATGAAAAATGTACGAATGCATGCCATTTGCTGTTTGTGCTCATTGGGATGGTTTTGGGTCAGTGTTCTGGCATAAACGCGACAGCAATGAAAGGCAGAGCAACATTACAGAAAAATGAGCATGTCCATTTTACAAGTCCCGGGCCCACAAGAGTAAGAATAGCAATATATACACCGAACAATAAAATGTCAAATGGAAAGTTTGCTGCATTTTAGTGCAGCGGTTGCAACCAACAATAGAAAACATGAGCAACTCTGACTTAGTTCATATAAGCTGGGTAGAAACCACTTCACGTACCTGCTCGTACTTCAACAATGGCTGTTCTGCCTGGAGGAACTGGTTCAGTGGGTTCAGCTGGTGAGATCGGCTTTTCCTCCGCAGCGTGCTTCTTCCCTACAACCAGGATTTAAAAGCAATGAGACAAATTATTAGTATTATTACTCTAGTTTTCTTTTACCAACCAAAGCTATAATTTTTTTTAATGCAGCATGCCATCTAAATAAATAATGATCTGTACATGCTTCAAATGGCAAATATAACTTGCAATTACTTTTACATTTATTCAGAGCCTCATTAATTATTATCCGTTCCTAAAGAAGTGAAGTACAAAGAACAACGTGATGGTTGGAATGCTTGAATTATTAATCTCATCCACTGGCAATCACTTTGCTGCATCCCAATCCATTGTTTTTTTCCCAACAGAGACAAGCTGTAGCCGCAAATGCAGCAAAGCACGAATAATTTCTGCAAATGCTACACACGCATCCAAGTAGCTTAGTAGCAAATACAGCAGAGCACATTCAAGTCATCGAAGCAAACACAAGACAGCACACACAGATCCACTACCATTCACACATAAACGCATGCAAATGCTGAAAATACAGCCCTGCACACACACACACACATACACACCATCGGAGCAAATGTAACAACACCCACACCAATTCAGCAAATGCTGTGGAGCACACACACCACTGCAAAAGTGCAGTGGAGCACATGTAAGTCAATGAAAAGGCAGCAGATGCAACAGAGAGCACACACATGCTCCAGTGATGCAAACTGTGTGCCTGGTCCCAAACCCTTACTTATGCCAGCTGCTGCTTTCAGTAGCTTTTGGTACTGAGACCCACTCTGAGAAAATGGAACATTGAGTTTGGTCTTTCGTAATCAGTATCACCAGCAGTATTTTTACACTAAAAAGGCGGGCTCCACGGAGCTCGTTAAATTCAAGAAATCGTGATAATAAGGCTTACGATTTCTTTAACGAGCTCCGTGGAGCCCGCCTTTTTAGTGGAAAAATAATGCTGGTGATACTACTATTATTTAAAATGCCATGCCGATCTTCTGCCCAACCTCAGTTTTTTACTTGAACTAGTCTTGACTGACCACGCCTGCCACCACCGTGAGGTGCTGCTTTGGGTGGCTCTGCCTTTGGTGGGCAGGGGAAGGTTGTGGAGCTCTGAGCCACTCGTGGCTTCTGCCCCCCCACACATAGCCTGCCGTTTGAGTGGCCCCCCAACTGGGCCCTCGTGAACCTGGTTACTGGGACATGGAGCACTGCTACGGGGGATTGGGTGAGCATGGCAGCCGCAACACACTGCCATAGGGGCACTGATTTGTCCTGAGCAGACAGCCCAATACACACCACGAGAGCTTCCCTGCCCAGCATGGAGAACTAGCAGTGGAGCCTAATCACATGTGTGATAAAGCCTGCATGGTTCCGGCTTCATTGTAAAGGCTGTTTCTCCCAAATGACTGGTGCCAGGGAGTGATAGGGGACCTGCAGCTGAGGCCAATGGGATGATTTGCATATGGGAAGATGACCTATCAATTTCATTCAGATAAGGTTCTAGTAGACATGGACAGTCTAGGTTCTGTCCATGTCTAGTTGAAGAACCTATCCATGATGCAAGCCCCAGCCCTGGTGCCCTGTTCTCCATTGACAAAAACCTCATCATCTCTGATTACCAACCACTCTCCTGGCCCAACCATAGCAAAATACACCTCGGTGTGGAGGTAAACTCAATGATTAACCCAAGCTAATGTACATTTAATCACTGTATCGAAACCTCAAACACATTCATACAAACTTTCCTTCAAGCTTTCGCATGCATTTCATCAGTGCCTCACTTTTCACCCGACATCACTGAAGCGCTCTACAGCGCTAGGCACCAGACTTTGTGGCTCACTGTGAACAAAATAACTCAAATCAGCTATCTTTGCAGTGGTCGCTGGTCAAAGATCACTCTGGCGTTAGAGCGCTACGGTAACCACGAAGCGCTAAATGAGCACAGAGCTTTGATCACCTCACAAGAGAGTGTAAAGTTCTGCTCAATCGACCAGGCCAGACTTCCCCAGTCTTCCCCATCTCTGGAAGGTGAAATGGAGCACACAGTCCAGACCACCAAAGCCAGGTAATGCTTTCACCTGAGACCCACACCCGCTGCACCCATCAATCGGGAGATCATGTGTTCTGGTAGGGAGGATAACCACCACAGTTATGGGGGAGCCAAGGACCAAACAGACGGGGTGCCACATGACGCTGGAGAACTGTCCCCCCAACCCCCGAATGGGAAACAGAGGGCCCTGATCCTACAGATGTCCGTCTAAAATCTACACGAACACATCAATAAAGTGCTTGCCACAATAACTTCACTTACCGATTTCCTTGTGAAGAGGGTCCAACGAGGCACGGCAGAACACGGCGGGCAGCAACAACGCGCCTCAAACGCTCAGAGCTGCGTATGCCAGTAATGCGGAGACTACGCCTCTGAAAGCACGTACGACGCGTACGTACGCACGTATGCGTATGGCGGCAGTGCGCTCTTGGGCCAAACCATGTTCCAGGATTTTGAAGGTGGCATTTCAAACCCCCCCGCATGTTGCGCTGCGGCTGCAATTTCCCACATCGTGCGCGGCGCCCCTGGCTACTCATAACGGCGCATCGGGGTGCCGCGGCGCACAGTTTGGGAACCACTGAGCTAATCCATAATTATGCAAAAAAATCAGCTGCTGCAGAATCGCATAATTCCAGTGGCCATGTATATGATGAAACAAGTGCTTTCAAAGAATACATATTAGTAATAGTGAACCAGACTGGTCCCAGTATAGGCATTTTTATAAGTTCATTAAAAAGACACTTTCCAAAAATCAGCACCTTTACATTGCCTCTCAGAAATAATAAAGGCCTGATTTAGATCTTGGCGGGACTACCATCGTCCTGCTGCAACGGCGGTTCCAATTACTCCGTCGAGCTGATGGAATCCCGCCTGCCGTATTGAATTGTGGCATCAACAAACTGTGGTCCGCCGTGTCGGAGGTCTTTTCAGCTGGCTGACAGTACTCCGTCGGGCCGGCGGGATTGTGCTGAGCTAATTTAGATATTCCTGTTGTGCTGGCGGTGTCTTGGCGCTGGAAACCTGACGGAGTGAGGCCATGGGGGTGTGGAGACAGGTTTGTACTACTTATCATGATCTCACTGCACATATATGTTGTGGATCTGTCAATATGTACATGTAGATAATGTGTAATGCATTTTTTTTTTTTACATATACCATTGCACACCAACAACATATACACACACTGTTGAATGTACACCCACAGAGTCCGGCGACAACGGGGTGACTTAGTGTTGTGGTCAAGTAGTAGCAGCACAGGGAGGACCTGTATGATGGGGCTCAAGATGCAAACTGAAGTGGGAACCTGAAAAGGGGACATCATCACTGTATATTCCGACTCAGTCTATGTTACAAATACCTTGCATTCCAGTATTAGTAGATTGACCAACCAACTCGAGTATGGAGGTGTTCCAGCCACAGTTGCCTCAATGGAAAGGCACATCGTAATGGGCTCGGCGGTCTACTTGGTGGGACTCCATCCCCAAGCCACTTTTGCCTCTGATGCGGACAAGGCAGGAGGACGATTCTGGCGGAGTCGACGGGTCTCGGGCGGTCTTTCCGCCATAGACCTGACAACATCTAGATACAGCGGGTGGAACGCGAAGTCGCCGGGCGGGAAGACTGTTGAAAAAGCGATGGCGGGACCCGATTCGCCAAGATCTAAATTGGCCCTAAATCTTTTTCATCCTGATGCTTCAAGTGGCTCCTTAAAATTAAAGCACTTTAGACACCCCTCCTTTTACTCTCTCACAAAGGTACCTCCAGGTCCCCATTAACAATTCAGGGATGGTTGTTTTTAGCAAAAAGTATGGGAACTGTTTTGTAAAATGAAAAACACATGAGCACCTTAGTCCTCATACACCCTGCCAACTATGACCTCTGTTTACATGCAGATGTCCTTTCAGATGAGTCAAGAGGGTGGAAGGGAGGAGGCCAAAAAAGTCATATTCAGAGTCCTGATCATCCGGACCCCTGGGGCCTCTGGGTAATGACCCAGTAGAAAAAGGAAAGGAATGAAATCCATGGATAGGGTCAAAGAGATGGTCCAGAGCAGGGGACGCTATGTGGGATCTAATTATATTTTTTATACAAATTACACGTATTCTCCCCTTCCTCAGAGAGATGCACTGAAGGTGTTGAGAAATACAGCTTTTTTTAAAAAAAATTTTTAAAGGCCATCACTACCATATGAGCAGCAGGTGCAGTGGCACTAGGCCAATGGTGTGAGGGGCCACTGAACCACAATAATGGATGTGTTACTAGCACAAAGGAGTGGTGGGCTGGAAAGCGATTTTCCTTGTTAGCATTGTGGCTCAGATCACAAGCAATGGAAGAAGGGGCTTGGGGGGGTTATATTGGTATTTTTCCTCTTTTGTCGAAACAAACGGGCAGAGAGTCTGCTTTGGGCCTAAGGCCTAGAAATACTGGCCTAGTGGCATGGGCAGAGGAGTAGGTATCATTGGTGCTGCAGTTGCAGTGGAACCAGGGCCCGGGGTGTGAGTGAGGCCCCAACTAAATCCATATTATGGCTGTTTTACTCATTCCTTTCTCGCATTAGGGCTCAGTGCGCCCTTGCTGTGCCAGTGTTGTTTTCGGCATCGAACCAATGGCCCAAGAGGGTGGAAAATTGGAGCAGAGGTGACACCTTAGCTTCAGGCTTCAGCGAGATCGCAGAAAGGAGGATGGGGAGGGTTATAACAAGGGGCAGAGGAGAATTCCTGCTTCTCAAGGCAGTAGCTTTCATTAGTGAAGCAGGCAAACTGGCACTGGGGCCCAGGAGTGTGAAGGGCCCACTGCATCACAATTATGTCTGTCTTAATTTACAATAGAGATATGGGGAGAGCGTTAGGGATGCATGCACCCTTGCTACAAAGATGTGGGCAACACGTGGGAGCTCATTATTTCTAAAAGGGACATACAGTCTGTTTCAAGATTGGAGTGATGGCCTGACGTGGTGAGGAAGGGGTGAAAGAGGCAGAGGGGACAGCCTGCTATATTCAGGCACCCAGCAATCATTAGTTCTGAAGGCGCAGTTGCATTGGAACCCAAGAGTGTGAGGGGCTCATAAGACCTCAATTAATGAGAGTAGTTTTTTTTTATCTAGTTCAGTTTTTTTTATGTGTTTGCACTTTTATATGTCTCACATTTATTGTGGAATATGGGCTACTGAAAAAGTGCCCCTAAAAATGATCTCATAAGCCCCACTCCTGGAGTTTAACCCTACTACTCCCCTAAGTCTTTCCATAACATTTTGGAGGGGGGCCCAACTTTAAAATATTTTGGGGGGGGGGGGCTCAGAGCAAAAAAGTTTGACGACCTCTGCCCTAAGGTAACAAGGATGCCCCGCTAGAAATCCTCAGCTGAGCCATCAGAGAAATCCACCTCTACTCTCTGCACATGTGACGTATTCTTTGAACGGAGAGGCATCATCATTATCTGAAAGCGTCCTCAATGCTTTTAGAAGACTTAGGAACCCTCCATGTTGGTCAAAACAGCACTAGGAAATCTTTCTGTCAATGCTTCAGTATTCCTTTGTCCCTCATTCCGCTCTCCAAACCCACACGCACCTGTGGTGCTGCTGCTGGTTCTGCTCGTGCTGGCTCTGAAGCCGATGAGCTTGACGTACTGGACAAGGAGAAAGTGATCATGTTTCCGAAAGTGCTGTGAGTAGTGAGGTAGAATCTCTGGTCTATCAAGAATATCCCAGATGTCATAATTTCTAGGAAATGTTACACAATTAAGGTAGTAGCATCAGAGTAATAGATGTAATGCTTTGATAATTATCGCTTGGTACCCATACTGACATGCTACATATCAGTATCCTTCTTGGATCTGATTTTCAAGCATGCCCTATCTCTCTGTAATGTCAAGATGAGCTTTTTAAAAAATATTGAACTTCAAGACTGGATCAGTGTTTGCTGAAATTAGTTTATCTAAAGCTTTCTTGTTTAGGATCCAGCAGGCAGTGGCCCCTTCAACAAATACTGCTTTGGTTGTTATTTTTTAAAGTTAGGAAAAGGGTTGGTAGTTGTTGTGTTGGGTAATTGTATTGTCCCTCACTTGTATCATATGAATAGCATCTAAAACGAAGGGCCAGATGTACAAAGCATTTTTACAGTCGCAAATACTCCAATTTGGAGTTTGTGATTTGGAATTTGTACTAATCTCATTTTAGCAATCTATACACTTTTGCCAACTCCTAAAATTAGATTGAGACCGCATACCAATTTGTTATTTGTAAGGAGTTGTTATAGGCGTCCTTTCCAAATACTGATTCATTATGCAGTGAATCACTGTTTTCTGACGGAAATCCAGTCGCAAAACATTGAAAAGTTACCTACTCCTAAGTAAGAGTGGTACCCATTCATAAAAGGGAATGGGACCCCTTGTTACTCTTTCCCCTTTGTGAATGTTAAAAAAAAGTTTGTTGGGCAGTTTCAGTGGTGCAGGAGACCCCTAGCAACTCGCAAGCTAACGTAAAAAAGAAAGTAGTGTTTTTTAGACACACAGCATTGTTTTCCTTGAGGAAATTGGTTTGCTTTAAAAAAAAAAAAGTATAATTCTTAATTGGAAAGCGATCACAAAGATATGGTGTTCTGCTGACCCTAGCAGGGCACAATTCTGTGATGTCCTTCAATCAGAGTGAGTCGCAATTTGGAACCTACCTCATTAAAATTCATAAGGTGGATCATATTACAACCCACTCCGCAATGGAGTTTTAAGATCCAACGTTTTAGCAGATAGGTTAGTTCATAGCATTCTTTACTGGTTGCAAACTGTAACCAGTAAGTAGTATATCGGGCCCTACATGCATTATGGTTTGGAAACTAAAGAATAGTCTATATGGCTGTATGTTTTGTGTTTTACAAAAAAAAAAGTATTTCTCTCTTTTGCTATTTATCTTCCATTGGTTAATATGAGCAAGATGTTGTACTGAATTTGTAATATTTTTGTTTGTCCTTGGTACGTTGTTTCTGTCTGCATGGTGCCTGTCGGGAGTTTGAAGCTCACCTGTTATCACCGGGGTATCGCAGGGTAATCTTAACACGTTTGCCCATGGCTCTTTCCAGAAGTAGAGCCTATCTGATGTGACAGTGTGTATGTTCATCAGTGTGGATAAATATGAACCATTTCCTAGATGTGCCCGTGTCCAGTGGTCGGGACTGCTTATGGTCAACCTCTAATTATACTTGTTTCTGTCATTGCAGAGCATGACACTGATGAGACAGTTATTTCGTTCAGTATCGAAAAAGAGGTTGAGGACTATCCCCTGGTACAGCATGAAAGTGAGAAAAAGTTTTACCTTTCTGCTGGTGAGTAAATAGTAGTTTGCTGCTGTGCATCAAAGAAACGTGGCACATGTAAACTCCAACAGATCCCCACCAATACACTGTTGAACATATTTTTAAACTGTGATAGTGCACTGCAGCCTGATCATGGCCTTCACTCTTTCTTTGTACTAAAAAGGTCAATCACAGCTAAGGATCTAGAGGCCAGAAGATGCACTATTTACTGGTCGCAAAATACTGGTCACAGTTTGCATCGAGTATTTTTGCAACTAGTAAAGAGTTTTTTTAAAACACCCAATGCACTAACAGGTCGGTTCTTAAAAATCCGAATCGGAGTGGGTCGCAACCAAGCTACCTCATGAATTTTAATGAGGTATGTTGCAGATTGTGACTCAGTACAATTGAATCCCATCACAGGGATGGTGGCCTGCAGTGGTCAGCAGACCACCAAGTCTGTGATCGAATTTCAATAAAAAAATAAAAAAAATAGAGTTTGTTGTGGTTCTGTGGGCCACTTTCTACTCCCAAACAAACTTTTTTTTAGCATTCACAAAAGGGAATGGGTCCCTAGGTGACCTCTTTCCTTTTGCTAGTGGGTTAAAAAGCCACTTGAAGGTCAGTAACTTTTCAATGGTGATTGCTACTTTGGCCTTAAACCATTGATACAGGTGGACAGGAATTGCTATTTGGAAGGGACGCCTACAATGCGCCTCTACCAAATAGAGATTCCTTATCCATTGCTAAACCCATTTTTGGAGTCGGTAAATAGTGTCCGACTCTTAAATGGATTTAGTACATTGCTAAAACCAGTTTCAGTTGAAAACTCCCAATCAGAGCATTTGAGGTCTCTGTTAATCTATCTAAGAGGAAGCTTTGTTGTGTTTATTTCTTCCAGGGCAATCAAGTGTGTCTCTTCCCACGCAGGAGGGGGCTGCTCTTGAGTGCTAAATTCTCCAACAGTCAACATCTTAATGGAAATAAGAGCTTAGGCAACACAATTTCAGTCTTATTTACCTTAAGACACACTTGATTGCCCTGGAGCAAATAACACTCACACACACACACACACACACTCACACACTCTGCCAAAGGCAGCAGAGCTTGCTACAGGCAAGGATACGGTCAACAAGTGATCTGAGAGGTAACTGCTGTGTGAACAGTTTCTGCATCGTGATATAGTGTTCTTTGAAGAGGTGTGTCCTCAACTCTTTCCTGAATTGGGGCAGCCCTGATGGATACTGAGATGTTGTTCCAGATCCTGGGTACATAAATGGAAATGGACTGTTATCTGTTTTTTCCCCTTTTTAGGTCTCGCCTACGCAGCGCGCATGCGCTGCATAGAGGAGACCTTTAGCCATCGGTTCCCTTTTTTCCCCAAAAACGTGCACGCGTTCCATTGCCTTCAATGGCAACGCGTGCACGTGTGGCGATTGCCTTGCGGGAGCGAGCGGCAGCGCCATATGGCATCAATTATCGCCGCTGGCTCCCGCAAGGGAATTGGCAGGCCCCCCTCCTGCCGCGCGAGGCGCGCTTTTGCTTGTTTCATTTCTCATTAGGGTCACTTTTCTGATTGTGTGATTGATCCTGTATGGCTATGACATAAAGCTGGGATAGCCTTTTTTTGTTCCACACATTTTCTAGCGCTGCAATTTTGTCGCTTAACTGGTGAGTTTGCCGCACGGCTCTCCTGGCCCCTGGAGTGGCTAAGTCTCAGTCATCTGATGAATGTGGGGTTGGGCTTGCTTTTGATTTGCTGCTCTGACACTGGTTGCTTCTTATGTGTTGTTGCAGCATTTCAGTAGGCCAGCCTTTGATTTGTCATCTGGGCTTTTCTGCCACCTGCTTTTGATTTTAACATGTCAGATATATTTCCAGAGGTTCTAAGGACACCCTCCTACAAGTTAATTGTGTAAATAGTCATCGCAGGGGGTTTCTCCTCATATGTAGACATGCATTTATCATTCGTGGTAATAGCAAATCGCGTGCCGCATTACAACTTTACCACATAACAAACCATACAGTACTTAGTGTAGGCGTCTAAAGCATCACATACATCTTCCCGGCATCACTGAGTTCTTTTTTTTAAAAAAACAATGATTTAGCTTTTCTTCTCAGTGCCAGGTATGCAATCAGCAGCGTTTCTGGCTGGCTTTTAAGGATGGTATTTGTAAAGGATTTTCATGCACTGGTGCTGAGCTCTGTGGGATGCACAATTTCAGCCGCACCACCTCTGTGGATTGACAATTGCATTTCCTGCACTGCTTGTTCTCTGCAAACATTCTGTGGTGGAATTTATAGTTATGTATTTCAAAGCTTTCATGCTCTTATCTATTTGTAAAGTAAAAAAAAACTTCCTTGAGACAGTGGGGTGGAGCTACGACTGGAGTTATGGCTCTCTTTTTCTTTTCAGATTCCTTTGCAGCAGGCAAGGTCAGGAATTTGGAAGGAATGTCTGTGCTTGCTGCTGATAAGGGCTCCTCTTCCCAGATTTTACAAGGCTGTTCTTAACCGTTAGGTTTTTCTTGTGCACGTATTTCTATTTCAGTTGTGTTTTTTCTGTTTTTTAGGCTTCACTTCTTACTGTAGTGGAGTGGAGATATGTACAAAGCTTTTTTTCAGCTCCCAAACGGCCCGATTCGCAGAATCTGGGCGTCTGTGACCTGACAAAAGGAGTTTTAAATGTACAAAGCCCTATTTGCGATTCGCTATTAGCAAGGGGTGTCCCAAGTGCGGCCCTACCTAATAATGAATTGCAGAGGCATGCAAGAATGTTTTGCGACTGGAATGCGATTGCAAAACATTCAATAATTTACCGACTATGTGAAGGAGGTGGTGACCACTCGCAAATAGGAAGGGTCCCCAAGGGACCCCTTCCCCTTTGTGAATGTGGGCAACAACATTTTAGGTCTCGGCCTGCACCAGCGCTTGCGCTGGTCTGGCCGAGAGTTTTAGTGAGCGGGTTGTGGAAGTGCAAACCCACTGGCTTTCGGCTGGCGACCAGCTTGCGTTCACGATAGAGTGCTCGCGCGCAGCTGCCATCTGGGTTTCCTATCTCTTCTTCATTTCCTCGTCATGGCTCATTAACTCTCTGGACTCTGATGTTTCAATCGCAGCAGCAGCTCACATTACCAACTGACGGCCCTGGACTACAGTCACATGAAAAACAACAGCGATTAGCATTGAAATGCAAGCTTTTTTTTGTCTAGTTAGAAATATTGCTTCGGTGGGTTGATTTCACCTTATATCGCTATTTGTTTTATATTGGGAGTCACAGCCTAATTACCAGTATTTTTGTCTCACTCTGTTTTTTTCTTTAATATTTATTCGCGCAAAGCACAAAGCTATATTTAAGGTTACTTTTTCCGCGTCACTTCTTCACTCTATTTAAACTCCACACCCCCCACTATTATTGTCTCTCTCCCCTCTCTAATTCTCTCTCTACTTAATTAACTCTCCCCTCTCTATCTTTTTTAGCCTTTCATTCTCTCACCCCTTTATCTGTTTCTCTTTCAAACTCCTTCATTCACTCTCTCTCCCCTTCTTTCTCTCTCTCTATCCCGCTCCACTCTTTATTCTATGTACACCCTTTCTCTCTCTTTCTCTCTCACCACCCTCTCTAATTGGGCATTATATCTTCACTCTATCTCTCACTCGGCAACACCACAGCATCACTCAGCATCACCACAGCATCACTCAGCGTAACCACAGCATCAGTCAGAGCCAGCACAGCATCAATCAGAGCCAGCACAGCATCACTCAGCACCAACATAACATCTCTCAACGCCATCACAGCATCACTCAACGCCATCACAGCATCACTCAGTGCAACTACAGCATCACTTAGTGCAACCACAGCATTACTCAGCATAACCACAGCATAACTCAGCGCCACCACAGCATAACTCAGCGCCACCACAGCATAACTCAGCGCCCCCACAGCATCACTCAGCGCCACCACAGCATCACTCAGCGCGACCACAGCATCACTCAGCACCACCACAGCATCACTCAGCACTACCACAGCATCACTCAGAACTACCACAGCATCACCACAGCATCACTCAGTGCCACAAAAATATCACTCAGCACCACCACAGCATCACTCAGCGCCACCACAGCATCACTCAGCGTCACCACAGCATCACTCAGCGTCACCACAGCATCACTCAGCGTCATCACAGCATCACTCAGCGTCACAACAGCATCACTCAGTGCCACCACAGCATCACTCAGTGCCACCACAGCATCACTCAGCGCCACCACAGCATCACTCAGCGCCACCACAGCATCACTCAGCGCCGCCACAGCATCACTCAGCGCCGCCACAGCATCACTCAGCGCCGCCACAGCATCACTCAGCGCCGCCACAGCATCACTCAGCGCCGCCACAGCATCACTCAGCGCCGCCACAGCATCACTCAGCGCCGCCACAGCGTCACTCAGCGCCACCACAGCATCACTCAGCGCCGCCACAGCATCACTCAGCGCCGCCACAGCATCACTCAGCGCCGCCACAGCATCACTCAGCGCCGCCACAGCATCACTCAGGGCTACCACAGCATCGCTCAGCACCACCACAGCATCGCTCAGCACCACCACAGCATCACTCAGCACTACCACAGCATCACTCAGCGCCACCACAGCATCACTCAGGGCCACCACAGCATCACTCAGGGCCACCACAGCATCACTCAGGGCCACCACAGCATCACTCAGGGCCACCACAGCATCACTCAGCACCACCACAGCATCACTCAGCACCACCACAGCATCACTCAGCACCACCACAGCATCACTCCGCGCCAAGACAATATCACTCAGCACCACCACAGCATCACTCAGCACCACAGCAGTATCACTCAGCAAGACCTGAGTATCATTCAGCATCACCTCAGCATCGTCTCCGCAACAGTCACCACCACCAACACTACCACCTCAGCATCACTCAGCACCACCTCAGCCTGCTCTCGGAATCTGGCATCTGTTGATTCTCCCCTAGCGTCTGGCCGCTGCTAGTGTTATAATACAGGTACTAGTTCCCAACCTTCACCCTCCGATTGTTTATGCCCCCTCAAAAAAAAAGCTTTAACAAACAACCATTGCAATAGGCAGAAACAAGTTGCCAGCATTGCAAGAACAAAAGAAAACTGAGGACATTTTTTATTATAAATACTTTTTTTAATATGGTCGTTCAGTTTTACATAATGCCTTCTTGGTCATATATAAAGTAACAAAAATGCTTCTGACACTTTTTTATTATAACTTTTCAGCATGCTGCACAGCAGCCACACTTCTCTACAGCACAGCTTGAAGACATTGGCAAAGTCAATAGCTCTGGCTAAACACTTATAAGGCCCCAAAGGCGAGACCTATTGGCTATGCCAATGCTTGCTTACACTTTAATGTGGTGCCAAATTCCATAAAAAACCGATTTATTAGTTTAAAGAAATAGGTTGTTCTGCGTACAGAGAGGAGAGTGTTATGTAGAGATTGACGGCCGTGCAGTTGCATAGGCTATACTGTGAAAAGCAAGCCCCCTGAATATAGATAGAAGTGTGGTCCAGTGTAGGGGACAGGCAGTGTTTCCTTCCTCATCATCCCAGGTTTACAGCGCACTGAATATTGTAGATGCAGCCAGAAGATTTTCTCAGTACAGTCCCTTTAAGAGCGACCTTTATAATATATATTTTTAAAAACACATTTAATTGAGTTTCTTGTATGATTTCAACAGCCAAGAAACATTGCAACACCATACAACGTGGTAAACATATAACAACAATGCGCAATGCTTTCCGCACAATCCCCACCCACGGGCAGCCCGGAGGTCTCCAGAACGTGCAAGGAGGTAGGTCCCAAAATAATGCCAGAGGCCTTGTCCGTGGTTGGGACCCCCAAAAGTTTGAACTTCTGTATCGACCCGGATCTACTAGCTCGAGATGTGCAATGGAGATCCCATTGTAGTCAGCCCATCGCTGCCACATTTTCGCGTATTTCTTAGGGCATCCCCGGGCTTCATATACCGGCCTTTATAATATTTCTTCATACCCCAGTGCAAGACTCTAAATGGATTGTTTACCTTTGCTTTATTTCACTATCTGATAAAATGGAGAGAAGACGAAATCAGTGGTATAGGTTTTATGGGAAAGGTCTTCAAACTAGGGAGTGGACCCCTCTGGCAGTGCCTGACTTGATCTAAGGGTGGGGGGCATGAGGCTCTAGTCTAGGGGAGCATTTATTATGTCCCAGGGGAACAGAGGCAAATATCATTTTTAGAACTGTGTTGTGCGCTGTGATTTCAGTGTAAGAAAACAAGAGTGACAGTAAACCACTCTGTAACAAACTATCAGTTAAGTCTTTGGGACCCATGTCCTGCCTGCAAGTAGGTGTCAAAGTCGGGAGGACATGGAGTGTTCCAAGTAACCTTCAAAGTCCCTTCCCCCATTTCTGATAAAGAATCAGGCTGTAGCTTCATTCACACTTTTAGGGAGACCAGGATGCCATTAGCATGTTAGCAATCATGTATTGGATTGCATCTTTAAAACATAATGGCAACGTTTGAATTGTTAAATATGTCCAGAGCTGCCAGTATTATAGGATAATTCTGACAACATGTGTTTGTCATTCTGTGGGCCTGATGATTTTTTTTTTACTGGGGGTATAAAAAAGTTTGACTACCTTTGCTCTAGGAGTTTTGCTTCACCTGCTGGGTCCTGCACCTGTGTCACCTTGTATGCTACACACATGAAGAGCAACATAATCGCCTAGTCACTCACTGCATAACTAAACTACAGCCGCTTTCTTGCACTTAGCCTCTATACATGCTGGTACAACAGTTTGTCATGGTTAACCACTACCTTACTTGACTAAAAACGTTCAGGAAGCATTAGTCTTCCTTCCACGCGAGGCACGTGTCCGGCCTGGGTTCCCATTCACACCAACCGCGTGCATATTCCTTCCCCAGCAAACGTGTGTGCTTCATGGGCAGACTAACCTGGAATACAGATGCCGTTCTTTGCCAAAAATGCCCGCGCTACAAGAAGACACTACTGGCACTGAACTTGTTGTGTTTGCAACTGTCCTTATAAGGAAAAGAGGAAGCAAGAGACTGTTAGTTTGTGTGGCAATGGAAATTGGGTCCCCCAAAACATTTAAAACATCACACTGATTCTACCTCTTTGTACCAGCTGAAACATGGTGGTCTGCTGAAAGCTCTTTACAGAATACCTCTACATAAAATACAAATCCGTGATCTTCGCGTTACATGTTACCCTCTGCGCTGCTTTAGGAGTCAAAACTGTGGCTAGACTAAACAAAAGTACATTAACTACCCCAGTTACCTTGCCAATATCATTATCCAATGAAAGTGAAAGTTTCTAGGCACACAAAGATCACTGCAGCGGGTGCCTTTAACCCATATTTTATAATGCAGCCTGATTGTGATACAAGTAAGTCCGCTAATGCATTTTTAGAGCAATGTATTGCCTCACCCTGTAGAGGGTCACCCAGGGCCAGGCAGCATCCCCCTACAGCAGCGGTATAAGAGGTTTAGATGCGTGCTGTCCAGCGTGCAGCTGAGATGATCCCTTAGATAGAGTTTGCTTCTGTGCAGTAGTGTAGCCAGTCTACCATGAGCCTAGTGCACGGTAGGAAATGGGCCCCCGGGCTGCTCCTTGAATTTTAAAATACAGCAAAAATCGGGGTTCAATGGGCCTCTCAGACCATTGGGCTACCTTTGCCATTGCACCAATGAATGCTTCATCATTTCTTCTGTGTAAGCTGCTTGCACTAGTGGAGGGAACATTTATGGCCAGGTTTGCAGAAGGGGTTAGGATCAATACCGGGACTAGGGTTTTGGTCAGCGAACATCGCCCCGTCCATGCTGCAGACTGATTTGCATATAGCTGGGTCCAAACTGAGGTGGCATGGTGTGCAAAATAACGATGGACTGGGATGGGTACCCGAGTAATTGCCAGTGGCTGAGATAATTTAAGAATTTCATCCATCACTTTTTGTACACTTTAGTATGTCACCATCAGTGGGACGGGTATGCCCAGACATAGGTCCCATGCAAACTGTGTCACTGGAACCAAGCTATACCCGGCTGATGAGCCATAACGGGGCCAAAACCGGTCCTCTGTTGCTTGTTTTGATCACGTGTTTTTGCCACAGACAGTCAAACCTAGCCCCTAAAATGGAAGGATTCATATTTGGTTTGTTATTCATAAATAACAGAACAGAACTAAAAAAGATCATTAAGGACATTTGCTAATGATTAATAATGAATTAAAAGAAATATTCAGAGGGGAGCCCATTTGTAGTCCGGTGAACCTTTAGAGTATATGTTAAAATACACCCTCTGCCATACATTTTGGAAGCCAGCGAGGAGTTCCGTGGCCATAAAGATGAACAAAGCTCAAGACTAAGTTCCTTTGTAAGGTTGTTGATCTCTAAGGTGACTCGTAACATCCTTTTAATGGATTTCAGAGGGTATTATATTCAGTGTAATACATTGTCACACCATTGCCCTCTGCTGAAAAGCTTAAATTCTGGTCTCTAGCTCTTCCATATGACCAAGAATTGTTCAAATATGTAGAATAAATGTGAAATGTGTGGGGCTAAACTAAACACATCAATATACAGAAAGTACATTTTTTTGCAAAACCATATCATAAGCCATTATAATGTCAAATACCCTTGAAAAATAGCTGCAATTTAAAATGTGTAGTAACATCCAGAGAAATTCCTGCTTTTATGTAACGAACTCTAGCTCTGCATAAAATGAACTTTCTGGTATAAATGCCACCTTTCTGCTAATAACTGATCATTTCAAGAAAACATTTCAGTAGAGATTAAAAACCTGTTATCGTTTTCATTGTTTAAAGGAGCAATTGTACTTTTATTCCGTGACCTGCCTGTAACAATTCAGCTGTAATAACTTATTACAGTTGAGTGGCCTTATTCATTGATTTCTTAGTACATGTGAATAGGGATGTCACAATTAGAATGTAATAAGAGAATTAGAGAATTTTGTATACAGGGATACCCCATGTATTATACAACTATTAAGTCATGCTTACGAACTGATAAATGCAGTAAATATTTGGCACCAATCAAAAAGGCACTGGATTGCCCATATTGCAACAATGTATTAAAGGTGGTCGAATGCAACATCCACACACAGAGTTGGGAATAAAATTTTATTATTACATGATGTGTGTGATTTACATGTAGCATTTATTCCCTGACATATTTATGTGGATTGCTGTATATCACTAAAACAGAAAGAACAATTAAATTGAAAATAGACACAAGCAATATACATACACAAGTCCAAAATCATGAGCAGCAGTACATTTTGATGTCAATAGTGAAGATCTTCAGCATGGATCCAGTGCACAGACTTATTTCTAGAAGACCAGTATCCGCAGAGGGCCAGGAGTCGTGGTCTGTTACAATGGACAAAAAACTACGCAGCCCAGCAAGCTTGTAATATATGAATTTAGAAGTGACTCAAACAAGAATGGCGTGGAGTTGTTGCCTGGACGTAAAGACAGCACATGCCCAGATCCTTCACTCAGGGAACTACTGCAGGCGATTAGAGACACCAGAAAATGTCAGCTAGGATGAATGCAATTGTACACACCTTGGAAGACCCCTCAGAATCCGTCAAAGTCCTAACAAAGGAGGTTCACCAACGCCAAGACGCTACACAATGCTTGCATGCATGGCAGAAGATGCGGAAGGGAGGTCTATAAGCAACAACTTACATCTGGTGGGCTTTCCTGAAGAATGTGAGGGGAAATAGCCTGAACACTTTACTGAGAACTTTATCAGAACTGCAGTACACCCAGAAGATATTTTCATCCATAGTGTGGTTGAAAGGGTGCACTGTGTACAAGGGGCGCAACCCAAGCCTGGTGCCAGATCAAGACCCATTATCACTACAATGCTCAATTGAAGGGATCGCAACGCAATCCCCAGGGCAGTAAGCCGAAATGGTCCACTAAGGTATGAAAACCACACAATTATGATGTTCCCAGATTACACTCACGAAGGCCAAGCTAAAAGGGGGTCCTTTCATAGAGCAAAAGCAGAACTATGTAAACGGAACATACAACATATGATGCTGGTGAATTTGAGAATCTTATCGGAAGCCAGGTTGCGGTTCTTCACATCACCAGAAGATGCCTGGAATTGGGAATGTTTACGGGGTGGCAACCTGTAGAAAACAAAAAGCAGAGAAGGGCCCGAATGTCGGTGCAAGACATAATCAAGAAAAAACACAATCAAGATAAACGATGGAAGAGGAGGACGACGCTGGATTGCCTAGAGCAGATGACCTATAATTCAACTGCTGCTGACTCCAGTTGGACTAGAGTTAGAAGGCCAGAGAGTGCCCGGAGGTGGGATGCAGCTTAACTTCGGGCAGCTGAAAGACGCTGCTTCCTATTCCCCAAGGGACGAGATCGAGGACAGTGAACATTGCTGTAGCAGTACGTCTCAAGTATTGATGTCGTTTAGGGAGGTGACAGGTGCTTTAAGCATTGGGACAGCGAGTAATTTTAAACCTGCAGCATGAGGCAGCAGAAAGTAAAAGTTGGGTTGGGTAGAGGTTTAGCATCTTGTGGTGCATTTGGCTAGGAGGGTAGAATGGAGATGGTTAGGATACTATTTAGGAGGCCCTGGTGCCACGATCCACAACGGTGACAGGACCTCAGAAGTTTGGACTTTTAATACTAACATAGAACGTCAATGGCATTGGGCACAAGCCGGGACTAGATGCGGATTACTCTCCGTTTCATGGACAAGGATTGCAAGGACGGACATCAGCCTTATTTTTGCTGGTACTGAGTGATGACTACTTATTAGGCTTCCACAACATCGCCTCCGATGGATGCACTTTGAACTTTGAGGTTTTGTACTTGAATACAGCGATAGCCATTGATTTCCAATTGCATTTTGGATACCGCAGTTGGCGCCCTGAGTAAGTCTTTGGTTAAATCCAGAGGACGAAACACGTGTTGGCATTTACCTGTGGCTATCTGTTCTGTTGCTGTTCTGTTATTGAAGAACTGAAAAATGGACTGTACCACTAGGGATACAGAATAAAGATTAAAGAAGAAATACAATAAGAAGAATACTGCGTGGACTAATTGTACCTAAACTAAGTGACTGTAGCTCAGGAAATTGATTGTGTTTTGTTGTTAGAAGTGTGTGGATTGCTCCACACTGTTGACAACGTTGGGTGGTCGTTGTCCAATTTCCTTTGAGCTTTTTCCTAACAGGAAGGAGATATTTCTGATAATTACTGTTTCACTTAACCTTGCGCAGTTTATTCCCCACTACCTTTTTTTGTATGTGCATGTGGCATATACAATCACTGCCATCTAAGTACAACATTAAAAATCATGAATGCCCTTTGACAGTCTAAATGGTGAAATCATCTATGGGTGCTGAGAAGGTGGGACACAAAGACACAACTGGGACACCCCACAGAATTATATTTTAAAGAAAACCTAGAGTTGGTGAGCTCAAGGGTATTCATATGGGAAGCATACATAGTACTTATTAGGGGACAATTCATTGCCATTATTGCAGGTAGGCGCAGGGAAAAGGCTAGGACCGTCTGGAAATGGATCAGTGCCTGGGTCAATGGGAGACAGAATGTATACATGATCCGAGGGTTGAATTACCCCACCCCATTGAGCTTGCAAGATAGGCAACTAGACAAATAGTGGAAGGGGTTGCAAAGGCACTTTTTCGGGTGAAACATCATATGATATAGGCAACAAAGCAGCCAAATTGCTGGTCTGGCTAACAAACAGAAAGGAAGGTCAAAGGTGGGTTTGGAAAATTATAACAGAAGATGACATTCAAACAGAATCGGCGAGTGCAACTGCACAGGCCTTCCCAACACATCTAGAAAAACTATACTGATCCAGACTTTGCTGCTCCACTAAAGAAGTGGAAGCATTTGTTAATCATATTCCAACTCCCACACTTTGTAGGAATAATGTGTTCTTGCTGGACCAGAAACTTGAAGTGGACGAGGTGATAGAGGTAGGGCCGGCTTTGGCATGGGCGAGCCGGGTTCAGGGCCAGGGCACCAATCTTCAGAGGGGCGTAAGGACTGTCTGCACTAAACTCCTGCAGACAGCAGAGTCCCTGTCACCTGGCTCCAGTAGTGCAAGCGCTGTTTTTAACACCACATCAGCCTGCTTTTTTGCCTTCCCATCTCTCTCTCACCTCCTGCTGCCACACATTATTAAACACTCCCACCACCAACAAACAACTTGGCACCAATCTAATGTGCTAACTTGGGAGTGATTCGGGTGAGTTGGTAGAGGTGCAGAAATGTATGTGTTCAGAAGCTAGTCACAACTCTGATATAGTTAGACACAAAAGGCACCCCCCCCCCCACCCCCCCCCCCAACTTCCTGAATTTATTCACAGTAGCCGCGAAGGTGGAAAATGTATTTCTGCCCAGGGTGCTATCCTGCAAAGTCCGCCTCTGGATAGAGGCCATTAAACAAATACATTGTCAGAAGACACAGGTGGAGAGGTGTGGTGCAGCGGCCAGGGCAGGTGACTTCGGAGCACAGGGTTCACGGTTCGATCCCTGGCTCCGGCGGCAGCTCAGCTCACACCATGTGACTCTGGGCAATAGCTCACTTAATTTCCACTCCGGCCCCCAGCGCCTTGAGACCCGTAAGGGTGAGTAGCTGCGCTATATAAAAACGGACTTACTTACTTACACCGGAGCCCAATGGGTTGCCACCAGAGTTCTTTTTAGGATGCACAAGAGGAAGGGGCCTTGCCACGAGATCTCAGAGTAGTCAATATAGAATTCATAAAAAGGGTAAGCCCCCAGAAGAATGTTCTCTGTGCAGGCCATTTCATTGCTTAACATTAAAGCTAAAATCCAGGCTAAAGTCTTGACCAACCGCCTAAACCTAGTGATTGATAAACTAGGAAATGCAAACTAATCTGTGTTTATGCGTCACAGATCTACCCGGCATAATCTTGGGTGCCTTTATGGTGCCATTGCACTGTTGGACAATATTCACGTTTTGGCAGTATTGCTGGCTCTTGACGCCTAAAAGGTGTTTGATTTACTTGAATTTCCATATTTAATGGCAGCCTTGTAAAACTGGGCTTTGGCCCGGAATTCAGAGCCTGGGTCCAATTAACATGTACTCCTCCTAGAGAAAGAGTATAGGTAAATGGAGCACTCTCGAGGAAATTCTATCTGGGCCGAAGAACAAGACAGGGAAGCCCGCTGTCCAGTCTGTTTGCCCTAGCGGTGAAGCCTTTGGTTAACTGGGTGAAATGTGATGCTTTGCTACGTGGTATAAGGTGGGATGCAGAATGGGAGGATATTATTCCCCTGTATGCATATGGCCTTCTCCTCTATCTGGCAGACCCTAAATGATCAATTCTTAGATAACTGTAAATATGAGATACATTTGGGAACCATGCAGTGTACATATAACTTGGCACAAGTCGATGGCACTGCCCCTTACCCCCTGGCAACCCACGTCAGAAAGGAAGTACCTCTTGCAGTGGGAGAGGAAGGGTTTAAATACCTAGGGATGTACATTACAAAAGACCCCAATGGATTTATGTGTAATAATCTAGGAAGGATCTTAAACGAATACGGGGCAGAAGTTAAATATTTGAGGAAGCTCCGTGATATCTATAATGGGCAGAGCTACACTTTATAAAATGATCACATTACACATGTCACATTACTAACATTTCTGTATATGCTGCAAAAAAAATGCCCTATGATGTCCCAGATAGCTTTGTTCAAAAAGCAGATAGTGTGACTAAATCATTGATTTTGGGATGGGGGAACTCCTAGGATAGCACTGCCCACACTAACAAGGAATTCATACGAGGAGGGGTATCGCGTTGCCAGATTTGAAACTCTATTGCTGGGCGGCCTATCTATTGGTTGTGAATGAGTGGGCTTTTGCCAGGTTACAGGAACCTTCACTACAGGAAGATAGGTAAGCTATGACTTTTAGGTGATACCTGAGTGAACTATGCGGTGGGGGCCTATGGGCCAAAAGCCTACCTCAATGGGCACTGTTACCAATATATGGAGGAGAGACACTCAGGCTGTGGACTGGCGAGATAGACTTACTTTTGAGACACCTCTATGGGCTTCAACCATCCTGTTGAATTTAACCAGGCTAGAGGGTTTTCTGAAATGGGATCTTTTGGGCATATCTAAGGTTAGGGATATATAGGGCCCCCAGCGCTTACTGTAATTCAAGGAACTTCTACAACAATTTGAGTTGGCCGATACCTAGTACTTTCGATACTCACAAGTCAAACATGCACTGACTAATTATGGGCAACACCTATGAGAGGTCACAGACCAATCGCCCCTGAAATAAAGGGTATTGGCAGCAGCGTTACATAAACACACCATATCTCGGATATTTAAAACATTGTTCAGTAATAGCCAGGGCCCATTAGGTGCTCTCAAATATGAACGGGAGGGCGATCTGGGGATCTTAAAGGAAGAAGACTTGGTCGAAGCCTGTGAATGTCCAAGAGAGGTTGCAATTAGAGTAGGCTTTCACCTGATACAACTAAAGATACCACACCAAGCCTACTACACTAGGACTAGATTGTTTAAAATTGGGAGGATAGACAATGATAGATGCCTCCGCGGCTGCAATCGGGTGGGTTCATTGGTTCACACGTTGTAGATGTGGCTGCAAATCCAAAGGTGAAGTAGCGAGTTAGAAAGATAACCATGGACTTCAGTTCAAAGGTAGCGATCCTAGTGATATCTAGGGAGCAGGTGCTGCCCATATATGTTTTACTGTTCTGCAATATTGCTCTGATGGTTGCAAAGAGAGACTTTATAAAACTGTGGGGCAGCAGGAAAGCTCCCCGGGTGGAACAGTGAGCTTAGGGCATGGACCGATGCATGCTAGTGGATGAATCAATATACCCAGCACGACTGTGCTCTCAGAAATTTACCAAAATTTGGGTCCCCTGGCGGGAGATAAGGGTACTTGATTGAGGATAATCCGGAAAACTGTGAAGAAGTGGGTACGTCTGCATGGCACACTGATAATAATATTGGGATGGTTACAGGGTGGGGACGCGTGCTGAAGTATCACCAATTCATTTGATGCTGACTGTATCATGCAATTTACCCGCTTCCCAAACTGTCACAACTAGGAAATCCTGATGTATATTTTACCACAAGGCATTTACCTAGAGAATGCCATAAGTTTGGGTTTGTTTGGTTTGATTATTACTTTTTTTTATCTTCTTGTACATTGCAATTGTAAACTCAATACAAAGACCTTTAAAAAAATTACAAGCTTAAATGCGTTTTTGTAATTTTGAAATACAAATGTCTGACTTTGCTCTTCAAGAGAGCAAATTTAAAAGTGAAACTTATATGTGTGGATGAATGGTAAAATACATAATATATATGCCATAGTGTCAAATGAATCAAAAAGACGGCCAAGTCTGCCAAGCCTCACGAGGAGCACGTACTTTCAAAACTGAGAAATTACAAGTACCTTAATGTCAGTTGTGATTTGAACCCAAAGGGTGCCAAACCTGCTTAGCCACGCTCAAAAGTGCACAGATGAAAATGAGGTGCATGCTGATTTGAGGCACGTCTGAGGAACCATTCGAAATGATTGAGATGAATGCGCTATTTTGAATAAACTTTTATAAAGGGTAATAGCTTGTAAATGTTAAAACTACTTGACTGACCATTCCATCCAGAGGTACAGGGACACCACTATACTACAAGAGGCAAGATTTCGCACCTGCCATTCTAAAATATCTTAAGTGTCCATCTGAAGAGTCACTCTCTGCCGAGAGGGTGTTTTGGCAGGCTTTGCTATCAATCCTTTGCTTAGGTTCGCACACCTATGTACCTGAGTGGTCTGGGCGAGCTTAGGAAAAACCTGGAGATGTGGTTTGGGTTTGCAGTTCAGTCTACATTATAACAGACACCCTTTCAAGAATGTTATCCCCGACAACTGATGTTTAGGTCTGAAATGGTGAGCTACACAGGATCTTTGAATGTAAAAACATATTTGCATATAAATATAAATAGAGAGGTTCCATCGAACCGTTAGTGAAATGTAAAAGGTTTATTACCAAGGAGGCTTTCAGGCTCTTTTTTCCAGTCATTTATTCAATTATCAAGAGTGACATTTGGATAAGAAACGTTACAAAAGCAGTGATAACAGTACATAGAAATGTGAGGGTCAATTGGTTAAAATTTGATAAGCAACAACTGAGGAATGGATTATTTACACCAGTTGTTAGCATGTCGAAGACAAGCACGAATCTAAGATAATTACAATTCTGTATCTAATTGAGCATACAAGCGTGAAACAAACTTATTTGGACTTACACTCGTGGTGAGGTAGTAGTCATTCACATTTTTTCACATAGCAATTGATGATATGTCAATGCTGTTTTGAACTCCTGGAGAGAGCTGGTTTTTCGAATGCTTGGTTGTATGGATTTCCAGTGGAGAGGTCCTAGAACAGCGGTTCTTAACCTGTGGACTAGGTATTCCCGGGGGTCCGCAAAGCCTTCTCAGGTGGTCCAGGGCTGTTTAGAAAATTGAATAATATCAACAGATTAATAAAGTGTATATAAATAAAGAAGCAAAATTTAAAAATATTCTCTAAATGTGAAGGAATTCGAAATTAGAAGCTAAACATTAGGTTGGTGTCCTCAGATTGATTTGTGGAAGCAGCGCAAATGCATCAAACAAATATAGTATGGAAGATGGGTGGCCTGAGTTCAATTTAGAAAAGCCCCAACCTTCTCATTAAAATTAAAATGTTGATTTTTGTAATATTTGTTTGTGAATTAAATAAAATGTTTTTTCATGTGTGCATTTGTTTGATAAATGTTTGTTTCAGTATTTCTGTGTATAATTTTTTAAGTTTAAATCATTGCGAAATTGCTTAAGCTGGGATTCCCTGCTTCCAGTAATGACTCAATTGGAGTCCTTGGATTCCAATAATGGTTCAGTGGGGGTCACTAAATTCCAGCAATGAATAAGTAGGGGTCCGCAGAAGTCAAAAGGTTAAGAACCACTGTCCTAGAAAGTAAAAGGAAAGGAATTTGGAGATTAGGATGTTTTGGTTGGTAGATTTTAAATTTCGAGTAGTTGTGCATTGTGATATAATGACATTGAAGTAGTTGGTGCCCGGCCAAACGCTGTTTTGAAAACAATTGTCAGTAACTTGCATTCATGACAGTGTTTGGCAAAGAGCCAGCCAGCACAGTGGCGATATTATGTGGCGGGTTTATGCATAGATAGAGTGTACATCATTTAGTGGTGAAGTTTAGGAAATTGTCAAGTGGTGTAAGTAGGATTGCGGAAGGCTCACTAATATAATGAAACATTTCCTAGCTATCATAACGGAAAGTTTCAATTCTATTAAGGACTCGGCGGCGAGGATTATGCTGTACTTTCTTCACTTTTATTTTTTCAGCAGCCATTTTGTAACCATTCAGAAACCACATTTCCCAGAACACCAGGGAAATTGGGAAAAACAGAACAGACAACAAGTCCATAACCGTCCTCAGCTAATCAGGAGCCAGGATGCAGCATATAGCCCTTCCTCAGTGTCCAGGTCTCCCTCTTGAGTCGCACAAGTCACGCCACTTGTCTCCGCTTATGAGTCCTGTTTGCCCGAATCCCCTCCTGGAATCAAAGAAGTTGGATCAGTACCGCAGAAATGACAATTATAGAATGCGAAATCAAGACTTTCAACATTTAACTCAGAGAGGAGCATGCTCAGAACTTGCAACTACTAACTGTTTAGAAGAAACCTTGGTATATTTCTCTAATTACCGTTTTCCAACATACACATGTCATCATTTCAGGAACACCTTACTTACTCTCTACGGGCGGGCCATCCGGAGCATCTCCGCGGGTGGGATAATCCTCGCCTCCGAGTCCTTAATAGAATTGAAACTTTCCATTACGATAGCTAGGAAATTTTTCATTCTATGTCAGGACCGGAGGCTTCGGATATGTTAGTTTAAAGCTTACTTACCACCAAATGAGCCATGTCAATAATAGGCTTGAAGTATAACCTCTTGAAGGTTGAGTCCGACGACCAGTCAGCCTCATTCATTATGTCCTCCAAACACGCTCCTACTGAGAAGGCCTTGGATGCCATTGCTCCTCTAGCCGAATGAGCGCCAAAATTTTGCAGGTCGATGCCTGCCTCCTGCATGACCCATCGCACCCAACGAGCAATCGTGGGTGAAGAAACCGCCTTATGAGGTTTCCTGAGAGCAATCAAAAGTTGCCTTTCTCCCGGAGGCCTCAGCTCTGAAGTCTTTTCCTCATAAGCTTTTAAGCATTGCACAACACACTATTTTGGAAAATCCGAGAATGCAGGATACTCTATTACTCTGGTATGACTCTTGGTTCTTCGGCAGATCGTAAAAGAAACCCCCGTCGGGGGAAAAAATTCTGCCCGTAATATCCAGGGCCCTAACATCTAAAACTTGTCTACATGAGACGAGACAGAGAATTGCCAGTTAAGCCGACAATTCCTCACGTGACAAAAAATAATTCGGTTGCCATGATAAAAACAGGTTAAGGACCTTGTTAACGTCTCACAGTGCTGAATATCGCGGCTCTGGAGGTAGAGATAATCTGATCCCTCTCAAGAGACGACATACAAAAGGATGTTCCCCTCCCGGGACTCCTTCCACCGGAACGTGTCCCGCTGAAATAGCGGACCGAAAAGTATTGATAGTGATAGGCCAGTCCCTGCTGGGCCAAGTCCGCTAGAAAATTTAAGACCTGCACTACATCTGCGCCCACGGGATCACTACCCGGTCGCACACACCAACAGCACCATGGTCTCCAGGCTTACCGGTATCTCATGACCGTGCTATCTGACCATGCCTTTGACAAGAGGTCGCCAGCAAACGACAAAAGGTCTGGGATCGACCATCTACCCCTGTAATCCTCCACGCCATCAGGTACAGGGACCTTTCCAGAACCATCTGATAAGGCATTTGATTCGGTCGAGAAGCAACTCTGGAAAGTGGGGGAGACGGATTGGAGAATCCCAAGAAAGTTTCAGTAGAACCGTAAACCAGACTTGTGATCTCCAAATCGGAATGATGAGAACCACCTCCGGCCGCTGGCGCCTGATCTGAGCTGAAGCCCTCGTGATCATTGCAAATGGCAGGAAGGCATAGACTCGTTTCTGTGCCCAATCTTGCAGGAAAGCATTTGTGGCTGCCGCCAGAGGATCCGGCCTCCAACTGAAGAACCGGGCGATCTGATGATCCAGTCTGGAGGCAAAGAGATCCACGGAAAAAGGTCCCCAAAGGTCTTGCAGCAGTGCAAAAACATCCTGATGCAACTTCCGAATGACTCAAGTCTCAAAAATGGCAAGAGTGCCAGTCCGCCACCTGATTCTCCCGACCCGGGAGGTACTCTGCTGTCACCGAAATCTGGTGGTCGAGGCAGAACTGCCAGAAATCTGTTGCCAGGTCGGAAAGAACCTTCGATCGAGTACTGCCTGGGTTATTTATGTACCTGACCGCCGAGATGTTGTCCATCTTGAGAAGGACGCATGATTGAATACTGTCCCTGGTCCAGCACCAGACCGCGAAGGAGCCTGCTGGCAGCTCCAAACAGTTGATATGCAGCGCCTGTTCCTGCGGCGACCAAGAACCTCCTGTGGAGAAATCCCCACACCGGGAGCCCCAACCTGACCTGCTGGCGTCTGACTCTATAACCAGGTCTGGAGTGGAGCCAAATATTGCGCATGCGCTCCACGCTTCCATGTGCATAAGCCACCAGCGAAACTCCTCCCGTGCCTCTTCGGACAGGGCTACCGGGTGGGAGTACAGAAGACCTTTCTGCAAATGAATCGCCATCAGCCTCTGCAGGGCCCGATAATGTAGCAGTCCCGGAAAAATGGCCTGGATGGAGTCCGACAACAGCCCCACTAGCCGGGCAATCTGCCTGAGAGGTACTCTCTGTTTGGCGAGCGTCCTGCGAAGCTCGTGTCGGATTTTGGACAATTTCCTCGAAGGCAGGCTGAGATTAGCCTCGATAGAGTCTATAACGAATCCCAAAAAAGTGGCCTTTTGAGCCGGAACCAGTAGGGATTTCTGGACGTTGATGACAAAACCCAGACCCTCTAACAGGTCGACCGCCTGTTGGAACTGCAGCCGTAGCTGCTGTGGGTCTTGTGCCAACAGAAGCATGTCGTCGAGGTAAACAATAAGGCGTGTTCCCGCGCTCTGAGGTGCTCCACAACCAGTCTGAGTACCTTTGTGTACACCACGGAGCCGAGGAAAGCCCGAAAGGTAGAGTGGTGACGTGCTAGGCTTGCTGTCGCCAAAGAAACTGTAGGAATCTCCTGTGTGGAGGGAAAATTGGAATGGCCAAGAAGGCATCTTTCAGGTCCAAACGGACCATCCAATCGTTTGTTCGCAACACGTCCCTCAAGAGGTGAATCCCCTCCATTTTGAAGTGGCGGTAAACCAACCACTCGTTGAACTCGCGCAGGTTCAGCACCAGGTGCTGTCCCCCAACTGTCTTGTCTACCAAAAACATATTGGTTAAAAAGCCTTGCGGATGCAGTGTCGTGGGGCAGATAGCCCTTTTCTCGAGGAGGGAGGTCACCTCTGCGTCGATGAGCTCTACATCTTGCGAGAACTGAATAGGCCTGCATCTCGCCCACTGGCGCGGGGAGCCGCAGAACTCTATGCAAAAGCCTTGCACAGTTTGCAGTACCCAAGCATCGCTCGTGACCGTCTCCCATACATGCACATAATTGGCCAAATGGCCGCCCACTTGCAAAAGGGAAGAAGTAGATACACTCACCTGAGTTTGAGGCATTGTCGCCTCCTCGAAATCCACACCCTCTGGAGCGTCTGCCACGGGAAGGGTAGAAATTGTTGTAGCGGGTCTGGTCCTGGAATTGCCCGCGCCTGGAGCCTTGCCCTCTAGAGTTTTGGGAGGACTGGCCGGTCGAGCGGCCCTACCTCGACCGGTCCCACGGAAAACCCGCGAAGAGTAGACCCGCTTAATTGAGGACTGGGCCATGACCAGGGACGTGAAGGTATTCACAAACTTACCAAGCTCATTTATAAAAGTCTCGCCAATCAGACCACCATGGGCCACTGCTCCCGCCTCAGAGTCTGCCAAGTCCCCCAACTTCGGGTCCACCTTGATTAAGAAAGAGCGCCTTCGCTCAGTAATGAGCACGCAGTTGGCGTTACCCAGAAACACCACCGCCCGCTGCGCCCAACCGGACAGGGCCTCTGGGGATATAAGGGCTCCCGAGGCTTTGGCGTCCTCCGCCATATCCAGGATCATCGTTATCGGGCCTAGAGCGTCCAAGAGTTTATCCTGGCACACTCGCCAGGATCTATCGATCCCTTTTTTGGCATCCTTGATAAATTTAGCCAGGAACGTGGCCATCATAGGGTCCAACTCCAGGGTCTGGGCCACTTTGCTATCGAGGGAAGGAAGAGGGCACTCGGTCCAGAGTCTGCTACGGGCCTCCTTGCCCATGGAGGTGCGAATACTACTGGCCACATAGTTGGCAACCTTATCGCAGGGTGTCCACTCAGAGGACCACGGGTGTAGAATTAGTTCCGGGTCCAGCATGTCCGACGTGTCCACCGACCCCTGGAGGCTAGTAGGCACAGCTGGGGTCGTAGGGCGCCAAGGCCGGGAGGGGCTGGCCTCCTCATGAGTGTCTCCCTGGGCATCATCCCCCACCCCTTGAGTCGGGGGTCGCTGGTCTAGTTGTACTGGGGGCAGGGAGGGGGTCTGAGCTACTGGGCAATGACTGGTTCTGGGCCAGGAAAGACTCCCACACCATCTGTTTTGGGGTGCTTAGGAGGGGTAGGTTGGGAATCCCCCCGCTCTGACTGTGCATTTTTAGGGTTTGTACCCTGAGGGGGGCCCCACTTAGTGCATTCCCATGCAATCTGCTGAGCCAGACGCTCCTCCATGGGTGTCATAACCTCCTCTACTGCCCTATAGATGGACGCATCCACTCCGTCATAAAATTTGTCATCCCACGGGAGCTGGGCTACTGGGTCTTCATCCCACTGCATGTCTGCCTGCTCTTCCATGGTCACGGTCTACTAAGGCTGACTAGAACCCTGACAGGGCTTTCACCCGGAATACCTCTACTGCGCAAGAAGCAGGACGGCGCAGGACCTTTCTGCATCCTCCAAGTGCTGCCCAGCGAACGCTGGGGACCAGCGAGAGTTTTCAGATAGGGCACAGCCCTACAATCAAGGAGGTCTGAGCCCCAGGGAACACCACCCTGCCGCCTTTCAATTTTTTATAGGCGCGATATTTCCCCTGGGAGCGTGTCCCCCCCAGGTTTCCCGTGCTAACCTGCCAAGTACTGAACCAGTGTGCGTCTATTAGGGCACACACAACACCGACCCCAGGGATCCCTCTGAGTGTCCAACACAAAGCAGGCTTCTTAGCCTGTACAGACCCTCGCAGAGGGCGCCACTCTCCAGGGGCTGGCAGAGGCTCTGGCAGGCGACGGGCGAATTTTGGATCCTGTCAGGGAAACCAAATTTTGCGCGTCGTGGCCATAGAGATTTTGTACTCCCGCAGCGCACCTAGCGGTCAGAGGTCAGCACCGCACTCTGCCACTAAGCAAGGATAACATTATGCCTTTAAAGTTGCGTAGGAACGCTAAGCGGTCCCGCGACTAAACACAAAACACCAAACACCTAAACTGTCTGTAATAGGTATGCAATTACATTCCAATGCGAGAAAAACAGGAAAGCACTTATCTGCGGCTGCAAGCAGCGAAGAAAGAGGGAGACCTTGACACTGAGTAAGGGCTATATGCTGCATCCTGTCTCCTGATTGGCTGAGGACGGTTATGGACTTGTTGTCTGTTTTTCCCAATTTCCCTGGTGTTCTGGGAAATGTGGTTTCTGAATGGTTACAAAATGGCTGCTGAAAAAATAAAAGTGAAGAAAGTACAGCATAATCCGAAGCCTCCGGTCCTGACATAGAATCCAGCTTCCTGAGTACTAGTAAGTTGACAAGTTTTTTGCACTATACTGAATGGAACGCATATATTCAGCATTAGGTACCCTTGGCATTGTTCGTTATGATTAATTCCATTATTATAAGTGAGCAGAAGAGTCTCAAGGTTTCTACCCATGGTGGTGTCATGGGAAAGTAGACTGAATCGATTTGAGAGATGGTGCTACAGAGGAAGGAAAGTAGAGGACCTCAGTTTTAGAGGAATTTAAAACGAGGGAATGGAAGAAAGTTGATTGAAATGGGCAGTGTTGATAACTTAGGATACATGTGAAAGTGCAGTTTGTCTTCACTGGGGATTTTGGAAGCCAAGTTGTAGTCGCGTATGCAGGTTATTATGTTATGTTATAGGTATTTCTAAAGTGCGGCGATTACCCTATGGTGTCCTGGCGCTAACCACTATTCTCTGAGCATTTAAAATAGGAGGCAACGTTACAGGTTAAAAAGCCAGGTTTTCAATCCCCTCCTAAAACGTAAGGAGGTCGGTGGCATTTCTCAAATATAGGGGAAGGTCATTCCAGACCTTTGCTGCACAAACAATAAAGCTTCTCCCACCCCATGAGGCTTTTTTAATGGGTGGTACTATCACCAACTTGGCTCCACAGGAGCGAAGGGTTCTTCTGGGTAAGTACCACCGCATTTGCTGTTTCAAGTAGTCTGGGCCTGTGCCTTGTAAACGGTGCATAGAGCTTTAAAACGCACCCGTTTCATAACCGGCAACCAATGAAGTTTTTTGATTTCCTTAGTAATAGGGGCAAATTTGGGTGTGCCAGTAAGCAACCTTGCTGCCGCATTTTGCAACAGTTGCAATTTATTCAAAAAACGTTCCTGTATGTTTAAATAAAGTCTGTTACAATAATCAAGCCTGGACAGAATGAGTGCAGTAACTACAGTCCGCTGGCTATCAGCCGGCAAGAAGGGGAGAATTTTCTTAATCATTCGGATTGCATAGGAGGTAGTTGATGCAACTGCATTGATCTGGTCACCAAAGTTGAGTTTATCATCAATTATGACTCCTAGGTCATAATTAGCATGACTACAATAGCGTGAGCCAGTAGAAGACCAATCATTATGGGGTTTTAGAGAAAAAAAGGAGTTCAGACCCAAGCCGATGGCGTGAGGAAGAAAAACAATTGGCTGTAGGTTTTTTAAAAGGTAGACTTATCGCTGATTGAATCATGTTGGGTAGATACCTCATGTGTAGGACCAATTGAAAAGAGAGTTTGGACAAGCCAGGACATTGAATGTGAGAGCAAGTGGATTAGTGGTCTGCTGGCCTAAAAGGTCCACTGGTTATAGAAGGAATATTACATCATGGTTATGCACAATTCTTGCGGACATGAGAAAAACTGAACATGGGACCGGAATCATAAAATATATTTCGAAATAACACAAATGAAAACTATTTCTATGTTTCAAATAGGTGTTAATAATGCTGCTAAGCAACTCTAAGTACATTTTAAGGTGGATTTAAAATTAGGCCAATTAAAAAGTCAGGATTGCATTATAATTACTATATTTGAATAAAAAAGCGTGAGGTTATTGTGCAATTTCCTTCCTGGTAGAAGAATTCAATTTATTTGTCATTTTATCAGTTTTAAAACGGGCATTCCGAGTGGTTGAAAAATGATGGTCAAATTTGTCTAAATCTGCAACTAGAAATTGTCAGTTTTGCTTCTGCTCAATGTAGGATGCAATGCATGTGTTGTTTTTATGTCCTGGCCTGGCATCTGCTCGACAGTATTATTTAACGTCGATTTTATATCGTATCATATTGTCACATAGACGGAAGCAGTTCACTGTTTTAAACATCTGACTCTGTTAATATTTGTTATCGAGACTTTAAACTTTTAAATACATTTTTAACTTTGGGAATTTGTACTGTATTTTCTGTAGAACATACAATAAAAATAAAATTCAAATGAAAGGTCCGCTGGTGCATGGGAGAGAGTACCAGCTTTTATTAATTTAATGAGTTTAGTGAGAGAAGTTGTGACAAAAAGGGAGAGTGTAGATAAGTGGGATTCGAGTGTCATGGCGGTGTATCATGGGAGGGGGGGGGGTTATTCGGTGGAGCAGTGAGAAATGTAGCAAGGGTACCTTTTATTGTGACTTGTGACTCGAGAAGTTTGTAGCAAAGTTCTTAGCTACTAGAAATGAGTCATTGAATGAGTAGAGAGAGTAGGTTGCTGGTAGTGTTCTGTGCGTCTGATTATGTGAGTCTAAAGTGGGATGCTGAATTTTTGAAAGTATGAGGATTTTTCATTGTTGAAGGCACCAGTTAATGTTTCCAGGGCTTGTTGGTAATCCTCTAAGTTGCGGTCTTATTTTAGCACGTTTTGCACAGAAGTGCTCTCACTTTGCCTTTGAAGTTTCGAATAGTAGGCGACGTCCTGGTTTATTGTGCGAGGCAGTGAGGGAAAATGAGTGGTTACGATTAATTAAATGTTTTTTCAGACTTTTGTTGAAGGGATTGAGGTAACGGGTAGGCATGGAGTGAGGTCATACATACTTAGTTTGAAAAAGCTAGGAGTCAGGGAATGTTTCCTCCTGGAAGTTGGGGCATTGATTTGTGGAAGAATGTTAACTATTGTGTATGTTGTCATGATCAGATGGGAATGGGCCGATAGTAGGCGTAGAGTAGCATAGTGTGTTGGTTACAAGTATGAGGTCCAGGGATTTCACCAGGTTAGTAAAATATGCCAGTTGTGCATTTTCATTTATAGGTTAGGAAGATTAAAATTGTAGGCGCTGTGTGTCTACTGTACCTACCCTTGTGAGTATACCATACCACAATCTACGGGTTGGATCCGAATACTGCATGACAAATTTAATTTACTATAAAGCGCCTCGGTGTATGCCAATGTTCTGCAGCTGGCAGAGGGTTGCAATTTTGGGGCACACTGAAGCAGTTAAACTAAGGAGAGTTCTAATTTTTTTTCCAGTGAACCTGCTCAGATTTTTAACCGTCGGTTTGTGGTGCTAAAACTAAGGGTTATACTGCCCATTAGATGTTCGGTTGCATATCTGCAAACCACTTATGCATGTGTTTATTCATGTTCATTAATTGCATTTTCTTCGAGAAACGCTGATCGCCAAAATAACTTACAAGTGAGATAAAAATGATGCAACAACTGGCATATTTTTGTTTAGCAGAGCAAAATGTTATCCCGCCTATTGTTTCCTTCATCATTAAAGACGAGGACGAGGAAGAGGGCTGCTTCATCGACCGTCAGAACTCTGGAAGCAAAGACATCAACGGTAATTCAACCTGTAAGTAGACACGGCTTTTGAAGGGCACACAAGTCCCCCATCAAAAGAAGGTTTTGCTCTAATAGCTCCTAGTTATTGCATCTTTTCGGTGTATCAAGGTTTACCTAATGATCTGTCAAAGGTAAAGTAACTTCCGTTGGCCCTGGCCACACACCTTGCATCATAGCGCATATGCCCAGAAGGTTTCCTGTACCAAATGCTGAGGCGCGTGGGCACACATAACTGAAGAAAGTCTGCCTCCTCTGAGCCTCTTCCGATCCGCTAACCTGACTTACAGGCTGTTCTACAGGCACACTCAGGGGCATATTTACTAAAGTGACGGAGCGCGGCGTCAAGCCAAGAGGGCTAACGTCACTTTAGAAATGCAGGGCTGCACCGTATTTACAACAATATGGTGCAGCCCTGCGTTTCTCCCTGCGCTGGCGCTAAATTTAGCTGCCAACGCAGGCACCCTTAGTGCAAGGGTGCCTGCGTTGTGGGTAATGATTGTTTATGTGCAGGAAGGTGTCCCTTCCTGCACATAAACAATCATTCATGGCGTTTTGCTGTTTCTACGTGTGCTGCACAATGTAGCGCACATAGAAACAGCAAAAACAAGGCGAAATAAAGCATTTCAACTTGTATCGCCTGTTTAAGACTAGGTTTTCGCTGGTCTTAATTTTGCCGCTGCCCCATATTTACACCACCCTTGTAAAAATGGGGCAGCGTCAAAATCAATGGGTGTTGCGGCAGAACGCCCACCGTAACACCTATTGTCCACCCTTTCACGCTAAGTATAGCGTGAAAGGGTGCCTTATTCACAAGGCGGCGTTTAGCCACGTCAAGTGGCTTAACGCCGCCTTGTGAATAAGGCGAAGCCCCTATTGCCACAGGAACGTCGATAAAAGTGACGTTCCTTTGGCGATAGGGGTTTGTAAATACGCCCCTCAGTGTTTCTATCTTGAGTCAAGCATTGCTGTTCTACAGCCTTCCCTAGAATATATGTAAGTTATCCTATGTCTCCTACATCACCCGGCCCGCGGAGGACTCTAAATAAGAACAGGAGAATTCTCTTTGGTAGGAACAACATCAGCCGCTGACAGATTAGAACAGGAAATGATATGTTTTAGAAACCGGAAATGAGATGTGTTTCTTATCCCTATAGATTCAGTGAGAGGAGGGGACAATTTCGGAGAGTATGAAACAAAGAGAAATGCCCGTCTCAGTTCTTACTAGACTTCACAAGTAGTATAACGGGGAAGAGAAATAGTGGGTAATATGCATAATAACAGTGTTAGCAGCAGTTCTCGTGTCAATTTATTTAATTCGTTTTTCACAGGACCATTTATTTCTGCTTTCTTTTTATCAGGTGAACCAGTTATCATCAAACCTGTTCTATCACCAATTCATGTACAGAAGGAAAAAACACAATTTATGGATGAGCAGGCTCCTAAGGGAACCCCACCTGGTAAGTATGAAGATGGGCCACTGCCTACAGAATCAAATACATGAGAACATTTGTGGATGTCCTAAAAAGCAGAATTCAATATAAATACGAAATCCTTTGGCAAAAAACACTGTGGGATGTTAGGTAGCTGATGCATGTGTTATAGATATTGATTTACCTCCTCTGTAAGGCGAACATTCCCTTCACCTCTGGATATCTCAGATGCAAGAGACATTTCTAATACTTGTATTAGTATTCATTTACGCTCATTCCTTATGCTGAAGGTTATTGATGTTTTTGTAAACCAAGTCTTTGAGAGATTTTGGCCTTAGGTTGTCATTTTTATAGTAAATATTTTCTTTGAATTTTACCTAGAAGTATTGCAGACAAGGGCCCTGATACACCAAAGTGGCAGGGGTAGTTTAGGTAACATGACATGTATTTTGATTCCCAGTGACATTAAGAAGTAGACCTCTTATCCAACCCTATTGCATTTAACAAGGGACTTGTCAGGGGCACCAAGTGGCAAACAAGGATTGGCAGCCGTTACCCCTGGCTACACCTGTATCAAATCTATAATGTCATATGGATTGTTGTGTGTTCCGTAGGCCTTATATCAGGGAAAGTTAAAAGAATGGTATTAGATGCTGCCTTTTGAAGTTTTGGCTCTTTTCTACATAGCTAGTGCTAAGATTTAACCTGTACATTTTTACCTATTCACCTATGTCAGTGACCATTGGATTACAGCTAGATTGCCCATTAATCTTTTTTTTCTTTCTTTAATGCCTCTGATGCCAATCTTGGGCCTCATCCAAGCCTGTGGTCTTATGTTTCAGTGTGTTGCAGCCCTCATCATCTTTTATGGGTGTGAGTTACTTTGCCGAAGGAAGCTGGATTTTAAAAACTGACTGTATTATTATCAATGGAAATATACTTCCATTTTCCCTATTATGTTTACAAAAAAAAGGTTTCCCTTCAGGCAAGCCTAAGATCCTAGTTGTGAGGAAAAGTATAGCACCTACTTTTTGTATTTTGAATATTTTTGTTTGGACTATAGTGAAAGATTGTGTCCTGGTAAGGAGCAGAGTGCTACTATTAATCCACATTTCAAGAAAATATGTCTGTCCAGAACCTCTTGTTTCTAAGGACTGAACACTGTCTGAGCTAGATTCATGAATAGTTTGTTGTCCAAAGTCCTGACTATGCTCTGTGCCCAAGTACTGTTTCATCGAGCATGCTCGCTCGTAGAAGATTAAAAAACAGAAACGATTCGCCCAACAACCTAGTTTGGGGATTTTTTTTCTATCTGGAGGTGACCTTGGCAACCAGTTGCATGCACCTGGGATTGTTTAGGACAGTGGTCTCATGCGCCTGTCAGTATGACAGCTGGCATCAGCTTTTCCAATTAATTTTTTTTCCAGCATCTCATTAAATTGTAAATATTGCATTACTTGAACAAAGCAACACATTCTTGATTATACAATCGTAATGCCACTGACAAGCTGCCTAAGCGGATTGGCCGCTCCTTGAGCGAGCTCCTGTCGGCCAAGTCAAGATCCGACTTTAGTCTATCCTGTAACTGCAACGGGGGTGACTAAGCTGCCGAGATTTGTTTACCTGATGTAATGTGGAACAGATCGGCACCGCTCCTGGGGCAAACGAGCTCTGCCTGACCCCTGCGACTGCACGCCGCGCTCGTCCAGTCCATGCTCAGCACCCTGCAGCCGTTGTGATGCGGATGTCCAGCGCTGCCACGAGTACACGCCAACATCTGAGGTGAATTGTCTGGAGCTGTGGCTCGTCGTGAGGGCCGTGGATGTCCCGTATGCGGTGCAGCTCCAGATCATAGTTGGTGGTGAGCTGATCGTGTCGTTGGGACTCCGGCCATTGAACTAGCTGCAGCCGCCATCTTGCGGAGCTGGAGCGGGATGTTCAGCCGAACCGACTACGGCACTGAATGCCTCCCCGCGAAGCGAACTATGATGAAGCTGCCCACCAAGAGGACATCAGCACTTGAGTGAGGTAAAGGGGGGGGGCCGCGAGAAGGGAAGGATCGTCCCGCTCTTCCCGGTGTCCTGGGGCTGGCGCGGACCTCCCTCTCCGGCGACCCCCTTGCAAAAACCGTGAGACGGGCGGCATCTTTCCTATCGGCCCTGCCGTTGATCTGTTCTCATGCATAGGAGCGGGCCACGTAGAGACCGCGCAGCCGCGCCCAAAGACACACTACAGCTTTTGTGGGGTAGAGCTTGTACGCAACCCAAAGGGCTAGAATGGTCTTGAAGTCCAGCAAACTTAGACACGAGGAAGACAAAATTTGCGGGTCGGGGGGAGGGGGGGGGACGACAGTGGGCAGAAGCTGAGCTCATTTCAATCCCTTCCTTATGGCACCAAGCTGGGGTGCAATCTGCCAATTCTGTCAACTGGTATCCAGTTTATCCCGCAATGTATCTCACAAAGGATTTCTTTAAGATGGTCGACAGATGATGAGCTCCGGCCGGGAGCCCCCCTGCCAGGGACTGACTTTTAGGCTTTATTCCCCTTGGAGCTACCCCCCTTCTTGGACCCCTATTCTCACCTGGGATCAGATCTGACTGTGATCTCCATCTCTCAAACTCTCGCGTTTGAATTCGAAATTTTTTAGAGTAATCGTGATCATTATACTGACCGCAGAGACCAAGCAATTATGGCCGATGCCCGGTGGAGCTGTCCTATGCAGCTATAGCGGAGTCTGGCTCTGGGTCACCCCATCGGCCGTCACCTACCCAGCCGGACATCGGACATTGTTTTTCATGGTTCTTCATGGTTTTTATTTGTCTCTCTCTTTGACTGCTTTATTCCCCCTGGCGTACTTTCCCCCTTCAGATCTATCTGACTCTGTCTGCTTTCCTCTCCCCTGTTTACCTTTCCCCCACTACCTTCCATTCCCCATATGACGCATGTCTTGGATATGCTACGCGCTAATATCTTATATTATTGTGTAAGCTCACGTTTTTCTCCCAAGCATATACTGATAACTGTAACTGATGTAACAATGTTCTGATGCAATGTCTTATCATGTAAAGCGCTCTGATACCACCGGGTCTAGCCAGCGCTATATAAAACTTTTCAAATAAATAAATCAAATAAAATAAATGCCAGGCAATGTTTTGTCTGAACATATACCATGAAACTTATGCATAGAGCTCAAATCGTACTCTCTTTGAGCAAAATTAGTATCATTTTTAAATGTACCCTTTACTAATTACAGTCTCAGGCTCCTTCTCTATGGAAACTTTCAGACTGGCCTACAGAGTTTCCTAAAATGGAAGCCCCTTGCAAACCTTGAGAAAAAAAGGGCAGTACTTTATATTGGAAGTGACCCTGTGGTTGTAAAAATGCCACCTTCCATAACCACCTCCCTGTCAACTGAAAATACATAGAAGTGTGCAGCTTGTATAGAAGCTCATTGGCTCAAAGCAGAAGACACCTGCTTCAATGACAGAGCTGAATCCTCTGTAATCCACACATAGCCTTAGTTCTAACCTGTCAGCTTTGGGGACAAGTGCATAACTTGCATATGCTAGGAACATAATCACTCAAACATTTATCATCTTGGCTACCGTGACCTTAATATGTGTCTTACCGTTCAGTCGTGCAAATGGTGTTTTTAATAGGTATGTTGGAACCTGTGACTGTGTACTGCTTATATCAGTTTGTCATGCCTTGAAAAAATAAGAACAAGGCAAAAACTGATACATCAAAGTCTTTTTTTTTCTGATGTCTTTTTTCTTTTTAGTTTGGGAGGTTCCCTACCTGCCACGACCTATCTGGTTATTGCCCTTGCAGCAGAGTTAGGAAGGGCTCAGTTCTTCCTCTTCAGCAGTTGCCCGGTGTAGCATAGCACACTTCAGCTATGGAGTGGGTCAAGTCTGTTGAAATAAAAGTCACTGTGGCATTCCTTGGGACCTTTAAACTGATGAAATAATTCACTTCACTGATTTTATTTCCAGTACTGCTTAGGGGTCAGATCATTGATCCTGAATTACTCTGAGCTTCTCGGACTTCACAATCAAAACATCTTAGTAGGATCTAATCATTTCTTGAACAGTTCCTGTCTGGCTTTCAGATTCACTGATATATTTTTCAAATTTCCAAATTAGAAACAACTTCTAGTACAAAGTCCATGAGATGGTGCAGGGATGTTCTGAAATTGCTTCCCGACCTTATTTACGAAGAATCAGGGTAATTCACATAGTGCCTAAACTTTAGTTCACAGGTTGTGAACTCTATTCCCTGTAGTGATTACCTCCTGTAAGCAAATAAAGTTGCAGCAGGAGGATTTCCCACTTATTCTACTGGGGCTTTTTTCAGGCCATAAAAGCCTTTCAAAACTTGCTGAAACTTTTAACAAGTCCAGCAGTTTGTGGTTGAAAAGAATTGAAAACATGCAGATCACGCCTCACTTAAACATGATGGCCTTTAGGTGGGTCAACATTAAGTTGCCCCCTGTTCGACACTGCCTTGTTAGGGAACATCAGTCTAGGAAAGAGATTAACTATGTTATTACCACAGTCTCTGTAATGCTTCTGAAAGATAAAGCTTCTAGATACTCAGTTGAAGGTTTTACAAGCACTTTAGTTAACCTATTTCATTAGTAGTGGAATGATCTAAGTTATTGTCTGGCTTCATGATTTCATAGTCCTTGGTATGTTAGGTTGAACCAGGTGCAGGTATTCCTTGATATTGTTTCTCCCATGGTGGGCCAGTGTGATGGCTTGATAATATAAACATTGTAACAAATGTGTATTTCTACAGCACACCTTTAGTCAGTGGAAGCCTTTTGGCACTATTGACTGATCTTTGGTGTTTATTGATGCTCAATTAGGTAGACCCGCTGGGATTCAAACGTGTGACTATTGGGTCAAACATAGAACTCCCATCAGGCAAAATCCACCGGCTCGATAAATACAGCAGATCTTCTCCCACAGTTGCCCTAGCTCAACCCAAACCCTTTATTCTAAATCAAGTGATACCACTATTGTGCTTCATTCTCATTTAACAGTATTAATTAATGTTCAAGCAGACAGCGCTGAGAAAATTAAATAACTTGCATGTAACTGCTCTCCTTCAAATTCATCCTCAGTTAACTAACGAACAAACTCTTACCCAACTAAAGACGGGGACCTAGTGTCATTGCAATCTTGAGTTTGCCCAATGGTCCAGCACCAATAGTGTGTTACCCAGTAGGCCAGTAACCCTGGAACTTTGACTTTTGTCATTTTTGCTATTCACTCATTTGTTTATACGTTTATTTCATGTCTTTATTTTGGCTATTCATGCTCATTTTTCTCCATTCATCTATTTATCGTATTTTTCTTTTGTTCTCTTTTGTTTTCTTTGACTGTTCTTTTGTTCTTTAGGTGTCTTTGACTGTCTTTCCTTTTGCTGTTATTGTGTAAAAATTCCATGAAAGTGTTGTATCACTTCATTATGTTTGTACAGCGATTTGATTTAAAGCACCTTCAAAATTCAATAATTAACTAAAGCTTGCACAGACCAAGTTAAGCAAACTTTGATGGCATTGTCAAATCACATTGTACCAACGGACACCATAAAAATACCATTCTTCTAGACATCCATTAAACTTTAGCAGCCCTATCTGAAAGAAACACGTTAGTTATAGATTCCTTACCTTAGAATTACCCCCAGGCGTCAGACTGGATCCGGAAAGTTTTTTCGTCAGCAGTACCTCTGCGCGTCGGAAGGTGGCGTCGGTCGGCTCTGCGTCCGTCGTTGGCGTCGTGGTCGCCGGGATGACGTTGCGGCAGCGGCAGCTACTTAGACGCCGCCCTCACACGCTGACGTCAGTTCTTTCTTTTTCCGCGCCAGCCAGCGCAGATCCGGGAAGAGCGGTATCTCAGTCATTTTTTGACTAACTTTTTCTCGACTTTTGTCGACTTCTTTCTTCGAGTCTCCGACTCCGAAAAGGTGCACGAGGGATGCCCGGTTTCAAGGCCTGCGGTTCCTGTCATCGCATCATGTCGGTGACGGATCCGCACCGCGTGTGTCTTTTTTGCCTGGAGCGCGACCACGACCCCAAGTCGTGCTCCGACTGCCGGTCGATGGCGCCGAAGGCTTTGCGGGAGCGGTCCCGAAAGCTGCTTGAACATCGGCAGTCGGCTCTGCGCCGTTCGAGGTCCCGGTCGAGAGGGAGGTCGAGGGACCGGTCGTGGAGCCACCACCATTCCGGTCTGGAGAGATGACCTGGGGGATGCCAGTGGTCTGAACACCTCCCCTGACCTTGACATGTTGTCTCCTCCTACCATGGCTACGGAGGAGGGAGTATCATACGCAGTGGGTTTGCGTAGGGCGGCCGAGGCTCTCAACCTCGAGCTTCCTACGGTGGCAGTCAGGACTAACCTCCTGACTGAGGTGCTTCAACCGGCTGCGAGCTCTTCGGAGCCCCTGCTGCCATTCAATGAGGCCCACACAGATGTCCTTTTGGGCACGTGGTCCAGGCCCAACACGGGGGCTCCCGTGGACAGGATAATTGCCCGACGCCACCGCCCGGCTCCGGGCGACCCCACTTTCCTCTCCCAACATCCCACCCCTGAGAGCTTGGTAGTTCAAGCTTCCACCTCCAAAAGTGCCTTCCCTACCGCTCCACGGGAAGGGGAATCCAAGAAGCTGGACCACCTTGGCAAGAAAATGTTCTCTTCCGCCAGCTTAGGACTGCGGTCCGTAAACACTGCATGTCTCTTGTGTCGTTATTCGCACTCAGTGTGGGATACGGTGGCGCAAGTGCTGCCTCAGTGTCCGGAGGAGGCCCGGGCAGTGCTCTCCCAGGCTGTTGCCGCCGGGAGGGATGCAGCAAAGTTTACGATACGTTGTGGGCTGGACACTGCCAACTCTCTGGGCAGGACCATTTCAACGTCGGTAGCGCTTCGTCGCTACGCCTGGATGAGGTCCACTGGCTTTTCAGGGGATGTCCAGAACACCTTGATGGACATGCCCTTTGATGGCCGTCGCCTTTTTGGCGACAAAGCAGACAACGCCCTAGAGCACTTTAAGGACTCACGGGCTACGGCCAAGTCCTTGGGCCTCTCCACCCGCCCTGCGCAGTCTGCTTTTCGCCCCTTTCGTGGTTACGGAAGGGGTGCCCCGCTCCGTCCCACCCAGGGCCACAGGCCGCAGCAAGTTACCCAACCTTCGCACGGCTGGGGACGTGGAAACTACCGCTGTGGTTCCGGGGGCCAGCGGGCGGGCCAGTCCACCAACCCCCCCTCTGCAGCTGCCTCCAAACCCTCCTAGTCCGACCTTTCAGGCCCATCAAACGCCAGTGGGGGGCAGGATTCGCCATCACCTCCCCCACTGGCGCACCATCACGTCGGACAGGTGGGTTTTGCAAATAGTCCGAAGGGGCTACTCCCTCCCCTTCGAGACTCCCCCTCCAGCCATGCCACCGCGATACCACCGCATGTCGGAGGATCATCTGGCCCTTCTCCAGCAGGAAGTTACAGTTCTCTTGGCCAAGGGAGCCATCGAGCGCGTTCCTGTCCCAGAAGTAGGTCGTGGTTGTTACTCCCACTACTTTCTGGTTCCCAAGAAGGACAAGGGCCTGCGTCCTAACTTGGACCTCAGGGACGTCAATCGCTTCCTCCGAAAGGAGAAGTTCAAAATGTTGACGCTTGCTCAGGTCTTGCCTGCCCTCGACCCACAAGACTGGATGGTAGCGTTGGACTTGCAGGATGCTTATTTTCACTTCCCCGTCCTGCCGGCCCACCGGCGTTACCTACGGTTCACGGTGGGCCACAAGCACTTTCAGTTTACCGTGCTCCCCTTTGGCCTTACCAGCGCCCCTCGGGTTTTCACGTAAGTGATGGCGGTGGTCGCAGCTCATCTGCGCAGATCAGGGGTTTCAGTCTTCCCCTATCTCGACGACTGGCTGTTGAAGGCGGGATCGCCCCAGGCAGTCGTCTCCCACCTCCAGACTACTGCCGACCTCCTGCATTCGCTGGGGTTCTCCATCAACGTGCCTAAGTCACACCTGATTCCCTCTCAGAAGCTCCTCTTCATCGGAGCGGTTCTGGACACGACGCGGTTTCGGGTCTATCCTCCCGAACAGCGAGTCCGGGATATTCGGGCTATGATTCCGATCTTTCAGCCTCTATCCTGGGTTTCGGTCAGAATGACCCTGAGGCTGCTGGGCCTCATGGCCTCCTGCATCCTGCTGGTCGATCATGCCAGGTGGCATATGCAGGCTCTGCAGTGGGACCTGAAGTTCCAGTGGGCGCAGCATCAGGGGAATCTGTCCAGATCTCGAGGGCACTGCACAACAACTGCAGTGGTGGCTCACGAACCAGGATTGGGTCAGTGGCAGATCCCTCTCCCTTCCCCAACCTGACCACACTGTGGTGACGGATGCATCTCTTCTGGGATGGGGCGGCCACATGGGAGAGGCGGAGATCAGAGGCCTCTGGTCTCAGGCGGAGTCTGGGCTTCACATCAACCTTCTGGAGCTCCGGGCGATTCGTCTTGCACTGAAAGCATTCCTTCCCTCTGTCCGGGGAAGAGTAGTGCAGGTGTTCACGGACAACACCACCGCCATGTGGTACTGCAACAAACAGGGCGGGGTGTCAGGAGGCCCTCCGCCTCTGGACATGGCTGGAACATCAGGGCATATCCCTGGTGGTTCAACACCTGGCAGGTTTCCTGAACGCCAGGGCCGATGAACTCAGCCGCAGGTGCATGATGGATCACGAATGGCGTCTTCACTCGGAGGTGGTGCAAGGTCTCTTTCAACAGTGGGGATAGTCTTGGTTAGATCTATTCGCCACCGAAGAGAACGCGCAATGTCAGCAATTCTGCGCGTTGGAATTTCCAAGGAGGCACTCGCTCGGCGACGCTTTTCGTCACGAGTGGAGTTGCGGTCTGTTGTACGCCTTTCCGCCTATACCACTTCTGCCCAGAGTGCTGAAGAAGATCAGGCGCGACCGGGCCCAAGTCATTCTTGTGGCTCCGGATTAGGCACGAAGAGTCTGGTATCCCGAACTGCTCAACATGGCCATCGATCCTCCGATCAGGACTGCCTCTTCGGGAGGATCTTCTGTCGCAGCAGCAGGGGACGGTCCTCCACCCGAACCTGTTCACTCTCCACCTCCTTGCGTGGACATTGAGTGGCGGCAGTTGACGTCTTTCGACCTGCCTCCCGAAGTCTGTGACGTAATCTTGGCAGCCAGGCGTCCCTCCACTAAGACGGTATATGCCTGCCAGTGGCACAAATTTGTGGCATGGTGCACAGCAAAGGCTGTGGATCCCCTTTCTGCCCCTCTTTCTGAAGTACTCTTGTTCCTTCTATCTTTAGCCCAGCAGGGCTCTGCTCTGGGCACTATCAAGGGATATCTTTCAGCCATCTCTGCCTTCCTTCGGCTGCCAGATCATCCTCCTCTTTTCAAGTCCCCGGTAATTAACCGTTTCTTAAAAGGCTTAACACATCTTTTTTCTCCAGTCCCCCTCGTTATGCCTCAGTGGGACTTGAATCTTGTACTAACTTATTTAATGTGCGCTCCCTTTGAGCCGCTTCATAACTGTCCCTTACGTCTCTTAACTCTTAAGACTGCTTTCCTGGTAGCCATCACTTCTGCTAGAAGGGTGAGTGAGCGCCAGGCTCTTTCTTCAAAGCCTCCTTTCCTGTCTGTCCATCCGGACAAGGTGGTTCTCTGAACCCGTCCATCCTTCCTTCCTAAGGTGGTCACTGCCTTCCACATCGGGCAGACCATTACTTTGCCCACCTTCTTTCCGCCTCCACATCCTTCGAAGGAGGAAGAGAGGCTCCACCGTCTGGACCCAAAACGTGCGCTCTCCTTCTATCTGGATCGCACAAAACAGTTCCGGGTGGATGATCAACTTTTTGTTGGCTACGTGGGCGCAAAGAAGGGTCGGGCAGTGCACAGACGCACCATTTCTCGATGGGTCGTGTTGTGTATTAAGGCTTGTTATTCTCTGGCTAAAAAGGAGCCTCCAGTCGGGCTACGCGCCCATTCCACCAGGGCGACGGCAGCCACTACTGCCTTGGGAAGAGGAGTTCCTCTAAGTGACATCTGTCAGGTGGCCACGTGGGCATCGCTGCACACGTTCACCAAACACTACTGCCTGGACAGCCAAGTCCAGAGAGACGGCTTCTTTGGCCGTTCTGTTCTCCAGGACTTTCTGGTGTGATCTTGGTTCGCAGACCCACCACCGGGGTTGGGATTGCTGGGGTATCTATTCTAAGGTAAGGAATCTATAACTAACATGTTTCTTTCAGGTGAACAAGTTACTTACCTTCGGTAACGATATATCTGTAAGAAACATTAGTTAGTTATAGATTCCTTACCGCCCCACCCATCCTCCCCGTTCTGCGAACTGATTTCTAGGGTTAAGGACATCCTTTCAGGGCACTAGTTTTGTGCACCAGTGGTCAGTGTCTTGCATGGCTCTGCGTTTCTGGCGCGGAAAGTCGTGTACAGAACTGACGTCAGCGCGCGAGGGCGGCGTCTAAGTAGCTGCCACAACGTCATCCCGGCGACCACGATGCCGACGACGGACGCGGAGCCGACCGACGCCACCTTCCGACACGCAGAGGTACTGCTGACGAAAAAGCTTTCCGGATCCAGTCTGACGCCTGGGGGTAATTGTAAGGTAAGGAATCTATAACTAACTAATGTTTCTTATAGATATATCGTTACCGAAGGTAAGTAACTTGTTCGTTAAGCATTTAAATAAATAGCTTTGACCAGCCCAACCATTTTTGCCAAATCAGATGACTTTTATTGCTATGAAAATATTTTTGACTGTCTGGATAAGGAAAGTGTTTGTCCAGAGGAGTCGAAACCACATGATGTGAAGAATCCTATAAGCATGCTGACAAAATTCCGTTTCACATATAATTAAATGGGAAGGATATTTAAAAATGTGGTCCAAGATTTTGTTAAATCAAGGTTGGAATATGCTAAGAACCTGCAGTGCAAGCCTGCACCAAATCTGGAAATTATATTCTACCTAGCACACAGCTCCAGGATTTTTAATGGGCAACAGTAAATTTCAAGCATAGTGCATCATAAATGGCTGCCCTTTGCTGGCCAACAATAAATAATTTTAAGGCACTGCCTTTGTTTTCACAGCTGTAAAGTGCATATGAGCTACACAATTCTGTCCCAAACAACATCTCTTTAAGTTGGTCTTCCACTGGATGTCACATCCAGCTTTCTGATACTTACTATTGCATGCCAAGAATATTCAACGGTTTCTTAAAACTCTTAAGATGACCCCTTCAGTGAGGAGTTTCTATTATTGCAAAATAGATTGATGATAGTGAAGCATTGGACTCAGTTCACAAAGATTTTTCTGAGTAGTTGTATCTTATGCCTATCTAAAATGTGATTTACACCTGAATTTGCAGTCCTAATATGCACAGCATTTTTCCATGAGTGAGCATGCGTATTCCTAAAATCTCTAAGTAATTCACAGTTAAGCCTGAGTTTTGTGAATCAGGCCTGAATATTCAGGGTATTTCATCTAAGACAGGAGGAAGAGAGACTACCTCATAGACTACGCTCTATGAATAAGATTGGCAGGCCTCGTACCTTCTGCAGTACTTCAGGCATACACTCCTTCACAATGAATGGCTGAACATTTTCCAGAATAGGACCAAGTTGGAAAATCGACTTCCTGTCTCACTAATCAAACATGTTCTTACAAGGGATTTTAGTAAAATATTGATAACATGGCTTGAAAAACATAATTCACAAAATAACTTTCTTCAAAGACTGGGCTATCTAATATTTGCTTGTTTTCTTAATCCTAGGTTTCAAGTATACGGTGGGTGTTCACTTATCTCTGTCCCTTTCTCTCTTTATCTCAGCTGCCAATACATCAGTAAACCCCATCGAGCAATATCAAGTAAACCATCTGAAGAGAAAATACACCGGCACTGAAAGAAAGAATGTTGGTAGCGACGAGTCAGATCTTCTTATGCATTACAGACTGTATCCAGGAGAGAGTGCACCTGCTTGCGACACATATAGCAGCGCTTATAGTCAGAGGCAAAAGGTTCCTGTACATCAAGAAACCAACGCAAGGCCAAAACCGTATACCCAGCCTGAATTTGGAAAGATCTTAAGTGAACCCCCAGCTATATACCCACATCAGAGCATGCACACTGGGTTTAAACTGTCTACATGCATCCAGTGTGGAAAGTATTACAGCCAGTCTGCAAATGAAACAACACTTCAGCAAGTAAAAAATCTAGAACTGCTGAATAAATGCAGTGACTGCAAGAAAAATGCCAGTGAGTTGGAAAATCAGAACAAACTGGTTGGTGGACGAAAATACAGGAACGTCCTCAGACAGTCAAAGTCTCGAATTATGCACTGGAAATTACACACGGGAGAAAGGCCTTATAGCTGCAATGAATGTGGGAAGAGCTTCAAACAGTCCCAGACTCTCACAACACATCAGAGAATTCACACTGGAGAGAAACCATACATTTGTAGTGAATGTGGGAGGTGCTTTAGCGATGTCGCAAATTTAATTCAGCATCAGCGAATACACACAGATGAGAGACCTTATCATTGTCCTGAATGTCCCAGTAGATTTCGAAGGCGTGGTCATCTTATTAGGCATAAAAGGACACATGCAACTGGTTTATCTTCCATCTAAAAATCCACGTTAGCAATAGAGAAATGATTAGCATTCAGTGATATGATGATACTGCCACCAAAAGCCAAACACTGTGGCACTTCAAAAATGTTTTTTGTTTATTAGTATCATCAGTGCCCATTTGTTGATGCATGCAGTCACTGTAGCTCGGAGCACTATCTACTTTTCTTCAAAATAAGAATAAATAACAGTTTTTGTATAGGCCTACAAGTACAAAGAGACAGCTCAGTAATAGCACTACAAATGTATTATGCAACATAGTATGGTTCAAAGTGATGGAGTCATGTATTCTCCCCCAGCCGCCAAGATGTACTAGTCAGTATTACAAAAAAAGTGATACATGAAATGCTTACATTAATCTGAACCAGTTGTAATAACTCAGAACTGCATTCCAGCTCGTTTTTTTTCTTTTCTTTCTACAATGGAACTTTGTACGGTTTCCACTTTCAAGTAGGAACTGCACATTTGTTGGTCAACGTAAACGTTGGGATGGTGCCAGACTAATTCTATGCACCCCCTCAGGATATGGTGTCCTATAGGCCAGCTAGCTCACAGTGCCACCATAAGTCCCTTTAGCCTAGACTGGTGACGAATGGTTTGGGCAACCTCAGAACATGACAACTCTGATCCCTCTCAGGTATCGTGGTAACAGATCTAGAACCTTTTCGCTCAGTCACTTGTGCACTCTTGGAGAGACATACAAGACATACACAAAGGGGCGTTTTCAATATTTATTGAACCATCGTAATTTTTGTATAAAATATATGTGCTGCAATGATCAATAGACGAACACAGCTAAAAGGGATTCGAAGTATAAGGACAATGAAGAGACTGAACAGTTTCACCATCGTGCTAAAACAGTGTATATATGCTGGCATATAAGTACTGAGAATAGTGTACTCCTACTTTGGATTCCTTAACCTAGTTGTCTAGTGTGTGTGTGCTCTGCCAAGAATCCCCAATCTAACTCCCCATTACCTGGAGGCAAGGTAAGTAGGTCCCCATCTTGGTCACAGATTGGACATCCCTCCTCGCAGAGGGATTAACAAGAACCAGCTAGGCTGAAACGCCAACACAGCGATGACCCCGCGAGTGACAGCTGAGTGCTCCTCTAATTTGAGCATGGAAGTGCATGTGAATTTAATAACAATGACTTATATGCTTCCGTGTTGATGCTTCTCTGAGCTGACATTGTTTATTGTCTCTTTGATAGCAACGTCACCTCTTGAACGAAATACCTAATAACACCATTTGCACAATGTGTTTTGGGGCCTTGTACGAAATGTTCAAGGTGTCGTGATAGTGTTCTTGCAAAGAGGATTTGCAAGCAAAGTGGTTTCGGAGAAACTAATCCTGCACTGTCGCACAAGCAAATGTGTGTCAAAAGTCATCATGTGAAAGAGAAGGCAACTTAAGAAACATGGGCATTTTAAAATGCAGTGTTTCTTACCGGTCCTAACTGAGCCATGTGACACAACCATATACACAGTCTGTGGCCTACTCCAGTAGGAATAGTCCATCCCAAACTGACAAGCCAGGTCTCGTCTAGATGGGAACACAGGAAAATATTCTAGCATTGGCCTTGGTGGGTCTCTTTAGTGAAGGGTACCTTGATTCTAATGGCACAGTGAGCACAAGCCCAATTTCTCAGAACACCCATCACAATCAGAGCTTCTGGCTTTGAAAAACAAAATAGTGGTAAGTGGAATGCTTGAATTAATCTCAACAATTAGTAATTATTCTGAACCTCATTCCACAGCATCATTTCTGGCTGGACAGCTCTTAATAGAGAAGGACCAAGTCTGATTTATATGTTTGGTCTCTTGTCTTCAGTGGCACATAGTGTGCAAAAATGATGAACTAGAATGCAACCCTGAGTAATTACAGGAGACTGCGATTGATTCAAACATTCCATCATCCACTTTTTTCCTCATTATTACATAAAGGCATGAAAAGTCACGTAATGTACCCCAGATTTTACCTGTTGTGCTCATGAAGTATTTTCTCAAAAGAGTACTTTACATTAACACAGACACAAATATTGAGTCATCAGAAAATTGCACTGCATTAGAAATTGCTTCAATTTTCATGAGCAGTTTTGCTCTAAAATAATATCAAATGAAAGACATTTTGATTTTCACTTCAGAAACATAAACCTACTGCCGCTTTTTCATAGAATGCTATAGAAACATCATGTATTGCAATAGCAGAGTATCAACATAAGGGAAAGCCTACCTGCCTCTACTACAGAGGTCTTCAAACTAGGGGGCGAACCCCCCTAGGGGGGCCTTAAGTGATCTTAGGGGGGCACCAGTCTCTGGCCAAGAGAAGCATCATGCTTTGTTTTAAGTGTTAAAAACATGAGCGGCAGTAAGCCACCTTGTAATGGGTCATCACTAACAACTTTTGTCATTATATCCTGACTGGAAGTGTTTGTAAAAATGGGTAACATAGCTTAACTGCAATGTTTAAATATGTTTAGACATATTTAAACATTGCCAATGTAGCAAGATAATTGTGAAACAATCGAGGGGGGGCCCAGAGGATTTATTTTTTTAAGGGTGTGGGGGGGAGGCAGCATTAAGAAATTTAAAGACCACTGCTCTACTACCTTAAAACGTAAATACACCGGGGCCTGCAGGGTAAAGTAAAAAAAATGACTTTGACCGGTGCAAAATATGTATTGCAGCACTGTAAGGGTCAGCATTTTCTCAAACTTGATTGTGTTTCTGATTCCTGTCTATTACACACATGCCATAATGATGACCCCAGGGTGCTGATGTTCCATGCTGTGTTACTTCTGATTCAGACAGATGATTTGTGATAGTAAATCATATTCAAAGCACAGCCATGTTTTGTGAATCTGTAACATAAGGAACTGGCACAGTAAAGATTACAAAATCTGTGGTAAAATGGACGCCACTTTTTGATGACCTTATATTAAGGAACTAAAGACACAGGACCTGATTTATGGCTCGACGGATGGAACAACATCTGTCAAAGTGGCAGAGGACTAATCTCTGCCATCCTGGTGGAAAACCGTTCATCAAATTTAGAGTTGACCGCTGGCCCAGTGGTCATCTCTGTAACTTGAAGGGAACCACTATCCCGGCGGTACCCTTTAACATACTAAATATCTGGTGGACGGCTGCCTTCTGTTTTGACAGCCGTTCACCAATTTTTTTCAAAGTTTTTGTTTTTCTGAAAAAAGTCCCAAAGTGGGAGTTTGTTTCTGGAAAACAAAAAACAAATGGCCCCTCTGTCATGACCCTGTACATTAGTAAAGGCTTCGCGATAGGAAAAAACAATCAATGGCTAAGCACTACAGCCCCGGTGGTATAATCGCTTAATGGGGTACGAATGAGAATTAATGTGTATTCACACACTCACCTGGTTCAGGACTTCATGTCCCAAAATTCCGCAAGACAGCTGGGGACACACACTTGGCTGACAGACATGATGGTTACCAGGGTTATAAAAAACATTCCACCCGGCATGCACTGCTTGACAATCGAACAACAAGCTAGGAGGATAGTCCTGCTTCTGGTCTTTCCAGCATCCCATATCTACACTCAGCCCTTTTCGGACTATTCAGTAACGTGCCGGCATTAAGTCCTGGAGGGGGCGTGTCCTTTCTCCAAACCGTGGCTGCTGTTGAAAGGGATATACTCAGCTGCTGCTTGCTACCAGCAGTGTTTGAAGCCTGTTATCTTGCCGGTGGGACCGCTGGCATTCTTTCTCTGCCAGCAATTCACGGATGTCAGCCGAACCCCGTTGTGGACTCTTGCGACGCTCAGAAAAGTGCTGCACACTAATGGAAGTGCGCATTCCCATTCTGCTTTCTGACATTATTTACCGCGGTCTGTGGCTACTTTGAATGTTACCAATTCCCTGCCAGTGAAAGCTTGTTCATGGATGGAGTTGTGTTATATAGTTAAGATTCCTTTTGAGCATGCGCATATGGCAGCTTCATTCGAGGCATATTGAGGGCCTCATATTGTTTCAGATCCAGAGAGAGGATCTCTGGAGTACTTGTATATTTTGTTGGATGTTTTGGCTACGTTCCTTTTGGGATTTCCATATACTAAGGATTAATCCGCCCTGTAAAACCCTGTAGCATTGAGGAGGATATTCACTCAGTGAAGTACCTAATTCCTGATTCTGTATCTACAGTTTATCTGCCTATGTGTGCATGATTGATTGAGTTTTGTAGGTGGGAGAGTTACTGAATGGGGGTAGTGAGTGGAAGGAGGAGTGAATATTAATGCCTCTTCCGTCCTCATCCCCTTGCCTGCAGGTTGCACGATTCAGGGTTGGCCTCTTATATAAAATGGAAACTACTACATAAGGTGAAGACGCAGCAAGAAAGGCTGTCCCGTATTCTAAGGCTGTTCTTTATTAATTTATCCACTTGTCTTTTCCCCTGTATGTTCGACTTGAGTGGGCAGTTCTCATTTGTCCCTCGGGGAGAACACAAAGGGGAGTGGTCGGACTGTCTTCTCTCCATCTCCCCCGCCGACTGGATTACTCAGGTTAGTGGTTACGATCCAACAGATCAGACACCATCGCCCTGGGAGCTTTCTCCTTTGCTGTAGGAGTCATTTGTTTTTGTGTCCCTTGTGACCGACAGGAAAAGAAAGACATCACATTGTCCACTCTAAATAGAATGGGTGATGTAATGTCCTTCCTCAGACAGCCAACTGGGGCTTCATCAACAGAAAACATAAGGTCTGCCCATTTTCAAATGAGCCGGATTGACCTTTGGTTTGGTGGACCTAGTACTCTGTCACCTTTGCAACGGAGTACCCTGTCCGCCAAACTCTAAATCAGCCCCACAGAATTTAATGTTCTAGCAGGAGAGTAATGAACATCATTAATAGTCTGTCAATCCGCAATGCTCCCGGATGGATACTGTGCACTGCTGTCTCTATGGCAGGGTATCTAAGCTTAAGGATATGTATATTACAATATATGGACCAATTCAGAGATCGGAAGTATAAGCAAGGCTAGTTGTCAGATGACCACTCAAAAGTTTTTTGACAACATAAACACTCCATTGTGTCTCAGGGATCACATGCATTAGCAATAAGAAGGCAAGGGACTTGGCAGTATGGTGTGAGGAATAAGTATATTGATGGTTCTGGTTTAGCCAGGCAGTTCATCTTTGATCAGATTGAAGAGTGTGTTCCAGTGGTAGGCCCAAACGCATGGCTTTGTTAGGTCCTGACAACCGATGTCCAGGTGTCATCATCACTACACCTAGTAACCACTCTGAGCAACCAATCAATTTTTGCATTGGCAGGTGCTGTTTCCAAGGTGCGTAGTTAGATATTTCTCGTATTTTTGGATGCTGTTTCACACACACACCCTACCCCAGGAAAGTTACAGTGGAGGGAACCCCAAGACAGACACCTCCATTTTGTAGCCCCAGCTTCTCTGAGCTCTAAGCTGCCCAATGAGCAAAGACAAATAAGAATAAGGTGGGAAGAACACAGACTTTGTGCTATGTATTTTGACACTTTAAAACTGCTTTTTTTCTGTACCCCTGACTGTTTAAATTTATCTCTTGGTTTCTGTGCAGTTTGTACTTTTAAAACTGCTGTTTTTATCTACCTGTGACTGTTTACATTTCTTTCCTGGTTTTCCCCCTATACTGTGCTAAGGCCTCTGTTTTTACAAGCTAAAAGGGGCCAAATACACCCCAGAGCCTAACCAGTGTGTTTAAGAGACTGCTTAATGTGCTTTGTGATTTAATTTGTGTTTGAAAGTGTATGTTGCACTCGTTTTTGGCTAGAAAAAGTGTTTTGTTGAAGTGCGGAAAAAGCAGGATTTTTAGTGGCTTTAGAATTGGGCCATACCTGCAGGGCTGAACAGGAACTATAAAGTGTGGACTAAACCTGTCTGTATCCAAGGAGATTCTGACTTCAGGAGCACCTCCCTGCCCCCTCCACACCAGTCTGTGCTGCACTGATTGGCCCTCAAGCTTCTACGCAGCAGCCCTCAACCCTCCCCTCACACCTGCACAGGCCCTTAGGTTTGTGGAGGGAACCCCAAGATAGACACCTCTATTTTTGTAGCTCCAGCCCCTCTGAGTCCTAAACTGCCCAGTGAGCAAAGACAAAGAAGGTGGTAAGAACACAGACTTGGTGCTGTGTATTTTGAAACTTTAAAACTGCTCTTTTCCTCTACCTGTGACTGTTTAAATTCATCTCTTGGTTTTTGTGCAGTTTGTACTTTTAAAACTGCATTTTTTCCACCTATGACTGGCACTACCTGTGAAAAAGGCAAATACACTCCAGAGTCTAACCAGTGTGTTTAAGAGACAGCTTAATCTGCGTTGTGGTTTAAATTGTGTTTGGAAAGTGTATGTAGCACTCGGTTTTTTTTGGCTAGAAAGAGTGTTTTGTATAAGTGCTAAAAAAACAGGATTTTTAGTAGCTTTAGAATTGGACCTTATCTGCAGGGTTGAACAGGAACTACAAAGTGTGTATTGAGCCTGTCTGTATCCAAGGAGATTCTGACTCAGGAGCACCTCCCTGCACACCAGCCTGTGCGTAAGGTCACTTACCCCCTTATATAAGTTTCTTACTAGTTATTGCATCTGTATTATGATTGGCTCCTAGGGTTAGGGTTTCTACTAGACCTAGGGCTTAGGGTTTAAGTTCTGATTGGCTGAAAGGGCTAGGGTTCTGATTGGTTCCTTGGGCTAGGGTTTCTATTTGACTTAGGGCTTAGAGTTTGGGTTCTGACTGGCCAATTGGCTAGGGTTCTGTTTGGTTCGTAGGACTAGGGTTTCTATTGAACTTTGGACTTAGGGTTTGAGTTCTGATTGGCTAATAGGGCTAGGGCTGTGATTGGCTGATGGGGCCAGGACTCCCATTGGCTCTAGGGTTTAGGGCTAGGGTTCTGATTGGCAAACAGTCACCTGACCTAGGGCTATTGGATCTTAGAGTGTCTCAGCCCGGGTATCGAGGATAAGGGCAGAGAAGACAACTGCAGTTGCCTGTTTGGGTCAGGTCAGACCTAGGGTCAGCGATGCTGCTCTTTTCTCCATTTACTAGTAACCACCATAAGCCATCCACAACCACAAACATATTAACACACTCTCAGCGAATGCACACTACTCGCTTAGAATAAACAAACCCTAGCCACACTTCAGTGTCTCAACAACCACTACAAAATCCCTCAAGCCACATCTATATAACCTTCTACCCCAACTGCCACACAATGGCATCTTCACTCTCGCACAGAACACCACTCTATCCTATACCACTATCAAATTCACCAACACAACACAAACCCACATTATACATAACCTTAATCCCTTCAAACACACACCTCCTGTTCATACAAAACACAGGCTCTACCCTCTACTTTCTCTTAACAGACTCCTTTCCATCACCACCAACTCTATACTAACCCTCCCTCATATCATCCACCAACACCCTCCTCCTCTTTCTACCAAAAACCCACAACCAAACAATCCTTACACTCCACTCCACCATACATATTACCTCTTCCTGCTGCCAGATCTAACACAAACACTCATAACCCCTGTCTATCCCCTCTCACACACTACATACACTCTCCTCCAGCGCACATCACCACCCCCTTTACAACTCAACTTCCATTCACCAGCACTACTTTACATTCAAACCATTCACAGCAATTCACTACATCAATATCTCATCTCACTATTCCACAAAAACAGAACATAACACACACACACCAGCATATCAAAATCTCACACACAACTTCATACTCTGTCACAAAATAAAAACAAACACCCACTCCCATCCTCATGACTACACAAATAATACAGACCCTAAATCATTTTTACTCACAAATCTTCTCTCTTCACCAACACCCACCACTAATACCTCAACACAGCAATTCTCATTCACCCGCCTCTCATCCATTGCACAATTTAATCTTAAAACATGAACCACATGATCCACCACCATCCCTAATCCATACACTCTCCACCTTAAACCGACGCAAAGAAAATAATTACATGCCATTGGATTTATATCCAAGAGGGCTATATCAATAACCAGTCAATTGGCCCTCTACAAATAGATTTTTAGATATTAAACCATTTCCTCGTTCCAAGGAATTTTTAGACTTTGTTTCCTCTCCTTTAGCGAAAAGTCTTCATATCCACTTTCGATTGGGCACCTTACCTCTGAAGTCCTTCACTAACAAATGGAATAAGGACTTAGCTTCCAGTATTTGCCCGGCGTGTGGCTTGGAAAACGAAGAAGAGACACATATATTACTTTTTTGCCCTGGTTACCTAGGCCCCCGCCGGAAATGGATCATTCCTCTATGTCGTGACCTGGAGGTGACCAGATAATTAGCGGCTTTCAGAATCTTAAAGAGTGATACTACTCCCGTAATTGTTATTGCGATCAGCTGTCTGGTTCAAACGTGGTAGATTACAGATTGTGATTGCCAGGGATTAATATATCTTTTAATTACCACCTAATTTCAATTATATATATTTTATTAAAATAACATTAAAAAAATCTCAGGACTTTCTATGTTGCTCTCTGCTAGTTTTGAACATAGCCCTTGCTTGACTCTTGCACTTCGTTTTGTATACAGTAATGATTGTAGGAATGAACTCCGAGCAGCATCTGCTTTTTACCATAAGCCTGAGCAACGTGATGTTTTAAAAATGTATTCTGATGTTATTTATTGTATTATTTTGAGTATGTACACTTTGATGGTACTTGGATACCGAATAAAGTATTTTGTACTACTACTACTAATTACATGCCATTCTTCACAACTTCGCATCTCTTTGTCTATTACACAACAAGGCTAGTCTACAAAAACAACACCGCTCACTAACTTACTGTCAACCACCATCTCCACATGCAAACCCAAATAAATGCCTTCTAAACCTCCTGGACGAGGATTACGATATGGACAAACAACATGATGACTATCTTTATACAGTTAATACTAACACTAATAATACACCTGCTACAAGTTCAAAGAGTCTTACTGACTCCTCTAGCAAAGTCACACCATCACCAAAACACAATCTCTAAACTGCCTACTAATAAATGCTCGATCACTCTCTAAAAACAAGCACCACATCTACGTCCTACTCACTGACACACAACCTGACTAACTCTTCATAACTGAATCTTGGTTAGTAGATGACATGGCTTCAATGTTGCATGAAGCCGTTCCTTCAGACTATCAAACTATCATGCAAAATTGCATAGGCAAAAGAAGAGGTGGACTAGTTGTTATATTCAAGGAAACAATAAACTCAACATGGAATGGAGGTAGTGTCATATGCAGATGACACTCGGATCATGGTGTCAATCCCCAAAAAATCATGCTCAATAGCAGAGAATGCCTCTAGCTGCATGACCAAAGTGGCAGAATGGATGTCATGTAATTTTTTAAAACTTAATGGGGACAAGATGGAAATAATGATCTTCTGCCCAGGGACATTAAGCTGGAACAGCAATTGCTGGCCACACTCCTTGGGAACATGCCCTATCCCGGGAAAAAAGGCCAAGAATCTTGGAATATTGATGGACATAGAACTTAATTTCAATGCCCAAATAAATCGTACCACAACAACCTGCACATAGATTATTAGGATGCTCAAGAAAATCTTCCCATTCGTTCAACAGTCTGCTCGCAAGCGAATTGCCCTTGCCCTGGTAATGTCCAGACTCGACTATTGTAACTCACTGTATCTGGACTCAAATGAGAACACGCAGTACAGACTCCAGGTCATGCAGAATGCATTGGCGAGACTGGTCCTGGGCATACCCAAGGGGCAGTCCGCTGCAAAGGGACTGGAGTCCCTACTTTGGCTCACAATTAATAAACGCATTAGATTTACATCTCTCTGCATGGTCCATAAGGCCCTTCACCTTCCATACCCTGCAAGATACTATGTTTGGCCGGTATCTCCCAGCTAGACCCCTTCGTTCTTCTCTTCAACTACAACTCACGGTACCAAGAACTAAAAGAAAAAAATGGGACACCCTTCCACTAAACATAAGAGCCATTCCCCATCTCCTGCCCTTCAGGAAGGCTCTTAAGACATGGTTATTCTCCTTATAGATATCTTCTTTTGGACTATGAGCTGGTGTTTCCGGACAGTGATCTATAGCGCCTTGACGCCTTTAGGTAATTGCTGCACTTTACAAATTTAAAATCAGTCAATCAATCAACAAAGCTGATGACATTTCCATACAAGGTTGTGAGGCCGTCATGACCAGATGCAATCCTACACCAACTACCTCCTGTAACTTCCTTCTTCTTTGCAGACCACCACCTAGCAATGCAACATTCCCAGAAACGTTTCTGGACACAGTTTCAAACCTTATGACCCAACACTCCAATCTATGCATCCTTGGTGACCTAAATATATGGTTTGACAAACTCAATATGCCCCATTCAAGAACTATCATCACTGGCCTAGACACACTGAACCTACATCAGATCCTTCACAGCCCCACAAACATCCATGATGTCATTTTTGGAAATCCAGAACTAGTTACCTTTCAAAGGATTATTCCAATCACATGGTCAGACCACCATCTGGTAGCTTTCCAACTCAAAACACAGCAAATCAACACACCTAAGGCCATCATACATGCATCCACCTATCGACCGTGGAACAAACTCCATTTTGAATACTTAGAAACACAACTAAGTTCCAACACAGATATATATACAATAAATTCCGTTCAAAACGTTTGAGTGGATCCAGGAAGCATTTGATATCCTAATACTACTAAGAACAACTTATCAGGAGAAAAGAAAACCAGCACCTTGGAGTAATGCAGAACTCAAAAAGATAAAACCACAAATTGCAAAGGTGCAACACACCTGGCTCAAAAGAAGCAGTACTCAAGACAGATGTCACCTACACAAACTTAACAGAATATAGAAAGTAAGCAATCACAAAAGGTACTATTCAGGCAGAATTTAAAATGCTAACTGTGCAAATAAAGAATTTGATAAAATTCTCACAGAATTTCGTAAACGTAAATGCACAGAAGGAACTCATCTCGTGACTCAAGAACTTACTAAAAATCATTACACAACCAAAGCAGACATGTTGGACTCCTATTTAAAACAAAGGAAACCCACTAGCACCAACCCATTTCCAAAAATCCCTTCTAAGGGTAGGCTATCCCAGCCTCTGCATTCCTTCAAACAACTATTACAAAGTGAATTTATAGATCTGGTCAAAGCAAGCAGGCCAGCCGGCTCCCCTTCTGACCCTTGTCCACCACAAATCTTTAAGAACATTCTTTTAACTGCTTCTGCTAACACACCAGTAAGAGGAATCATCATTAAATCTTTAACTACAGGAATTTTTCCAGATGACCTAAAAAAGGCAAACATACGCCTATTATTAAAGAAAACTACCCGCATGAGACACAACTACAGACCTATTACAATTGGACTGTTCCTGAGAAAACTGATCGAGCAGCATCCGTCCAGATGTCACAATTCATTGAAGATCACTCCATACTTTCCGACTTCCAAACAGGATTCCATCCAGGAAGAGGCACAGAATCTGCCCTCATTGCCATAAGGCAGGACCTTAAAAACACAGTAGACCGGAACGGGGTTGATGCACTACTTCTCTTGGACCTTTCAGCTGCCTTCGACAAAGTTGACCACGACACTCTGATCCAAAGGATCTATGAAACCGGCAGAGAGGGGACTGCTCTTGACTGGATCACATCCTACCTTTAAAACAGGACAAATGTCATCCATACTCTCCCTTTCTCATCCAAACGTACTTCACAAAAGCAGGGGTCCCTCAAGGCTCCATCATCTCAACAATGCTTTTCATCATCTACATGAAGTCTTAACGGCAGTGATCAAGAATTTCCGCTCACATGCTATAAATGTGCAGATGACACACCACCAAAAGTATCTAAGGAAGTAAGAAACCCTGGAATTACCATGGACTCCAAATTATCAATGAATACCCAAGCAGACAAGTTAGTAAGAGCAAGCTTCAATAATATGAAAACTCTGTGACGCATCTTCCCTCACCTAGGATTTCCACACAAGGTCCAAGCTACTGTCTCTCGTGTACTGTCTAAACTTTAATACGCCAATGGCCTATACCACGGATCATCTTTATCAACTATGAAAAAGCAACAACAAATTCAGAACTCTGCTACCAGACTACTTCAACATGTAAAACCAGAAGCCCACATCTTTCCTGCCTTGAGGGCCCTACATTGGTTACCGGTTGCCAGAAGATCCACCTTCAAGCTACTTTGGATCACCCACAAAGCAATACATAGTACAGGACCACTTTTTATCAGGAATAAAATCACCAAACACATGCAACAAAGGAACCTTTGCTCAAGATTGACACCTCGACTCAAAACCCCAGCATACAAGAAAAAAACCATGGATGGTAAATCTTTCCCTGTTCAAGCAGCCAAACCATGGAATTCATTACTCCCAAACATAAGAGCTACGGATAACTATCTTTTCTTCAGAAGATTACTAAAGAGTTGGCTCATTTCTACATGATCACCACACTCAAACACAAATAAACAGCATATGCCTGTGCATGTAAATATGTATAATTGGATTATATGTAACTATTTAGATATGTGCATTTCTTTGCACAAATATAAACTACTTATGATTTAGAAATATACAGATATTCTTTAGGTCTGCTTAACAAATGTATATATTACTTATGTTTTATATATATATATATATGTATTATTTTATGCTTAAAATGTATGAAGGTCACAACATGGTTTTCATATAAGTTATTTGATTAGATTCTTATGGGTCTCTGTTTATTCTATTTATCTGTTGCAATATGTAAATATGATCAAAACAATTGTATCTATAAATGCTTCACCAATAAAATATTGAGGAAAACATTTGGAAAAAAAACTTCATGAAAATACACAAATAAATTACCTTTTACGTACACCTGCATCTGAAAGTCAGAATTTCTAACTATCCATACTTGCACATACGGAACTTTATGCAATACAATTTTATACATCTCTTTATTATTATCCTTATATATGTATACCCTTTCTATGTAGTAATGTATCTATATATTTATCACTTTCCTCTAACTGAAAGAAAGAAAATAAGCCTTCAACTCCCTCCAATGCACTACTCTGGGTTTTAATCTTATACCTCTTTCAATATATCCTCTACCACCACTCTGACTCATCCCTAACCTCATTCTACTACTATGATCTCCCTAAGATCCTTTCTTGACTCCTCCCTCCTCTGTCCCTCCTTGACTCACTCCAAACCTCATTCTACTATCATGATCTCCCATATTAACCATTTCTAGACTCTTTCCTTCTCTATTCCTCCTTGACTCACCCCAAACCTCATTTTACTATGATCTCCAAAATAACACTCCCTTGACTCTTCCTTCCTGTATTCCTCCTCTGACTCATCACAAACCTCATTTTACTACCATGATCTCCCTAATAACCCTTTCTATACTCTTCCCTCCTTAGAGTCATCCCAAACCTCATCTGACTAATTGAAATTCCCAAAAAACACTATCTAGACCAGGCGTCTCAGAACGTTTTTGTAGTTAAAGCTACTTCTGGTCAGTGAAAATCATCGTGAGCTACTGGAGCCCAAGAAACTCGTGCATTGTTAGCAGACATCCCCACGCCGAGCTTCAATGACTTTAAGCCTAATGTCCGTAGACGGGTACTAAGGTTTGAACTAAATACTTTGAATAGGGGCACTATGACAGGGCTGCCTTGTGTGTCAGTGAGAGCGTGGTGTTTGGGTATGTATGAACATGTGTGCGTATGAATGGGATATATGTGTATGGGTGACAGAGGGCCTGTGCTGTATGTACTTGTGGCACAGAACATAACTTTCGCCATACGTGGCACCGTTACATGTCTAACACAAACATAAAACCATTTTTTTAAATGGTAGAAATTTAAAGTATAGAAAAATGATCCTCAAAAATGTTCATAATATGAAACATTTTTCTGCCCTCTAAATTTCTCCTACTTAAAATAGTGGCTGTATTTTTCAGTTATAAATATGGCACTGTGGCTAGCAGCTACTGGGAGCAAGATGCCTGCTGTGTCTAAAGGCGAAACTTAGAAATGGGAGAAAATTAAACTTGACGTTATGTTTACATGGATTCCATAAAACTCATCATTTAAATCTTCTCCCATTTCCAAGTGTCACATTTAGAAACAGCAGGCATCTTGCTCCCAGTGGCCTGTAAACATGGTGCCATATTTATAACTGAAAAATACAGCCATTTGTTTAAATAGGAGCAATTTAAAGTGAAGAAATATGCTTCATAAAACATTAACCGCTTCGCCGCGATCGGAATTCCGCCCAGGTGCTGGACATTCCGATCACGGGTGTGGTCGTGACGAGCTCAGCTCGTCATGCGCACAGCGCGACCGCGCAGCATGACGAGCTGAGCTTGTCATGAGCATCGAAGGGGTTAAGACGTAATTGACTTAACTGAAAGTGGAGAAAAACATTGACTTAATGTTTCATAGAAATATTTTACTTCACTTTAAATTTCTCCCATTTAAAACAAATGCCCATTTTTCAGTTATGAATCTGACACAGTGTCTACCAGTCACTGGGAGCAAGAGGACTGCTGTTTGTAAATGCTACACTTTGAAATGGGAGAAAATTAAAATGCAGATTTTACTTAATCATTAGGTTAACACTTCCTTTTAATTTGCTCCCATTTAAAAGCATTCAGAAACATCATTTTGTTCTCATGCTCCAATGCTGAGTTAACAAGGACTTTTATGTAAGAGTTAAATACATCAGAGCTTCAATTCTTTACATCTGTGCCCCAGCCTGGGTCATAAATCTGACTGAGCACTGCTATCAGGCCCTGCTATCTGCAGCCTCATGAGAATAAGGTAACATAAACACAGCCTTCTCTTAACTCCAAAAGGAAAATGTGACCCTTTGCTTATTTAAAAATGAATTCAAGGCTGTGAGCTACTCTAAAGGTGTCTACGAGCTACTGGTAGCTCGCAATCGACTGGTTCGAGACACCTGATCTAGACTCTTCCTCCCCTATCCCTCCTTAATCCTATTCAATCAAACTAACAGACTCCCATTTCCACCACTCAAATTAACGTATGTTTCCCTATACTAATCCACCACTAATCCTTTGGGTTCCATAGTAGTGTGCTACGCTACTTTCCAAAAAGCGCTTTAATGTCTTGTGAGGAGTAGTAAGGGCTATCTAAATACAATTACAATTTATAATGGATAAATATTATGACATAGTACACTTGTCAAATGTGATTGGCTGTATAGATTGAACCACATATTCATTGATATTCTAGCTCCTTATCCTGGGAGCTTGGATGCACGATTCCTTCATGTTCTTCCACAATGGTTTTCATGCCCATCATACCAGAGGTGATCACAGAGTCGAAGGATCACGAGGTAAGAATGCGCCCGGCTGTTGTTTTTCACATTTCGGTGACAGTGTCTATGCATTCTGTCCAGGATTTTGAAGCCTCGTTTGAATCCCACCACGTTTAGGAAACGTAGATATAATGAAGCACATCACCAGACAAGGTTTGTGGTAGAGCATATTTTTAGATGTCTCTAATCAATGTTTTGCTACCTGTATAAAGCAGCAGAGGCGCCACTGTAAATACACAGAAGGTGCTACAAAGTAATATAAACTCACGCCATTTCCCACAAGATAGTCAATAGAAGAGGTCGGTATGAGGAAGCATAGGAGGATGACTCAGATGACGGCAACTCCTCATCCACCACTTCCTGTCCCATCGACAGAAGTGTGTAAGACCTACTGAGGGAATGTGTAGCAGATTAACATATTACCATTTCTGAGGTGAAAAGTGAACTGTCATTAAGGAAAATCACTTGATGGTACAATGAGAGTAAAACATCATGAAGTACATACACATACTTTGCAGCTCTGAGCGCTTTATGGCCTACTTCACATAGAGACTGCCATTCCTTTTTGCTAACACTGCAGCCGGTTTCTTTCAATAATTTAGGAAGAAAGTTATCGAGCACTTTCTGCTGGCCCGGCTGTATGCTCCATGCCACTGGAGTCAAGCTATCCTGGCTGATGAGGGCTGAAAGCCCGAAACCGGTCCTAGGATGCTTGTTTCCAGTCCAGGGAGGACCTGGCCTGGCAGTTCGGGCTGGACTGTTCCCATTGGGCGCAGGGTCAAGACTGATTTGCATATGGCTGGGTCCAAACTGGAATGGCATGGTGAGCAAAAAAACGATGGATTTAGGCCCAGATCTCTGTACTGGGGTGAATGTATGACATTGTTCTGCATTCTGTCCATCAATTGTTCTTTTTTCTCTTTTGGCCCGGCTGTATTAGGCAAGAATACCAGTTGCCTACTCCACATAGGCCCTGATCATAGAGTTGGTTTAAGATGTTTAAAGTTTCACCATCAGTCACAACATAATTTGCTTTTAGGAAGCTCGAAATTTGATTAAAACTAAATGCCAAAGCTGGAAACCTAGGGCCCAGCCGCTGGGACAACATCTCACTGGTAATCAAATTAGATGTACTAAAGAAGTCACCCAAACATTCAAAACCCACCTCTAGCCATAAATGCAGAGACCCCCGAGAAAGCTGCAAACCAAAGGCCTGGCACTCACTAATTTTTTAATACAGATGGTATCTAGGAATTTATGTAGATTAAAAAATACTTGTATGCGACTAGCAAGGTCAGCTAATGCCTTGTATCTCGATTTTTTAGTTAGTTTCGGAGAGCGTAGAAAAGCTGGTAATTGGATTGCACCATACTTTTTAGTAAAAAATTCTCAAATTTTGATGCTGCCAATGGAAGTTGAACCAATAAATTCAACAATATTACTGTTCAATAGCTATCACAGTGGCCAGGTCTTTAATTTTACAAAATTGGAAGTCTAATAAGATACCGTTGATTCAGCAATGGCAAGAAAAGATGGTTAAGACATATATATGGGAGGAAGCATATGCTAAGCGGGTAGGGTCTCTTAGAAGATTTGTAGCAATCTGGTCAGGGTTTTTTAATAATACATTTTAACATGCTCATAGTCATCTATACCCTCAATGTGTCATGAAAGTAGATTATTAGCTATGTGACTTTTGATCATCTGCACTTTACATCTATGTATAAATAACTTGCTGCTATCGATATATATTACCGGACTTTGTACTGTTAGTTTTTTATTTCTATAGCATTAGCACTTTATTGATGTATTTATGAACAGATGGTTTTATTGATTATATGTTGTGATGCTTCTTAAGCCAGCGATATTTCGAGTGTTTCAATTTTGGCACTGTATTGATATACTATTAGCACTTTTTTGATGGATTTTTCGATCGGGTAAGGATAGCACCTTAGTTCGATTGCACTAGCACTATATTATTATAATTATGATATCTCTTGATGCACTGTTACCACTTTACTGCCATTGCACTAATGTTTCTACTTATGTATGCAGGAATTGATTGTTTTATTGATATAAGCTGTATTATGCAATTGAGATGTTTTTCTTTTTTTTTCTTGCAATCCACTCAATAAAAAATATATAATAAAAAAAAAAAAGTACATACATAAAGTACAAACATAATCACTAGAATAGAATATAGACCAGGGTTCTCCAATCTTTTCTAAAATAAGAGCTACTTATCGTAATTGAAAATTTATTATTAGTAGTATTGTAATATTGGCCACATTCAGACAAAAATACATTATTAGCAACCATTGGTTCATCATGTATCGCTGCTAGCAATAATGTTAAAAAAGGTTTGTCAATGTGGTAAGCCGCGGTGAGGTTTGGCGCCACGGCCAGGGCGACTGACGCTGGACGCTGGGGATCACGATTCGATCCCTGGCTCCGGCGGCAGGGGTCTGCCCAGCACCATGCGACTCTGGGCAATAGCTCGCTTAATCTTCCCAACGGCCCCCAGCGCCGAGATACCCCTTCGGGGGTGATTCGTGCGCTAAACAAGTACTGGATTTACATTTACATTTTACATTTACATAAGAAATACGTAACGACCACAGCTGCAATGCCCCTGGCACCAAGGTAATAAGTAATAAGTCTCCCCAACGCCGCATGATTTATCACTCAAATATCAGCATTAAATACATTTTGGAAATTCAACCATTTTTCTCCAAACATCAGCTTATGAGTTTTGAAAATACGCACAATTTATAGGTACTCACTTTTTAATTTTGATATACATATATTAATTCAAACAAGCAAAAATATCGAATTTATTAAACTGAGCTGCACACAAGAGAGCTACTTATAGGTAGCTGGAGAGCTACCAGTTGCTCATGATGAACTACTGGTTGGAGAAGCCTGATATTGACACTTAGCTGGGGTTCCAAACATGATAGAAAACTTCTTCCCCTGTAGGGTTAAAAAATGAGATGCCTGTCCTTGGGCTTTAAGTGTGCCGTGTCCTGTCAGTGCTCAGCACCAGCAGTTCTAAAAAGCAGGTGCTGGCACGGGTCCCTATTGGGCTTTCCATTTTTGCCGTCATCCTCAGGATGGAAAAAAATATATCTTAACTCTGCAGCAGTACCACCCTTCACGGCTTTTGCTGAAACTTCAAAGAGCCTCATTATAGTTCCTTCACAGTATCATCAATTCAGAACTGGAGGATTTTCAATATGCTATACAACAAACCATAGTTGCTGCTTATATATCTTATGCAACTAACAACCATTGACAAAGCCAATAGTCCTGGCTTGTTGTAGGTGTAATGTTACTTGTTGTATTATATGTCTGAATTCAATGACAGAAGCAGCATAATACCAGTCAGATGGCACACTATGCTAAGCACAGATTTTCAGCTTAAGTGTTTTTAAGCCACGCCCTTAATTACATCGGCCACACCCCTTTGAGAGACCCCGCAGTTTTTTTTCCTCACACTTAAAGCCCTACCTGTCCTAATGTAGGGGAGAGGAGTTGGCCTAACGGATCGATTACAGGGCTTCACTTCTTAGGCCTTGCCTTCTCTCCCAGGGACTGCACTGTATCTTCGCCTAAACTCACTGGAGAGCTGTCATAGGTTGTGAATGCAGTCGTTATATGTGCTTTCCCAGGCAGACCGTAACCTTTGTCCATAGCCCATTTACCAAGCCAAAAATATTCATGACATTCACGTTTTTCATAATTTTCAAAGATGGATCTTTCCAGGGCCCTGAATTTTTCTGATGTAAGGGTGCAACCGTGGCTAACTGGTGACTGTGAAAATGACTCCTCCATGTGTGCAACTGGGTCATCTAGGCTAGGGTGGCAGATGAGGCTGTGGTGGCAAAGATGGTACAATTAAAGGGCCTTAGATCCATGGTGAAGGCAGGGTTTTTTCTTCTTCAAAGGTGTCAGGCAGCAGGCAGGGGAAACAGCGTTTACAACGCTGTCAGGGCAACGCAGAATGCAGCACACATAGAAAGAACAAAAAACTAGGAGAAATTAATTTCTTCTAGTATCGCCATTTTAAGACCAGGTATTCCCTCGCGCTGCCTCATCCTTATAAATCTGGGGCAGCGTCAAAAAGCAATGGGTGTTGCAGTGGAACGTCCACTGCAAAACCCGTTGCCCACCCTTTGCCGCAGAGGACTTCAGCAGAAAGGGGCATATTTAAAATGTGGCATTAAGCCATGTTAGGTGGCTTAGTGCCACCTTGTAAATATGTGAAATAGCGCTAGGCCACGAGCGTCAAAAAAAGTGATGCTCCAGTGGTGATAGGGGCTTGTACTTATGCCCCTATGTCTTAAACTTCCTTGACTGCCACTGGTGCAAGGGTGTTTTTGTGGAGCTGCTCCATTGGTGCTGCAGAGGGTTCCGATGCTAGGTCCTAGTACTGTCCCAGAAGCCACCTCTATATGCCCCACATGCGTGTAAGTTCCACAATACAGAGAATGTCTCAACTGCATTAAAACGGATTTCTATGCTCTTCTGTATGTGCCCCATAGTGACTCCAGGTACATAAAAGGATAACTTGCCAAATGTTTTATAATGTTCACTGACACGTTCCTCTACTGGGATGCCCAGCTATTCATTAGAGAACCTCCTCTATGTCTTTTTTTGACTCACAGACTATTCAGGATTGCCCAGCTGACGCTGGTGGTCCGAGCTCTGGACTCCTAGATACTGAACTGTGTTTCAGTCCTGGTAATGTGCTTTGGCACACGTTTGATGTCATCCGTGCTTGACACTTCAATGATTCGTCACTTGTAACTGGCCTTGAGTTGCTATATGTAATATGCCATGTTAGCCATGTAATTATTCTCATGGACCAGCCAGTATCTGGTGCTTAAATACAGATTTGCTACTGAGATTTTAAATTGTTGTCTTTGCATAAAGATTTTTCAACTGTACATTTGGCCCAGAGGCAGACTCAGGCAGCAGATAATTGTAATAAATTAGCCTTACTGTAGATAATGACCCAATCATATTGCTGGAAGACGTAACGGTCCCCATCCCAGCGGCAAATAAAACCCCAGCTGCCTGCGGTCTAACTTACCAAAATACCAGGGAGACCGCGACACACATGCACACATACATACATAACAAGGGCAACGCCACAAAGCAATATCTTACCTATAATAAGGGGGGAGGGGGCAGCTCTCCAGTGCTGCTGCATCGCTTTCTTCTGCTTTCTGCCTTGTTTTTGCTGCTTTCTCCTTTTCACCCATTTTTCTGAGCGCTTTCTCCTGCTTTTCCCTAATTTTTTTTCACTGTTTATCCTTGTTTTTCCCCACCTGCCACCCGTTTTCCTGCCTCCTGCCTAGCCCCGCCCACCGGCACCCAGCACCTCTCCCTCCTTCCACAACCTAATCAATGGAGGCCTGAGCACCAGGACCGCACCCAGCACCAGGACCCCTGGCTCTTCCACTCCACGAAGATATACAGCCGCTGACCTCCGAGCCCTGGACCCCAGACGCACCAAGAACCACTGCTGCTGCACATCCCCGCTTGCCACCAGAGGACCGTTCTTCTGCTGACACTGTCGCCTCACCTTCAGAACGATGCAACCAACGACACCAGCAACACCACAAACGTGGCCACACCCGCTACATCGACCAAGACCACCACAACACAACTCCAGTGCATCCTACTCAATGCATGTTCACTCTGTAACACGCCACGGAGGTCTGGGATACGACCTCCTTCCTCACCCTGGATGTCACTTTCCTCACAGAAACCTGGCTTAACCCAGCCTCCGCACCAGACATAGCCACCGCCATTCCCGAAGGTTACAAGATAGCACACCGGAACCGAACCAACAAGCATGGAGGCAGAATCACCATCACCTACAAAGACACCATCCGCTGCACAACATGCCCTGACAACTCGACACCAGTAATGGACCACCTCAAATTCCAGCCCCACACTGACGGAAAACGCACCATCAGAGGCACACTTGCCTACAGACCACCAGGACCGCATCCCAGCTTTTGCAACGCCATCCCGGAACTCATCGCCCTTTTTGCAATCGACTCTGAACACTACATCTTCCTAGGGGACCTCAACCTCCACCTAGACAACCCCAGCAACTCCAACTCCACCGACCTTTTGGAAAGCATGAGCAACATTGGCCTCAAGCAGCTTGTCACCAACCCTACCCTTATCACAGGACACATGACATCTTCACCTCCAGCGACAGAGTCAAATACATCCACACCACACCACTCACCCTGTTCGACCACCACAGTGTACACTTTTCCATCTCAGGTCCCACCTACCCTGGTACCGTGCCCCCAGATCCACACAAAGACTGCAAAAAGGTATCAGAAGACCAGTGGAACAACACTCTCTACTCCCACCTCCCAGACTCCACACGACCCTGAACAAGCAACAAAGAGCTTCTCCCAGTGGATCACAGAATGTGCCAACGCCATCGTCCCCGTCAAGACAGCCAAGTTCAAAGAACAAAGCAAAAAAGCAAGCTGGTTCACAGAGGTACTGCACTCTACCAAATGCAAATGCCGACAACTTGAAAGGAAGTGACACATCAGAAAAAAAACAGAAGACCACACCACCTTCAGGCCCGCTCTCAACCAGTACCACAGTCTCCTGACACCAAAAAGAACTCCCTAGCAGACCACATCAAAGATAGCGCAAAACACAGCAAAGAACTCTTTGCCATCGTGAAGGAGTCCACCAATCCTGCAGCCACCGAGAATGACATCACTCCCTCCCAGGAGCTGTGCAACAACCTCGCGCACTTCTTCCACAATAAGATCTCGGCCATCTACGACGCAGACATCATCAACCAGCACACACTGATGAACACAAACCCTGAACACCTTCTCACCATGCAAGACACTATCTCCATCATGAACTCCGTGCACTAGGGAGCTCCCATGGACCCATGCCCCCATCCCGTTGTCAACCTTGGAAGCAAGAAAATCGGCGACGAGCTCAGGAAGGTCCTGAACACCTCCATCACTGCAGCCTCCTTCCCTGAGGACTGGAAACACGCTGAAGTAAGGCCCCTCCTGAAAAAACCATCCGCCAGCCCAGTCGAATTGAAGAACCACCGGACCATCTCTCTGCTTCCCCTATCCAGCAAAAGTCTTCAAGAAAACGATCAACCAGTAACTCACCCAACACCTAAAAGACCACGACCTCCTAGACCCCTCCCAATCCAGATTTTTAGCTAACCACAGCGCCGAGACAGTCCTGATCGCAGCCCCAGATGACATCAGTGTCCTCCTGGACTGCGGGGAAACAGTAGCCTTCATCCTCCTGGATCTGTCCGCTGTGTTTGAACGCGTCTCCTACCACAGACTCCTCCACATCGAGATTCAAGGAAGCGCCCTCAAAGGGATTGTCTTGTACCTCACCGGCAGAACCCAAAGGATCCGCCTCCTCCCGTTCACCTCTGAGCCCAAGAAGATCATCTGCGGACTCCCTAAGGATTGTCCCTCAGCCCGACCCTCTTCAACACCTACGTCACCCCCTGGCCGTCACCGTCAGAGCACACGAATTCAACATCCTCTCCTATGCCGACACACAGCTCATCCTCTCACTGTCCGAAGATCCCTCCATCACAAAAGCTGACTTCCACAGATGAATGATGAACGTCGCGGACTGGATAAAGGACAACTGTCTCAAACTCAACTGAAAAAACTGAAGTACTCATCTTTGGGAACAACACCTCTCCAAGGACCGACACCTCTGCATCATCCTGGATAGCAAATTATCCATGAAGAAACAAGTCAACACAGTCTTATCTGGATGCTTCCACACCCTTCTCATGCTTCGCAAGATCTTCAGGTGGCCCACGGGAAACACCAAAAGGACCGTCATGCAGGCCCTCATCACCAGCAGACTGGCTTATGGAAACACGCTCTACATAGGAATCACTGCAGAGCTAAGTAGCAAGACTCATACTTGACCTCCCCAGAAGGACCCACATCACACCCCATCTCAAGAAACTACACAGGCTCCCTAATCAGGATATGCCATTTCAAGATGCTGACCCATGCCTACAAGGCCCTTCACAACAAAGGACCAGAATACATCAACAAACGCCTGACCTTCCATCAATACAAGCAGACACCTTCGATCCGCTTCCCTCTCCCGCGCAGACAACCCACAGATCCGTCGAGCCAACAGCAGAGGATGCTCCTTCTTGCACCTGGTGTTGTAGGGATTCTGCAAACACAAGGAGATGATGGACGGAGCGCTGAAACTTTTCAGACACTCACCCCCAGTCACAGATCTGGGTTGAATCCATCATCGTTCTTTAGCTCACTTCGCCACCCCAGTTCAGACACAGCTATATGCAAATCAGTCTTGACCCTGTGCCTCATGGGAACAGTCCAGCCCGAACTGCCAAGCCATGTCTTCCCTGGATCGGAAACAAGCATCCTGGGACCGGTTTCGGGCTAACAGCCCTCATCAGCCAGGCTAGCTTAATTCCAGTGGCAAAATGAGCAAGGGACCCACGTCTGGGCATACCCTGCCAACTGGATTCAAGATAGCCTGGCTGATGACGGCTGTAAGCCAGAAACCGGTCCCAGGATGCTTGTTTCCGGTCCAGGGAAGACATGGCTTGGCAGTTCGGGCTGGACTGTTCCCATGAGGCACAGGGTCAGACTGATTTGCATATGGCCATGTCTGAACTGGGGTGGCGGAGTGAGCTAAAGAATGATGATGGATTAAACCCAGATCAGTTGACTGGGGGTGAGTGCTTGCAATGTTCAACACTCCGTCCATCATCCCCTTTGGTTTTGCTATGTTCGCCCTAAGTTGGCAGGGTATGCCCAGACGTGGGTCCCTTGCTCACTTTGCCACTGGATTCAAGATAGCCTGGCTGATGACGGCTGTAAGCCAGAAACCGGTCCCAGGATGCTTGTTTCCGGTCTAGGGAAGACATGGCTTGGCAGTTCGGGCTGGACTGTTCCCATGAGGCACAGGGTCAGACTGATTTGCATATGGCCATGTCTGAACTGGGGTGGCGGAGTGAGTTAAAGAATGATGATGGATTAAACCCAGATCAGTTGACTGGGGGTGAGTGCTTGCAATGTTCAACACTCCGTCCATCATCCCCTTTGGTTTTGCTATGTTCGCCCTAAGTTGGCAGGGTATGCCCAGACGTGGGTCCCTTGCTCACTTTGCCACTGGATTCAAGATAGCCTGGCTGATGACGGCTGTAAGCCAGAAACCGGTCCCAGGATGCTTGTTTCCGGTCCAGGGAAGACATGGCTTGGCAGTTCGGGCTGGACTGTTCCCATGAGGCACAGGGTCAGACTGATTTGCATATGGCCATGTCTGAACTGGGGTGACGGAGTGAGCTAAAGAATGATGATGGATTAAACCCAGATCAATTGACTGGGGGTGAGTGCTTGCAATGTTCAACACTCCGTCCATCATCCCCTTTGGTTTTGCTGTGTTGTAGGGATTCTGCCCAGGAACAGAACTATGCTTGTCACCATAGAACATAGGCATGTAGGGACTGAGTCACCATACTATCTCAGTATCTATGAGCCCGAGTTCGACTAGCTGTAGTGCCTCATGTGCCCTCCTAACCTTTCCAGAGAAACAAGTGAGTTGGCACCCCAGAACACAACAGTCTTGATCCTCTCAGGTATGGCTGTAACCGGACACACCCTTTCGCTCTCTCACTCGTACTTGTCCACAATAAGATAAACAAGAGACACGTAGGAAGTTTAGAATATTTATTTAAACTATTGTGCTCTAAGACTCAGTATTTGAGCCACAATTAGAAGGCGATGGATAGCAAACATTTCGCTAGCATGGTTACCAATCTATATAGCATAAAAAGCCCTGTCATGTTATAAGACAGATTAGCCTAACCCTCCCCCCTTCCTACTGAAACTAAATGATTATATATCAAAGATTTCTGGTAATCTTGCCCCTGGACCTTCGCTCAGTGTGTGTTTTTTTTAGAACTCTCCTCCTTAGTTATATGACAAGACATGTGTGCTCACAAACAGCAGCTGCTTTCTCATTTTATGTTTAGGTGCTAGTGTCCGACCAGAGAGAATAAAAAGGGGCATTGTTGTTTGACCTGGTCTATGGTGTTCAGACTAAATCCTAGTAAAAGAACAGAACAAGAAAACATATGCAGTTTCTGTGTGAAAATACAACGGGCACAAAGGCAAGCGTGTTTTTGTAGTAACGTGTGCAAACGAAATACGGCCTACAATGTGTACAAGTAGCCTAACATAGGGAAAACGACAATGGGCCATGCAGGAAACACACGACACCCTCCCTTTGGTCAGGATAATAGCACGAAATAGAATACTAAAGGTAATGAATATAATTAGACGGTAAACAAACTCAAAGCATAGTCTGAAAACTAGATACTTTGAAAACGATAACGGCAATGACAATTTAGAACAAATAGTCAAATCATGGTGTTTCCTAGGAACCCATTGTGTCACTTTCCAACTCAAAGGTAAAGAACTCCATGAAAGAGTCTGATCCTGAGTATGATGATTGGTCAACAGCTCAAGTCACGAGCGGCAAAGAACAAACATGATTCTCTTTCTCAGCCGATGCTGAGACAGTCACCGGGCAACCTTGCAACTGTGTTTGTAGAACCGTTTTTCTCTAACTCATGTGCCAATGCACATGGTTCCTTGAAGGTGAGTGGCTCAAACCTTGCATTGTGTAGAAGTCGCAAACCTAGAGAACAGTCCTGAAAATGGGTCGCTAAGGGACTCATCAGCAGTCCAATGTCCAAGGCAGCAGGCGTCTGCGAAGCCAGGCAAATATCCAGTGCCCATTCAAAGGGGCACCAGAGACAGTGCAAAATGGGTTCCACGCAGGTAAAGACCAAACACGAAGGAACCACTCTGCGGAACCTTTCCGGCTGCACAGGCCAATCCCGGATTATATGAATCCAATAAATTAAATCTTCAGTTTCACCTCTTGTTTTTCTTCCTTCTTTTATCACTTCACTTAATCTTTGTTTCATTTAACGTATTTCTTCTTCAATTTATTTTACTCATTCATCTGTGTGTGATGACATTAACACAAACACGGGAGGACATTAACACAAACACGGGAGGAATACATGTTTCCGCATATCACGGCTTTATTCGCGTCACCCAATGCATTTCGGGATTAATTTCCCTTCCTCAGGGGTATCGTGATATGTGTTCTTTATTGCAGCTTTTGGCAAGATCGAGGAAAGAGCTTCGGCTCAGCGGGAATAAGGCGCGGCGTGGTGGAACTTATTTGTGCAGACATGATGTGAATTTGAGAGTTCGGGTTTTTAATAAAGAACACATATCACGATACCCCTGATGAAGGGAAATTAATCCCGAAATGCATTGGGTGACGCGAATAAAGCCGTGATATGTTGAAACATGTATTCCTCCCGTGTTTGTGTTAATGTCATCACACACAGATGAATGAGTAAAATAAATTGAAGAAGAAATACGTTAAATGTTGAAAAGCGCAACGGGGACAGGGCGCGACCGAGCTTGCACGCCATATAAAATTGTAATGGTCAAGGGAGAACGCATAGCATAGCATGAAAACACAAAGCGCAACATAATACGGTGTGCATCTCACTACTTATGAACAAATTTCGAATTAATTTCCACGCAGGTAAACCAGGCAGGCTGGGATGTTAAGGACCAATCAAGATCCAGTTATTGCAGAAGAAATATTCCAAAGATCTGAAGCATACGCTCACTGTAGTGTTGGAGCGGTTCCAGTTCCAGAGGGCTCGCAAAAGGAGCATCCATTGTGGAAAAGCAGGAACAGGATGAGAATGCCATAAATGAGGAATAACAGCAACCGGAATCCTCCGAATACACTGGAAAAGATGGAGTGGATAAAAGCCAAGATTACTCCAAAGATAGTTCGGAATGAACTAACAAGTCCGGAGCCTACAATCTTAAAAAAGTGAGCGGGGCTGTCCGTACTAGATGCTTTATAATTTTGATGTACTAATTCTCCGAAATGCAGGGGAAGGTTTGTATTCAACAATAACTGTATTTCACTGGAAGTTCTAGCCACCTGCAATTCAAAGGTTTTGCGAGCAGACGTGAGAGCTACTTCTTGTTGGAACAATAATGCTTTGAGTTTGCTTAGCTTTTGGAAGTCTGCCATCAAAGTTGGAATGGAAGGCCACAACGAGCTATCTAGGATCCCATGCGGAGGGGGAAACAAGACATGATTGCAGCAAGTGACTAACTGGGAAACAGATAAAATATACGGAATCCCAGCACGCATTCTGCAAAAATCTTGAACCCAAGGGGTTCATATCTACCTACAGAGAAATGTTTCATGCAAGCTGTAAATTGAAATGTTGATATAGGCAGAGAAATAACTCCGTGTATTAACCACAAAGCGAAGAAGTTTCAGCTATAGTGAATGGAAGTTGTTCTAATTTTTCTAAATGCAGCATTGTGTAGGTTGCGACTTTCGTGGCCATCAATTGCTGTTTGCGTGTTAAATTAAAAGGCAGAAATAAATTGCTGCAATTTAAGTAATGTAATCTAATGCATCCATTAAGTGTTTGCCCATGATACAGTGTTGACGTGTCACCCTGTACAATATCAATAACAGACGACACAAAGGGGCATATTCTCAAGGATTTATCGCCGAGTTATCGGCACTTTAGCGCCGCAAAAGTGGCGATAGATTTATCGCCCTATTCCCAAGCTGGTGCAAACTGCCGATATCGCCAGTTTACCAGCGATCGCTGCCGCAAAAAACATCGCCACGGATGAGTGCGACAACTAACGCTAATGATATGCAGAAGCCCGTGATTCCGACAAAGCAGCATTAGGCGCCCTCAGTCCCAACGCCGTTAGGGGAACGGCTGAAAAGGTGAACTACCGGCCCCAGGCACCCCTGCGCCGGCACCACCACCGACGAGCACATCCCGCGCCCGGAAGCGCGATAAGAGGTGCGGGGGGCTCCCGCAGCGCGGGAAGCCCGTGATTCCGACGCCGTGAGGGAAATGGCCAGTAAAGCAGCATTAGGCGCCCTCGGTCCCACGCCGTGAGGGGAACGGCTGAAAAGGTGAACTACCGGCCCCAGGCACCCCTGCGCCGGCACCGCCACCGACGAGCACATCCCGCGCCCGGAAGCGCGATAAGAGGCGCGGGCGGGCTCCCGCAGCGCGGGACGTGCGCGGGCGGGCCCGTCGGCGACCGGAGGAGGCCGGGCTGGGCCAGAACCCTTGGTTGTTTGATTCTGGATCCTACAAACCGTTCTTTGGGCATCGGACGGAAACCAGTCACCAAATTAAGGTACTTTTTAGCTATCTCATTAGCCCTGAGTAACACAGTATTTTATTGAGACACAATACGGGGACATTAGGTTTTTAGATTCAGTGTCTCGCAAATGGGTAAAAGGAAAACAACCGCTTCGCAAGGGGGGGCGTCGGGAGTCTGTATGGCTGGAAAAATTGATTCCTTTTTGACCAATTACACAGGAGATAGCCCTGACTGAAAGAAGGTTATCATTAGAGGTCGGAAAATGTTCCCAGAAACATACTGACAGAGAGGAGGGGGAACAAGGGAAATTGGCAGCTGCTGTGGGTCTTTCACGAGGCTCATTGAGCGTAATGGCCTCCGTATCACCATGTCAAACACTCCCCCCGGACGAATTGGACATGTCATCAAACATTCTAGCTGACAAAATAATAGAGGGGAATGAAGTGGCCTCAGACCTACCTCCGCCCAAGAGAAAACGAACTGTTTGTAATAAGTCTTCGAGAAAATCCCCACGGACACAATCATCTTTACAATCGGGTCTGAATTTAGAACAGTCACTGGACATTCTATTTGTAAAACTGGAGTCAATGACAAAGGCTCTCTTAGCTCCAATAATGCTAAAAGTGGCAAAAATTGAGAAACTAGTTTGGGACCAAATTGTCAACTGTAATAAATGTGCCATGTTAAAACTAACGGAGGAAGGGGCGGCAAGCCCATCACAGAACCTGAACCTAATTCAATCTGGCCCATCTGGTCTATGTTTAAATGTAAATGTTCCAGGGACCGAGGGAATATTTAGTGGCCCTAGTCAGTCAAATATAACCGAGGTAATAGGATCTGCAGCTGAGAGCGCAGAGGCTGCTCAGGTGAGCAGACCTCTGAACTCAGAGGGCTCATCCATCTATACGTAGCCAATCTACTCATGTTACTCCCAAAGTCATGAACCAAAGTATACTTGATTTACCCCCTGCATCTGCCCCTTTAGTAGCAGTTTTACTGGAGGTCCCCCCTATTTCTCAAGAAATTAGGGAACCCGCTCAGGACTTAATACGTAAAGTGTCTCATTGGTGTAATAAAAATGTCATAAACGGCCTGAGTATATCATCTGACATTATTATGGCCCGAAGAGTGGGGTGGATAGGACGTCAAACAAAAAAGATTGGTACAGGAGACTGCATTGTTGTCAACTTTAGGGACCCGGTGAACACGAAGAGGCTAATAGGCTGTGCATATCAGAGTAGTTCAAACTCCTCAATTAGAGTAGTCTCACTACAACATTTTTATCCTCCTAGCCAGTACAGATGCCCTACGCTAGGACAATGGCAGATACCCAGAAATCCAGGTAGGCCGTTTAATAAAACTAATACAGACATTAACTTACCAATGAGCAATCGGTTCCAACCCCTAGCTAGACTCCAGAACCTGGATGAAAATGACTGACTAAAACTAGAGGATAAAACATATCAGGGTACACCTCCAGTTAACATGCCTCAAAATGCACATACATTACCAATCTTGAATCATGTTGAACTTCCCCATTCTAACTCCCATTACGGCTACTTATGAAAGGATCCTTTCATGGAACTTAGCGGGAATAAGATCAAAAAAAGGAAACCCGCTCTGGGAAAACTTTCTTTCTAGATATATCATTGCTCTCCAGGAAACTTGGGAAACAATTGACTGTTTTTATTTAGATGGTTTTATTTCATTTAATAAAAACGCTGTTCCATCAAATATGGGTAGAGCTAGAGGGGGTTTACTCCTAATGTTTTCTTTGAAGCTCTCTTGTAGGACACGTTTGGTTGATTGTAAATCCCAAAATGTTTTGGCTGTAGAATTGTCTTTTAAAAATCGTGCCACCATGTTAGTGATACATTTTTATAATTCTTTTTCTAGAGGGCATGAGCTGGAACATCTACATGATTTAAAGGAGTTTTTGGAATATTATGAGGAGACTAAACAATCTTACTATGAAGTTATAATCCTAGGGGATTTTAATATTCATCAATGCTACTTAAATTGTTTTACAAATCAGGATGAGGGTGAGTTTCCCTCTCCACTTAGTCATTTTGAGCATACACCCTCAGGTATTTTGCTTGAAGGCATCCTTGCAAATCAAAATCTATGTTGCCTTCAGCAAATAGATAGTTCGGCGCCAGTGCCAACTTATGTGGGGAATGGAAGGACAAGCACCATTGACTATATTTTACTGTCCGCTCCGTTATTTTTGTTTACTGAGGACCTAATTGTTACCTGGTCAGGCTTTAGCGACCACAATCCCCTTACTGTCGCTATATCACTCTCAATTATAGAAACTGGAGAGCCTACCATTTGCTTGACAAATAAAGATATTAGCACCAAAGATCAGGCCCGTAGACTAAAGTGGGAAAAAATAGTACCAGATAACTTTTTGGAAAATTTGTATACAGTCTGTGCCCCGGAAATTGAGTCCTGTTTGGACCCAGATACACAGGGCAGTTCTATTCTGATAGACTTTGGAAAATTAACAAAACAAATACAATCTGACCTCACGGTTATGGGTGGGGTCAGACGGCCGAAGGCTGAAAGGTGGTTTGACAGTGCATGCTCAATGACCCATAAGGAGCTTGTACAGGCTCTAAAATCCACCCCCAGAGACAAAACAGAAATTAGGGATAAAAGAAAGGCCTATAGGCTAGCAGTTCAGAATAGGAAGAAGGAGTTAAAAGAACAGGCATGGGATGCCCTACAACAGGCTAGTATACTGAAAAACAGTTCCCAATTTTGGTTGGTAGTTAATAGTCCTTTCCTCTCAGAAACCCCTAATTCTAACACTGATTGTTTAATCCCAGCAGATAATGGGTATCACATTTTGGAAATATTTTCAGTGATGCAAACTTGGGTGAAGCAAATGGGTATAGAAAAGGTGGACAAACTAGCATGCCACTGCACTTCAGTGTAGAGGAGGTCCATGAAGCAATCACATCCACAGCTGGGGGAAAGGCCCCGGGCCCAGACGGGGTCCCGGCCAATCTATACAAAGCTGACCCAGATGTGGGGGCTAGTATTTTGGCAAATGTTTTTAATGCTGCGTGTTTACAGGGATACCCAGTATCCTGGGGGAAGGCAGTTATTGTTCCCATTTTTAAAAAGGGTGTGAGAGATGAGCCCATATGTTATAGGCCGATCTCACTCTTAGATTCCGCAGCCAAAATAATGGGTACAGTTGTATTAAATCGCCTGACTACATGGCTGGACCACCGAAATGTCATTTCCAACTTGCAATATGGTTTTAGGTCAGGTAAAGGGACCCTGGACCAATGTTTAAATCTACATTTAACAATAGGGAAGTATACCATAGCCAAAAAGGGTATAATACATTTGACGTTTATGGAACTGACACAAGCTTTTGACTGTGTCAATAGATCAAAATTGTGGTAAATCTTAAGTGATATGGGTCTCGAACCGGAGCTTGTGAATTTCTTATATGCTATTCATGAGAATAATACAGCTGCTGTTAGATATAACAGTTGTGGAGATCTGACATCCCCTTGGGATGTTAAGAGAGGAGTACGTCAAGGTTGTATCCTGGCTCCCACTTATTCACACTATAC
>CAWUFW010002913.1:0-15000 GCA_963921515.1 Calotriton arnoldi | reverse complement strand
ATCACATTATCCATAAAACACTCATTTCCTTGATGCCAAAGGTGCTCCGCCTCCCACCACCCCATGAAGATACAGGCATAACTGGGGCGAAGCAGCTTCCCATCGCCGTCCCAGTATATTGCCTGTACCAAGTATCTTCAAAGGAAACAATTGTTGTGAAGGCAGAAGCTTAACATATCCAACAGTAAAGTAGTGTGATCAAACATGGAGAGTGGTCTATCTCTAAAAAAGTATTTACAAGCTTTAAGGCCCAAGTCATGCTCGATACAAGTATAGAGAGACACTACATCAATCGTAGCGAATACATACGATTCTTTCCATGGAATACCCTGCGTTTTAGATAGAAAATCCATGGTATCCCTGCAATATGATGGCAAATTAAACACATATTTACAGAGGAAATAGTCAAGGTAAATGGAAGAGTTTTCAAGTAAGCTCTGGTTGGCGGCAATGATGGGTCTGCCCGGGGGTTCAGTTAGACTTTTATGAACTTTAGGGAGCATATAAAAGACAGGGACCATAGGCTTCTTGGTCATGAGGAACAGGAACTCATTACGTCTCAGAGTTCCCTGTCCATGCCATTTCTCAAGTAATAGATGGTATTGAGTAATAGTCCTGGAGTATTCTGTCTGGTTAGACCTCAGGTAACTCCCTGTATATATGTGTGTATATGTATATATGTGTGTGTATATGTATATATGTGTGTGTATATGTATATATATATGTGTGTATATGTATATATGTGTGTGTATATGTATATATGCGTGTGTTTGTATATATATGTATGTGTATGCATATATGTGTGTGTGTGTGTGTGTGTGTGTGTATATGTATGTGTGTGTGTGTATATGTATGTGTGTGTGTATATATGTATGTGTGTGTATATGTATGTGTGTGTATATGTATGTGTGAGTATATGTGTGTGTGTGTGTGTATATATGTGTGTGTGTGTGTATATGTATGTGTGTGTGTGTATATGTGTGTGTGTGTGTATATGTATGTGTGTGTATATATATATATGTATGTGTGTGTATATATATATATGTATGTGTGTGTATATATATATATGTATGTGTGTGTATATATGTATGTGTGTGTATATATATATATATGTATGTGTGTATATATATATATATATATGTATATATATGTGTGTATGTATATATGTGTGTGTATGTATATATATTCACTGAAAATAACACAGGTTTCAGGGACGTTCTAGTTAGTTGGACATTTCACTCATACAAAACCAGAGAAATTCGGCCGTTATAGTTAGTTGAGCTAACTATAACTCGCGCCCCCGCAATGCACTGCTGATGACGTCACATATTACATCACTCATGACATGGTCAGTGACATCACTGATGACATCATCCAGTGACTGTTTCTGAAAAGTTTAAGTATGTTTTATATATATATATATATATATATATATATACACGCCAAGGTGTATTGAAGAATGAGTGGGTGTATGAGTGTCTGAATGGATGATTTAGTAGGTGCGTGACTGACTGTATAAGTGAGTGATTAAACGTGTTTTACTGAATGTATGGGTTAGTGACTAATCTGTGTGAATGTCTATCAGTCTGTCAGTTGGTGTGTAAGCGGCTGCATGGGTTGGTGAGTAGCTACATGGGTGTCTATGGGTTATTGATTGGTTGTCTGAGTACCTGTGTGGGTGGGGGGGTGTGACTCCCTGCATGGATGTGTGAGTGGGTGATTCACTGGGTGTATGGGTTCAAGAATGCAACTGTGAGGGGCTGTATGGGTGGGTGAGTGTATGGCTGTGTTGGTGAGTGAATGGATGTCTCAGTGGTACATATGTGAGTAACTACGTATGTGAAATGCAGTATATGTGAGTGTTGGAGTATATAAGTGACTATGTGAGAGTGAGTGATTGTGAGAGTGGCTGTATGGATGAGTGTGTGCTTGTGTCAGTGATTGTATACGAGTATGTGTTAGTATCTATGAATAAGTGAGGTGTGTGTGTATAACTATAGGTGAGTAAATGGGAGTGTGATTGATTCTTTGCATGACTGACTAGGTGTGTGAGTATCTATGGGTGAATGGCGGTGTGTGTCTGTATGGGTGTATGAGTGCATATGAAAGTGGCTGTATTGATGAGTGACTGCATGTATGAGTGTCTGTATGGGTGAGTGAGTGGATGTGTGTGTAGACCTAGGAATCAGTGAGTGGGTATGTACTAACTGGTATTGGTGTGTCTATGGTTTCGAGAATGGTAGTCTGTATTTTAGAGCGGGTGTATCAAAGGTTATATTAGGGTGTGAGGAGGTGCATCAGATGATCATGTGGATGATGTCATCAGTGATGTCATTTGAGATGTCATCAGTGATGTCACTGACCATGTCATGAGTGATGTAATATGTGACGTCATCAGCAGTGCATTGCGGAGGCGCGAGTTATAGTTAGCTCAACTAACTATAACGGCTGAATTTCTCTGGTTTTGTACGAGTGAAATGTCCAACTAACTATAACGTCCCTGAAACCTGTGGTTTTTCTGTGAATTTCTAAGGTTTTTAAATGCTAATTTCTAACAATAACGTCCCTGAAACCGATGGTTTTTTGAGTGAATTTCAAAGGTTTTTTAACTGCTAATTCCTAACTATAAAGTCCCTGAAACCTCTGTTTTTTTCAGTGAATTTCTAAGGTTTTTTAAATGCTAATTTCTAAATACGCCTACATAGGTAGGACATGTGCAGAAAGAGGAAGAAAGGCGCAGAAAGAAGCAAGAGAAGTGCAGAAAGAGGCAACAGAAGTCCAGAAAGAGGAAGAAATGTGCAAAAAGAAGCAACAGAGGTGCAGAAAGAAGCCTACTTCGACTGTACCTTTCCACAGACTCATACAAAGTAGCCTAATCACTAATCCTTCTCCCAAGATATCTTAAACCTCACTTTTCTCTTGAAGGTTCACTATTCATCGACTGTTCAGAATGTTAGGCCTACCAAATGTAAAACAGCAATCCTAACCATATCACTGTTGTAAGTCTGACCATGTTTGTGAAGGTATGCATGCGCGTGTCTGCTTTTACCTGGTGACATGTTACATAAAAATAAACATACAAAAACTTGAATATCCGTATTTCAAACAGCATACTCTGTAAATTTGTGTACAAGAAGGTGCATGTATTTCTTTCTGCTCCTAATACAGGGCACATGCATATTCAATAGTACATTTGAGGGGCTCTATAACACCTATATACATAACACATGTCTGCCTGTGCAACCGAATGACAGAGTAGAACTAACAGGATTTGACCACCTATAAGAGAAGCTACCTGCTTTTTAAGCTACCATCTTCAGATCCATAACACATGTGAGAATACATGTACAAGTAGACATATACCTCAGTCACAAGAGCACGCAGACCTTTAAACTTAACAGCTTGCACTTCCCATTTCAATATAGAAACAGGCGAGAGAAGAACAGAAAGAAGCAAGAGAAGTGTAGAAAACGAGAGATGCAGAAAGAGTAAGGAATGTCCAGAAAGAGGCAAGAGAAGTGCAGAAAGAGGCAAGAGAAGTGTAGAAAGAGACAAGTGCAGAAAGAGGCAAGAGAGGAGCAGAAAGAGGCAAGAGAGGTGCAGAAACAGGAAAGAAGTGCAGAAAGAGGCAAGAGAAGTGCAGAAAGAGGCAAGAGAAGTGCAGAAAGAGGCAAGAGAAGTGCAGAAAGAGGCAAGAGAGGAGCAGAAAGAGGCAAGAGAGGTGCAGAAACAGGAAAGAGAACTGCAGAAAGAGGCAAGAGAGTTGCAGAAAGAGGGACAGGGGTGCAGAAAGAGGCGAGAGGTGCAGAAACAGGCAAGAGAGGTGCAGAAAGAGGGAACAGGGATGCAGAAAGAGGCAAGAGAAGTGCTGAAAGAAGGAACAGAAATGCAGAAAGAGGGAAGAGAAGTGCAGAAAGAAGCAACAGCTGCAGAAAGAGGCAGAAGTGCAGAAAAAGGCAAAGAGGTACAGAAAGAGAACAGGCGCACAAAGAGACAAAAGAGGTGCAGAAAGAGGGACGACAAGTGCAGAAAAAGGCAACAGGGGTACAGAAAGAGGGAAGAGGGGTGTGAAAGAGGCACGAGGGGTGCAGAAAGAAGCAAGAGAAGTGCAGAACGAAGCAACAGGTGCAGAAAGAGGCAAGATGGTTGCAGAAAGAGGCAAGAGAAGTCCAGAAAGAAGCAAGAGAAATTTAGAAAGAGGCAAGAGAAGTGCAGAAAAAGGCAAGAGAAGTGCAGAAAGAAGCAACAGAGGTACAGAAAGAGGCAAGAGAACTGTAGAAAGAGGGAAGAGAGGTGCAGGAAGAGGGGTGCAGAAAGACACAAGAGGGGTGCTGAAAGAAGCAAGAGAGGTACAGAAACAAGCTAGAGCAGTGCAGAAAGAAGCAACAGAGGTGCAGAAGGAGGCAATAGAAGTGCAGAAAGAGGCCGGAGAAGTGCAGAAAGAAGCAAGAGAAGCGCAGAAAGAAGAGAAGCGTAGAAAGAAGCAAGAGCAGTGCAGAAAGAGGCAAGAGAAAAGCAGAAAGAGGCAAGAGATGCGCAGAAAAAGGCGAGAGGTGCAAAAAGAGGTAAGAGAACTGCAGAAAGAACCAACATTGGTGCAGACAGAGGCAAGAGGGGTGCAGAAATAGGAAGGAGGGGTGCAGAAAGAAGCAAAATGGGTGTAGAAAGACAAGAGGGGTGCAGAAAGAGGCAAGAGAAGTGCACAAAGAAGCAACAGATGTGCAGAAGGAGGCAAGAGAATGGCAGAAAGAGGCAAGAAAGTTTCACAAACAGGCAAACAAGGTGCAGCAAGCTGGAACACGGGTGCAGACAGGCAGGAGAGGTGCAGAAATAGGGAACGGGTGCAGAAAGAGGTAAGAGGGGTGCAGAAATATGCAAGAGTGGTGCCGAAAGAAGCAAGAGGAGTGCAGAAAGAACCAACAGAGGTGCAGAAAGAGGCAAGAGGAGTGCAGAAAGAAGCAACAGAGATGCAGAAAGAGGCAAGAGAACGGCAGAAAGATGGAACAGGGGTGCAGAAAGAAGAAAGGTGCAGAAAGAGGGAAGAGGGGTGCAGAAAGAAGCATGAGAGGTATAGAAAGAAGCAAGAGGGGTGCAGAAAGAAGCACGAGCGGTGTAGAAAGAAGCAGGAGAACTGCAGAAAGAAGCAACAGGTGCAGAAAGAGGCAAGCGGGGTGCAGACAGGCAAAGAGGTGCAGAAAGAACCAACAGAGGTGCAGAAAGAGGCAAGATAGGTACAGAAAGAGGCAAGAGAGGTATAGAAACAGGCAAGAGAGGTGCAGAAAGAGCGAAGAGGGGTATAGAAAGAGGTAAGAGGGATACAGAAAGAAGCAACAGAGCTGCAGAAATAAGCAAGAGAAGTGATGAAAGAGACGAGAGTTGCAGAAACAGGCAAAAGAAGTGCAGAAAGGCAGAAGTGCTGAAAGAAGCAACAGAGGTGCAGAAAGAAGCAAGAGAAGTGATGAAACAGACGAGAGTTGCCGAAAGAAACCAGAAAGGTGCTGAAAAAAGGAAGAGAAGTGCAGAAAGAGGCAAGACCGGTGCAGAAAGAGGCAGGAGAGGTGCACAAAGAGGCAAGTGAGGTGCAGAAAGAGGGAAGAGAAGTGAAGAAAGAGGGAAGAGCCGAGCAGAAAGAGGGAAGGGGGTACAGAAAGAGGCAGGAGGGGTGCAGAAAGAAGCAACAGAGGTGCACAAAGAGGCAAGAGAAGTGCAGAAAAAAACAGTGGTGCAGAAAGAGGCAAGAGAAGTGCAGAAAGAGACAAAAGAGGTGCAGAAAGAGGGGAGAGGGGTGCAGAAAGAGAAGAGGGGTGCAGAAAGAAGCAAGAGAGGTACAGAAAGAAGCAAAAGAGGTGCAGAAAGAAGCAACAGAGGTGCAGAAGGGGCCAAGAGAACTGCAGAAAGAGGCAATAAAGTTGCACAAACAGGCAAACAAGGTGCAGAAAGATGGAACAGGGGTGCAGACAGGCAAGAGAGGTGCAGAAATAGGGAAGAGGGGTGCAGAATTTTGCAAGAGAGGTGCTGAAAGAAGCAAGAGGAGTGCAGAAAAAACCAACAGAGGTGTAGAAAGAGGCAAGAGGAGTGCATAAAGAGGCAAGAGAATTGCAGAAACAGGGAACACGGGTGCAGAAACAGGCAAGATAGATGCAGAAAGAGGGGTGCAGAAAGAGGCAAGAGGGGTGCAGAAAAAAGCAAGAGAGGTGTAGAAAGAAGCAAGAGAAGTGCAGAAAAAACCACCAGAGGTGCAGAAAGAGGCAAGTGGGGTGCAGAAAGAGGCAAGAGAAGTGCAGAAAGAAGGGACAGAGGTGCAGAAAGAGGCAAAAGAGGTGCAGAAACAGGCAAGAGAGGTGCAGACACCGCTCCCGCAAAGACTTCGGTGCCATGGACCGGCAGTCGGGGCACGACTTGGGGTTGTGGTCGCGCCCCAGGCAGAAGAGACACATGTGGTGCGGGTCCGTCACCGACATCATCCGATGACAGTCCTTGCAAGACTTAAACCCGGGCATCCCTAACTGCACCAGGAGTCGATCGACTCGAAAAGCTGAGACAAAAATCTCCAAAAACTCAGTCAAAAAATGACTGGGGGTACCTCTCTCTCCGGATCTGCGCTTGCTGGCGCGGAAAAAGAAAGAACTGATGTCCGCGCGCGAGGGCGGCATCTAAGAAGCTGCCGCGACGTCATCCCGGCGATCACGATGCCTACGACGAACGTGGAGCCGCACAACGCCACCTTCCGACGCGCAGGGGTACTGCTGATGAAAACTTTCCGGATCCAGACTGACGCCTGGGGATATTCTAAGGTAAGGAATCTATCACTAACTAATGTCTCTTACAGATATATCGTTACCGAAGGTAAGTAACTTGTGCAACGGGTGCAGAAAGAGGCAAGAGCGGTGCAGAAAGGGGGAAGAGGGGTGCAGAAAGAAGCAACAGAGGTGCAGAAAGAAGCAAGAGAAGTGATGAAAGAGACAAGAGAGTTGCAGAAACAGGCAAAAGAAGTGCAGAAAGAGGCAAGAGAAGTGCTGAAAGAAGCAACAGAGGTGCAGAAAGAAGCAAGAGAAGTGATAAAACAGACGAGAGTTGCAGAAAGAAACAAGAAAGGTGCAGAAAAAAGGAAGAGACGTGCAGAAAGAGGCAAGACAGGGGCAGAAAGAGGTAGGAGAGGTGCAGAAAGAGGCAAGTGAGGTGCAGAAAGAGAAGAGATGTGCAGAAAGAGGAAAGAGCAGTGCAGAAAGAGAGAAGGGGGTACAGAAAGAGGCAAGAGGGGTGGGGTGCAGAAAGAGGCAAAAGAAGTGCAGAAAAAAACGTGCAGAAAGAGGCACAAGGGGTGCAGAAAGAGGCACGAGGGCTGTAGAAAGAAGCAAGAGAAGTGCAGAAAGAAGCAACAGAGGTGCAGCAAGAGGGGTGTAAAAAGAGAGCAGAGGGGTGCAGAAAGTGGCACGAGGGGTACAGAAAGAAGCAAGAGATGTGCAGAAAGAAACAAGAAGGGCAGAAAGAAGGAACAGAGGTGCAGAAAGAGGCAGGGTGAAGAAAGAGGGGGGAGGGGTGGAGAAAGAGGCAACGGGGTGCAGAAAGAAGCAAGAGAGCTGCAGAAAGAAACAAGAACTACAGAAAGAAGGAACAGAGGTGCAGAAAGAGGCAAGAGGGGTGCAGAAAGTAACAAAAGAAGTGCAGAAAGATGCAACAGAGGTGCACAAAGGGATGAGGGGTGCAGAAAGAGGGAAGAGGGGTGTGAAAGAGGCACGAGGGGTGCAGAAAGAAGCAAGAGGCATGCAGAAAGAAGCAAGAGAAGTGCAGAAAGAAGGAACAGAGGTGCAGAAAGAGGCAAGAGGGGTGCAGAAAGAAACAAAAGAAGTGCAGAAAGATGCAACAGAGGTGCAGAAAGTGGGATGAGGGGTACAGAAAGAGGGAAGAGGGGTGTGAAAGAGGCACGAGGGGTGCAGAAAGAAGCAAGAGGCATGCAGAAAGAAGCAAGAGAAGTACAGAAAGAAGGAACAGAGGTGCAGAAAGAGGCAAGAGGGGTGCAGAAAGAAACAAAAGAAGTGCAGAAAGATGCAACAGAGGTGCACAAAGAGGGATGAGTGGTGCAGAAAGAGGGAAGAGGGGTGTGAAAGAGGCACGAGGGGTGCAGAAAGAAGCAAGAGAGATGCAGAAAAAAGCAAGAGAAATGCAGAAAGAAGGAACAGAGGTGCAGAAAGAGGCAAGAGGGGTGCAGAAAGAGGGAAGAGGGGTGTGAAAGGCACAAGGAGTGCAGAAAGAAGGAACAGAGGTGCAGAAAGAGGCAAGAGGGGTGCAGAAAGAAACAAAAGAAGTGCAGAAAGAAGGAACAGAGGTGCAGAAAGAGGCAAGAGGGGTGCAGAAAGAAACAAAAGAAGTGCAGAAAGATGCAACAGAGGTGCACAAAGACGGATGAGGGGTGCAGGTAGAAAGAGGCACGAGGGGTGTAGAAAGAGGTAAGAGGGATACAGAAAGAGGCAAGAGGAATACAGAAAGAAACGAGGTGCAGAAAGAAACAAAAGAAGTGCAGAAAGAAGGAATAGAGGTGCAGAAAGAGGCAAGAGGGGTGCAGAAAGAGGGGTGTGAAAGAGGCACGAGGGGTGCAGAAAGAAGCAAGAGGCATGCAGAAAGAAACAAGAGAGTTGCAGAAAGAAACAAGAAGAACAGAAAGAAGGAAAAGAGGTGCAGAAAGAGGCAAGAGGGATGCAGAAACACGGAAGAGGGGTGCAGAAAGAGGCACAAGGGTTGCAGAAAGAAGGGACAGAGGTGCAGAAAGAGGGGTGAGGGATGGAGAAAGAGACGAGAAGTGCAAAACAAGCAACAGAGATGCAGAAAGGGGTAAGAGGGGTGGAGAAAGAAACAATAAGTGCAGAAAGAAGGAACAGAGGTGCAGAGAGAGGCAAGAAAGGTGCAGAAAGAGGCAACAGGGGTGCATAAAGAAACAAAAGAAGTGCAGAAAGAAGGATCAGAGGTGCAGAAAGAGGGGAGAGGGGTGGAGAAAGAAGCAAGAGAGCTGCAGAAAGAAACAAAAGAAGTACAGAAAGAAGGAACAGAGGTGCAGAAAGAGGCAAGAGGGGTGCAGAAAGAGGCAAAAGAGGTGCAGAAAGAGGCAAAAGGGGTGCAGAAAGAAACAAGAAGTGCAGAAAGAGGCAAGGGGGTGCAGAAAGAAACAAAAGAAGTGAAGAAAAATGCAACAGAGGTGCAGAAAGAGGGATGAGGGGTGCAGAAAGAGGCACGAGAGGTGCAGAAAGAAGCAAGAGAGATGCAGAAAGAAGCGAGAAATGCAGAAAGAAGCAACAGATGCAGAAAGGGAGAAGTGGGGTGTAGAAAGAGGCAAAAGGGATACAGAAAGAAACGAGAGGTGCAGAAAAAAACAGAAGTGCAGAAAGAAGAAACAGAGGTGCACAAAGAGGCAAGAGGGGTGCAGAAAGAGGGGAGAGGGGTGCAGAAAGAAGCAAGAGGCATGCAGAAAGAAGGGACAGAGGTGCAGAAAGAAGCAAGAGGTGCAGAAAAAGGGTTGAGGGATGGAGAAAGACGAGAAGTGCAAAACAAGCAACAGATGGAGAAAGAGGCAAGAGGGGTGCAGAAAGAACCAAGAGGTGCAGAGAGAGGCAAGAAAGGTGCAGAAAGAGGCAACAGGTGCTGAAAGAGGGAAGAGGGTTGGAGAAAGAGGCTAGGGGGTGTAGAAAGAAGCAAGAGAGCTGTAGAACGAAACAAAAGAAGTGCAGAAAGAAGGAACAGAGGTGCAGAAAGAGGCAACAGGGGTGCAGAAAGAAGCGAGAGGTGCAGAACAAAACAAAAGTGTAGAAAGAAGGAACAGAGGTGCAGAAAGAGGGGTGCAGAAAGAAGCAAGAGGTGCAGAAAGAAGCAAGGGAGGTACAGAAAAACAAAAGAAGTGCAGAAAGAAGGAACAGAGCTGCAGAAAGGGGAAAGAGGGGTGCAGAAAGAGGGAAGAGGCGTGCAGAAAGAAGCATGAGAGGTGCAGAAAGAAACAAGAAGCACAGTAAGAAGGAACAGAGGTGCAGAAAGAGGCAAGAGAGGTGCAGAAAGAGGGAAGAGGGGTGTGAAAGAGGCGCGAGGGGTGCAGAAAGAAGCAAGAGGGGTGCAAAAAGAAACAAAAGATGTGCAGAAAGAAGGAACAGAGGTGCAGAGAGGGAAAAGGGGTGTAGAAAGGCACACGGGTGCAGAAAGAAGCAAGAGAGGTGCAGAAAGAAACAAAAGAAGCGCAGAAAGAAGGAACAGAGGTGCAGAAAGAGGCAAGAGAGGTGCAGAAAGAGGGAAGAGGGGTGTGAAAGAGGCACGAGGGGTGCAGAAAGAAGCTAGAGAGGTGCAAAAAGAAACGAAAGATGTGCAGAAAGAAGGAACAGAGGTGCAGAGAGAGGCAAGAAAGGTGCAGAAAGAGGGAAAAGGGGTGTTGAAAGAGGCACACGGGTGCAGAAAGAAGCAAGAGAAGTGCAGAAAGAAGCAACAGAGGTGCAGAAAGGGGGAAGAGGGGTGGAGAAAGAGGCAAGAGAAGTGCGAAACAAGCAACAGAGATGCTGAAAGGGGTAAGAGGGATGGAGAAAGAGGCAAGGGGGTGCAGAAAGAAGCAAGAGGTGCAAAAAGAAACAAAAGATGTGCAGAAAGAAGGAACAGAGGTGCAGAGAGAGGCAAGAAAGGTGCAGAAAGAGGGAAAAGGGGTGTAGAAAGAGGCACGCGGGTGCAGAAAAAAGCAAGAGAAGTGCAGAAAGAAGCAACAGAGGTGCAGAAAGGGGGAAGGGGTAGAGAAAGAGGCAAGAGGGGTGCAGTAAGAGGCAAGAGGGGTGCAGAAAGAAGCAAGAGAGTTGCAGAAAGAAACAAAAGAAGATCCTTAGGTCCGGGCCGTAGGCCTGTCTGTAGATGTTTACCCCCCTTATTCCCCCATGTCATAGTGGATTTAATTTTCAGTCTTTTTTTCTGCTTGTTTATTCCTCTCACTTTGTATTCGTGGTAGGCGTCCCTCGTCCTGTCCAATCTATGAGTGTTTCTTTGGTGGTGATCCGGCTGGAGCTCGCCGCACACTCTCCCTTCCCGGCAGGCTTCCAGTACTGCGCAGCCAGCCAGCCAGATGCCGGTTGCAGTGTGTGAGGACGCCGCATTTGCCTCGCCGCATTGCCGCCTCCCGTGATTGCCGCAGGGCCCCTGCAACGCTGAACTGCGCTGAACTGCGGCCCCCTGCCTCGGAGTAAGTTGTGAGGAGCGGCAGCAGAGCGTTGGAGCGTTGCCGCGTTCCCGCAGATTGCGGTGCCTGCCTCTGCCCTGCTGTGCCTGCCTTTGCAAGGGGGTTTACACAGGAGCCGAACCGAGCTGAGGAGTTACGGAGACGGCGAGCAGCGGAGCCCTGGAGTTACAGCAGCTGGGAAAGTGGCTGCAAAAGAGAGCGGCAAGAAGGTGCAAGAAGGCACGTGAGGTTAGAGCCGCAGCCGAGTTGATGAGCTGTGCTGTCCCAGGAGGGAGGGGCACCAAAGTAGGTGATAGCAACTGACCACATTAAGGAGCCCCTTTAGGCTGGTGCCCGCCGGTCGACTGTCCCTCAGCCCCACAGCCTCTTCAGATCAGACTGGAACAGAGTGCACGTCACTGGGCTTCGAGAAGAGGTCAAAGAGGACACCGAGCTAACGCAACAGTCAGTTACACAGCGGTTAGCGGTGCAGCAAGGGCAGGGTGTATATTATATCACCTAGCAGTGACCTCTCAAATCATATTTCCTGCCTTTTTGAGGACAGTTGATTTTAATCAGGCGCTCAATTGCCGACTCAAGCAGCAAGTAGCTAGCAATTATTTACGGACCTCGGACAAAAGAATCGGCAGGGTCAACTGAAAAAGTTTGGGAGTGCGAGAGCGCAGCTGCAGTTAGTAGCGGCTGCTGAGTGAGTGCCCAGGGGAGTCAGCGGAAAGCTGTCCAACTAGGATGGGCGTGGCTTGCAGCTCCCCAGTGTGCCCTACTCTCTGCTTTCCCCTCCTGTCCACCTTTGTGCAAGAGATCACAGACACATGCAACGAACCATATTAAGAACCTGCTGCGCAAAATGGCGTACAAAAAACTAAGATTACGAACAATATTCATGAAAAGATTGGGAACAGAACAAGCATTACAAAGGTGTGCCGTAAAGACGGCTCGAATTGGAAACTCAGTCGTAAATCCAGGAATAACCAAATATTTTTCCAAACAAAGCACTAAGGAACAGGGAAAAACACAAAGTGAACAACAAAAAACGTTGATAGAAGAAAGACGCAAGGAAAGTAGTGGATACTAAAAACCTCACTCAAAATCAAAAGGGAATCGAGGAGGATATAATTAGTAATTCCAGAATCTCGGAAGAATTAATTAGTGACTCCACAAACTTAGAAATAGTAAATTCAGAAGACCAGCAATCACAGCAAACACTAGAATTTGATGTCACCTGTCCAGACATAAATATCAAGGACTTGGTTTTCTGCCAGGAAGCACCAAAGGAGCCACTAATAATCCAGAACAGTACCCCACAAAAAAAAACATTCGACCCAGAAGGGTCCCTTGCGCATTCACCAGACTTTTCACTTTTAAAGACCATGTAATCATCAAATGAATATACGCCGGTGTCCAAAGCCTTATTTACACTCCAGAGAATCCTGGAATCAGTTCTCACACATCTTGGGAACATTTTGGAGAACTCCGACCACATGCTGGACACCCAATTAGGAATGTTAAATTATTTAGTAGAAAAAAAAAGGAGGAAACAACAACTCAAAACACAATCACCAGCAGCGAAAGGTGATGATTCAACTGTGGAAAAGTTCCTTATACCAAAAGTCGCTCTGTCAACAGGTGAACTCCCCCCGCCGACGAAAGAAACAGCGACTCAAACGGGACGGAGTACGCAAAAAGTAAATCAGGGTAAACAGGGCAAACAGGAGTTTAATCAAATCTATTCTCTTAGAAAACTTTTCATAGAAACTAACAAGGTGGATACTCATCAGCCTGCCATCGCATATTATCCAATCTTTACCCAACAAAAAATAAAAACTCTACCAAAACCGATTATTACTCCAGAGACCAAACTCAAAGCAATAGAACCTCCGGAAAATCTGTCTTTAGTCTCTCCTGGCCCTGAAATTTCGAAAAAGAAAGAAGAAGTAAAAAGACCAGTCGGAAAAGGGCAAAAAAAAAAAGGACGACAAGAAGGATTGCAAAACAGAAGGCCCGGAAGATAAGGTTTTCGAATATCTTACCACCTGAATTCAAGTCCTCAGAATTAGAAGAAGGACAAAAAAAAAGAACAAAACTTGGCAGAAAAGGAACAGAACTCTTTAATTAATAAACAAAGGGTTAATTCCAACCAACTCAATCCGTTGGCCCCAAGCTTTTCATCGATATTGTCTGGAACTGAGTCGGTGGCACAAAAGGGCACCCACCTAAGGAACCTACCTAAAGGAAAGACGCTTACTCAGTTGCAAAAGACTCTATCATGCCATCTGGAAATCACAGATTTATTCCCCTCGGGCGATGTCTTGCTTAACCGAGAGAGAATAACAAACTTACTACAGAAGATACAACCGTTACAGTCACTAACAAGGAACGAAATAAAATTAGTAGTATTCCCAGATAGATTAAAAACCATGACGGCCGTCGTGAATTTTGGTCTCCAGTGATTCCAGGTATAATATTAAAAGAATGCGAGATTCTACATAAACACGGATTTGACCTGTTACCAGTAACAATGCAGGAAAACCAGGGATACGAAAACCTTGAGGAAATCAAACAAACTGAAAATCAGCATCTGTTCCAAAGGCAAAGTGGTACAAATAACTCACTAAACTTCTTTAAAGAAAATATATCCGTTTCGATTACGAATGGAGAAAGGAGAAGTTGGAATAAAAACACTCAAAAGAAGGAAACTACCTATAATGAAAACACATGGTCATGGATTGCGGAGACCCTAAACAGTAACAAACAGGATCAGGAAAACAAACGCCCTTTTTAACAACGGTTTGACCATCTCTTCCTGGAATATAGCAGGGAAAACCCAGGAGAAATTAGCACTAATTACGGAAAACCAACCAGGGATCGTGGCCTTACAAGAAACTTGGTCAAAAACAACTTTTGACCACCCAGACTATTTCGTGTATGATATTCCAGCAGAACCGGTAGATCGGGGGCATGCGAAAGGAGGGATCGCAATTCTCTTAAATGATGATTTTTATTGGGACCAAGAAATCATCCCAATGTGTTCAAAGAACATCCAATGTATTAAGGTCAAATGCGGGATTGACCCTTTGGATATTTTGAATAGCCTCCTCATCTTTAACGTGTATATTCCACCAGGTTCTGAAAGAGACGCAATAGCGATAGAAATACTTGAGGGAATAGAAAAGGTGATCGAAGGTCAAGGTTCTCCATCATTTTACTTAACAGGAGACTGTGAGAAGTTGGCCTGGTATATGCTGTCCACTAATTATAGTGGGCACCTTGCACCAGTCCAAACAACCCCTTATTGGAGATAGGTCAAAGACAACCTTTATTGAAAGCTATCCTAGTGGTAGCTATGGAGAGCAGCCTTCAGGCTAAGTCTTGAAGGAATGTAAAGCAGCTTGTTTTACCAGTCTATAATCTCTTGAGTGACCAAATGAAAGAGCACCACACCAGGTATATATTCAAAATATATGTATTTATTGCTAAACACACCCCTCTAGTCTCTTTATGAGGCTAGAGTTCGAAGATACACAAGTTATAAGTTATTTAAACACAGTAATAGCACAAATACACGTTTGGGCCCTAGGGGCGTACTCAAACCATATACCAATAAAGTGGTATAAGAACCACGACTGAGCTAGACACTAGGCCTAGAGCCTCTAGAAGTGCTTGGACCACAAGGAACCACCCAAGGTAGTGACACAGGGGACCCACGGGGGACGCGTGCAGTGTAAATACACAACCGCAATACGCCGTTAACTTCTATGGAGAAAGTCGCGATCAGGAAATTAAAGAAAAGGGACACTTAAAGAAGGACT
>CAWUFW010002912.1:1800000-2002838 GCA_963921515.1 Calotriton arnoldi | reverse complement strand
GCATGAGCTCTTTTCAAAGGTAGCCTGCACATAACCACCAGCATGAAGATTTCCAGATTCTTCCCTCTTTATTTAAAGCAATAACACGCTCAGGTGAGCACATCCATAGGCATTATGGGACTGGAAGTCCATTAACATTTTATCCCCAGTGGGCTGCTGGCAGAATGCAGGATTTGGCAAAAGCGTTCCGGATCACAAACCAGGGCTCCCCCCAGTGCCAGCGATCACCTCCTGTTCCGTGTTGTGCCGAGAAATCACCAGCAACGGATCCGCCCCATCAGCGGCGGTGCAGCTCGCGACCGGGCTGGCCGCACTATTTGAAAGAAAGAGGTTGCCCCTAGTTGAGCCGCACCCACAGCAGGTAAGTAACGATTAGGGAGAGTTGGGTTGTGCCAATAGCGTCTTAAGCAGTCCTGACGCGTTTCGAGCATGAGCTCTTTTTCAAAGGTAGCCTGCACATAACCACCAGCATGAAGATTTCCAGATTCTTCCCTCTTTATTTAAAGCAATAACACGCTCAGGTGAGCACATCCATAGGCATTATGGGACTGGAAGTCCATTAACATTTTATCCCCAGTGGGCTGCTGGCAGATTGCAGGATTTGGCAAAAGCGTTCCGGATCACAAACCAGGGCTCCCCCAGTGCCAGCGATCACCTCCTGTTCCATGTTGTGCCGAGAAATCACCAGCAACGGATCCGCCCCATCAGCGGCGGTGCAGCTCGCGACCGGGCTGGCCGCACTATTTGAAAGAAAGAGGTTGCCCCTAGTTGAGCCGCACCCACAGCAGGTAAGTAACGATTAGGGAGAGTTGGGTTGTGCCAATAGCGTCTTAAGCAGTCCTGACGCGTTTCGAGCATGAGCTCTTTTTCAAAGGTAGCCTGCACATAACCACCAGCATGAAGATTTCCAGATTCTTCCCTCTTTATTTAAAGCAATAACACGCTCAGGTGAGCACATCCATAGGCATTATGGGACTGGAAGTCCATTAACATTTTATCCCCAGTGGGCTGCTGGCAGAATGCAGGATTTGGCAAAAGCGTTCCGGATCACAAACCAGGGCTCCCCCAGTGCCAGCGATCACCTCCTGTTCCGTGTTGTGCCGAGAAATCACCAGCAACGGATCCGCCCCATCAGTGGCGGTGCAGCTCGCGACCGGGCTAGCCGCACTATTTGAAAGAAAGAGGTTGCCCCTAGTTGAGCCGCACCCACAGCAGGTAAGTAACGATTAGGGAGAGTTGGGTTGTGCCGATAGCGTCTTAAGCAGTCCTGACGCGTTTCGAGCATGAGCTCTTTTTCAAAGGTAGCCTGCACATAACCACCAGCATGAAGATTTCCAGATTCTTCCCTCTTTATTTAAAGCAATAACACGCTCAGGTGAGCACATCCATAGGCATTATGGGACTGGAAGTCCATTAACATTTTATCCCCAGTGGGCTGCTGGCAGAATGCAGGATTTGGCAAAAGCGTTCCGGATCACAAACCAGCGCTCCCCCCAGTGCCAGCGATCACCTCCTGTTCCGTGTTGTGCCGAGAAATCACCAGCAACGGATCCGCCCCATCAGCGGCGGTGCAGCTCGCGACCGGGCTGGCCGCTACTATTTGAAAGAAGGAGGTTGCCCCTAGTTGAGCCGCACCCACAGCAGGTAAGTAACGATTAGGGAGAGTTGGGTTGTGCCGATAGCGTCTTAAGCAGTCCTGACGCGTTTCGAGCATGAGCTCTTTTTCAAAGGTAGCCTGCACATAACCACCAGCATGAAGATTTCCAGATTCTTCCCTCTTTATTTAAAGCAATAACACGCTCAGGTGAGCACATCCATAGGCATTATGGGACTGGAAGTCCATTAACATTTTATCCCCAGTGGGCTGCTGGCAGAATGCAGGATTTGGCAAAAGCGTTCTGGATCACAAACCAGGGCTCCCCCAGTGCCAGCGATCACCTCCTGTTCCGTGTTGTGCCGAGAAATCACCAGCAACGGATCCGCCCCATCAGCGGCGGTGCAGCTCGCGACCGGGCTGGCCGCACTATTTGAAAGAAAGAGGTTGCCCCTAGTTGAGCCGCACCCACAGCAGGTAAGTAACGATTAGGGAGAGTTGGGTTGTGCCGATAGCGTCTTAAGCAGTCCTGACGCGTTTCGAGCATGAGCTCTTTTTCAAAGGTAGCCTGCACATAACCACCAGCATGAAGATTTCCAGATTCTTCCCTCTTTATTTAAAGCAATAACACGCTCAGGTGAGCACATCCATAGGCATTATGGGACTGGAAGTCCATTAACATTTTATCCCCAGTGGGCTGCTGGCAGAATGCAGGATTTGGCAAAAGCGTTCCGGATCACAAACCAGGGCTCCCCCCAGTGCCAGCGATCACCTCCTGTTCCGTGTTGTGCCGAGAAATCACCAGCAACGGATCCGCCCCATCAGCGGCGGTGCAGCTCGCGACCGGGCTGGCCGCACTATTTGAAAGAAAGAGGTTGCCCCTAGTTGAGCCGCACCCACAGCAGGTAAGTAACGATTAGGGAGAGTTGGGTTGTGCCGATAGCGTCTTAAGCAGTCCTGACGCGTTTCGAGCATGAGCTCTTTTTCAAAGGTAGCCTGCACATAACCACCAGCATGAAGATTTCCAGATTCTTCCCTCTTTATTTAAAGCAATAACACGCTCAGGTGAGCACATCCATAGGCATTATGGGACTGGAAGTCCATTAACATTTTATCCCCAGTGGGCTGCTGGCAGAATGCAGGATTTGGCAAAAGCGTTCCGGATCACAAACCAGGGCTCCCCCCAGTGCCAGCGATCACCTCCTGTTCCGTGTTGTGCCGAGAAATCACCAGCAACGGATCCGCCCCATCAGCGGCGGTGCAGCTCGCGACCGGGCTGGCCGCACAATTTGAAAGAAAGAGGTTGCCCCTAGTTGAGCCGCACCCACAGCAGGTAAGTAATGATTAGGGAGAGTTGGGTTGTGCCGATAGCGTCTTAAGCAGTCCTGACGCGTTTCGAGCATGAGCTCTTTTTCAAAGGTAGCCTGCACATAACCACCAGCATGAAGATTTCCAGATTCTTCCCTCTTTATTTAAAGCAATAACACGCTCAGGTGATCACATCCATAGGCATTATGGGACTGGAAGTCCATTAACATTTTATCCCCAGTGGGCTGCTGGCAGAATGCAGGATTTGGCAAAAGCGTTCCGGATCACAAACCAGGGCTCCCCCCAGTGCCAGCGATCACCTCCTGTTCCATGTTGTGCCGAGAAATCACCAGCAACGGATCCGCCCCATCAGTGGCGGTGCAGCTCGCGACCGGGCTAGCCGCACTATTTGAAAGAAAGAGGTTGCCCCTAGTTGAGCCGCACCCACAGCAGGTAAGTAACGATTAGGGAGAGTTGGGTTGTGCCGATAGCGTCTTAAGCAGTCCTGACGCGTTTCGAGCATGAGCTCTTTTTCAAAGGTAGCCTGCACATAACCACCAGCATGAAGATTTCCAGATTCTTCCCTCTTTATTTAAAGCAATAACACGCTCAGGTGAGCACATCCATAGGCATTATGGGACTGGAAGTCCATTAACATTTTATCCCCAGTGGGCTGCTGGCAGAATGCAGGATTTGGCAAAAGCGTTCCGGATCACAAACCAGGGCTCCCCCCAGTGCCAGCGATCACCTCCTGTTCCGTGTTGTGCCGAGAAATCACCAGCAACGGATCCGCCCCATCAGCGGCGGTGCAGCTCGCGACCGGGCTGGCCGCACTATTTGAAAGAAAGAGGTTGCCCCTAGTTGAGCCGCACCCACAGCAGGTAAGTAACGATTAGGGAGAGTTGGGTTGTGCCGATAGCGTCTTAAGCAGTCCTGACGCGTTTCGAGCATGAGCTCTTTTTCAAAGGTAGCCTGCACATAACCACCAGCATGAAGATTTCCAGATTCTTCCCTCTTTATTTAAAGCAATAACACGCTCAGGTGAGCACATCCATAGGCATTATGGGACTGGAAGTCCATTAACATTTTATCCCCAGTGGGCTGCTGGCAGAATGCAGGATTTGGCAAAAGCGTTCCGGATCACAAACCAGGGCTCCCCCAGTGCCAGCGATCACCTCCTGTTCCGTGTTGTGCCGAGAAATCACCAGCAACGGATCCGCCCCATCAGCGGCGGTGCAGCTCGCGACCGGGCTGGCCGCACTATTTGAAAGAATGAGGTTGCCCCTAGTTGAGCCGCACCCACAGCAGGTAAGTAACGATTAGGGAGAGTTGGGTTGTGCCGATAGCGTCTTAAGCAGTCCTGACGCGTTTCGAGCATGAGCTCTTTTTCAAAGGTAGCCTGCACATAACCACCAGCATGAAGATTTCCAGATTCTTCCCTCTTTATTTAAAGCAATAACACGCTCAGGTGAGCACATCCATAGGCATTATGGGACTGGAAGTCCATTAACATTTTATCCCCAGTGGGCTGCTGGCAGAATGCAGGATTTGGCAAAAGCGTTCCGGATCACAAACCAGGGCTCCCCCAGTGCCAGCGATCACCTCCTGTTCCGTGTTGTGCCGAGAAATCACCAGCAACGGATCCGCCCCATCAGCGGCGGTGCAGCTCGCGACCGGGCTGGCCGCACTATTTGAAAGAAAGAGGTTGCCCCTAGTTGAGCCGCACCCACAGCAGGTAAGTAACGATTAGGGAGAGTTGGGTTGTGCCGATAGCGTCTTAAGCAGTCCTGACGCGTTTCGAGCATGAGCTCTTTTTCAAAGGTAGCCTGCACATAACCACCAGCATGAAGATTTCCAGATTCTTCCCTCTTTATTTAAAGCAATAACACGCTCAGGTGAGCACATCCATAGGCATTATGGGACTGGAAGTCCATTAACATTTTATCCCCAGTGGGCTGCTGGCAGAATGCAGGATTTGGCAAAAGCGTTCCGGATCACAAACCAGGGCTCCCCCAGTGCCAGCGATCACCTCCTGTTCCGTGTTGTGCCGAGAAATCACCAGCAACGGATCCGCCCCATCAGCGGCGGTGCAGCTCGCGACCGGGCTGGCCGCACTATTTGAAAGAAAGAGGTTGCCCCTAGTTGAGCCGCACCCACAGCAGGTAAGTAACGATTAGGGAGAGTTGGGTTGTGCCGATAGCGTCTTAAGCAGTCCTGACGCGTTTCGAGCATGAGCTCTTTTTCAAAGGTAGCCTGCACATAACCACCAGCATGAAGATTTCCAGATTCTTCCCTCTTTATTTAAAGCAATAACACGCTCAGGTGAGCACATCCATAGGCATTATGGGACTGGAAGTCCATTAACATTTTATCCCCAGTGGGCTGCTGGCAGAATGCAGGATTTGGCAAAAGCGTTCCGGATCACAAACCAGGGCTCCCCCCAGTGCCAGCGATCACCTCCTGTTCCGTGTTGTGCCGAGAAATCACCAGCAACGGATCCGCCCCATCAGCGGCGGTGCAGCTCGCGACCGGGCTGGCCGCACTATTTGAAAGAAAGAGGTTGCCCCTAGTTGAGCCGCACCCACAGCAGGTAAGTAACGATTAGGGAGAGTTGGGTTGTGCCGATAGCGTCTTAAGCAGTCCTGACGCGTTTCGAGCATGAGCTCTTTTTCAAAGGTAGCCTGCACATAACCACCAGCATGAAGATTTCCAGATTCTTCCCTCTTTATTTAAAGCAATAACACGCTCAGGTGAGCACATCCATAGGCATTATGGGACTGGAAGTCCATTAACATTTTATCCCCAGTGGGCTGCTGGCAGAATGCAGGATTTGGCAAAAGCGTTCCGGATCACAAACCAGGGCTCCCCCAGTGCCAGCGATCACCTCCTGTTCCGTGTTGTGCCGAGAAATCACCAGCAACGGATCCGCCCCATCAGCGGCGGTGCAGCTCGCGACCGGGCTGGCCGCACTATTTGAAAGAAAGAGGTTGCCCCTAGTTGAGCCGCACCCACAGCAGGTAAGTAACGATTAGGGAGAGTTGGGTTGTGCCGATAGCGTCTTAAGCAGTCCTGACGCGTTTCGAGCATGAGCTCTTTTTCAAAGGTAGCCTGCACATAACCACCAGCATGAAGATTTCCAGATTCTTCCCTCTTTATTTAAAGCAATAACACGCTCAGGTGAGCACATCCATAGGCATTATGGGACTGGAAGTCCATTAACATTTTATCCCCAGTGGGCTGCTGGCAGAATGCAGGATTTGGCAAAAGCGTTCCGGATCACAAACCAGGGCTCCCCCAGTGCCAGCGATCACCTCCTGTTCCGTGTTGTGCCGAGAAATCACCAGCAACGGATCCGCCCCATCAGCGGCGGTGCAGCTCGCGACCGGGCTGGCCGCACTATTTGAAAGAAAGAGGTTGCCCCTAGTTGAGCCGCACCCACAGCAGGTAAGTAACGATTAGGGAGAGTTGGGTTGTGCCGATAGCGTCTTAAGCAGTCCTGACGCGTTTCGAGCATGAGCTCTTTTTCAAAGGTAGCCTGCACATAACCACCAGCATGAAGATTTCCAGATTCTTCCCTCTTTATTTAAAGCAATAACACGCTCAGGTGAGCACATCCATAGGCATTATGGGACTGGAAGTCCATTAACATTTTATCCCCAGTGGGCTGCTGGCAGAATGCAGGATTTGGCAAAAGCGTTCCGGATCACAAACCAGGGCTCCCCCCAGTGCCAGCGATCACCTCCTGTTCCGTGTTGTGCCGAGAAATCACCAGCAACGGATCCGCCCCATCAGCGGCGGTGCAGCTCGCGACCGGGCTGGCCGCACTATTTGAAAGAAAGAGGTTGCCCCTAGTTGAGCCGCACCCACAGCAGGTAAGTAACGATTAGGGAGAGTTGGGTTGTGCCGATAGCGTCTTAAGCAGTCCTGACGCGTTTCGAGCATGAGCTCTTTTTCAAAGGTAGCCTGCACATAACCACCAGCATGAAGATTTCCAGATTCTTCCCTCTTTATTTAAAGCAATAACACGCTCAGGTGAGCACATCCATAGGCATTATGGGACTGGAAGTCCATTAACATTTTATCCCCAGTGGGCTGCTGGCAGAATGCAGGATTTGGCAAAAGCGTTCCGGATCACAAACCAGGGCTCCCCCCAGTGCCAGCGATCACCTCCTGTTCCGTGTTGTGCCGAGAAATCACCAGCAACGGATCCGCCCCATCAGCGGCGGTGCAGCTCGCGACCGGGCTGGCCGCACTATTTGAAAGAAAGAGGTTGCCCCTAGTTGAGCCGCACCCACAGCAGGTAAGTAACGATTAGGGAGAGTTGGGTTGTGCCGATAGCGTCTTAAGCAGTCCTGACGCGTTTCGAGCATGAGCTCTTTTTCAAAGGTAGCCTGCACATAACCACCAGCATGAAGATTTCCAGATTCTTCCCTCTTTATTTAAAGCAATAACACGCTCAGGTGAGCACATCCATAGGCATTATGGGACTGGAAGTCCATTAACATTTTATCCCCAGTGGGCTGCTGGCAGAATGCAGGATTTGGCAAAAGCGTTCCGGATCACAAACCAGGGCTCCCCCAGTGCCAGCGATCACCTCCTGTTCCGTGTTGTGCCGAGAAATCACCAGCAACGGATCCGCCCCATCAGCGGCGGTGCAGCTCGCGACCGGGCTGGCCGCACTATTTGAAAGAAAGAGGTTGCCCCTAGTTGAGCCGCACCCACAGCAGGTAAGTAACGATTAGGGAGAGTTGGGTTGTGCCGATAGCGTCTTAAGCAGTCCTGACGCGTTTCGAGCATGAGCTCTTTTTCAAAGGTAGCCTGCACATAACCACCAGCATGAAGATTTCCAGATTCTTCCCTCTTTATTTAAAGCAATAACACGCTCAGGTGAGCACATCCATAGGCATTATGGGACTGGAAGTCCATTAACATTTTATCCCCAGTGGGCTGCTGGCAGAATGCAGGATTTGGCAAAAGCGTTCCGGATCACAAACCAGGGCTCCCCCCAGTGCCAGCGATCACCTCCTGTTCCGTGTTGTGCCGAGAAATCACCAGCAACGGATCCGCCCCATCAGCGGCGGTGCAGCTCGCGACCGGGCTGGCCGCACTATTTGAAAGAAAGAGGTTGCCCCTAGTTGAGCCGCACCCACAGCAGGTAAGTAACGATTAGGGAGAGTTGGGTTGTGCCGATAGCGTCTTAAGCAGTCCTGACGCGTTTCGAGCATGAGCTCTTTTTCAAAGGTAGCCTGCACATAACCACCAGCATGAAGATTTCCAGATTCTTCCCTCTTTATTTAAAGCAATAACACGCTCAGGTGAGCACATCCATAGGCATTATGGGACTGGAAGTCCATTAACATTTTATCCCCAGTGGGCTGCTGGCAGAATGCAGGATTTGGCAAAAGCGTTCCGGATCACAAACCAGGGCTCCCCCAGTGCCAGCGATCACCTCCTGTTCCGTGTTGTGCCGAGAAATCACCAGCAACGGATCCGCCCCATCAGCGGCGGTGCAGCTCGCGACCGGGCTGGCCGCACTATTTGAAAGAAAGAGGTTGCCCCTAGTTGAGCCGCACCCACAGCAGGTAAGTAACGATTAGGGAGAGTTGGGTTGTGCCGATAGCGTCTTAAGCAGTCCTGACGCGTTTCGAGCATGAGCTCTTTTTCAAAGGTAGCCTGCACATAACCACCAGCATGAAGATTTCCAGATTCTTCCCTCTTTATTTAAAGCAATAACACGCTCAGGTGAGCACATCCATAGGCATTATGGGACTGGAAGTCCATTAACATTTTATCCCCAGTGGGCTGCTGGCAGAATGCAGGATTTGGCAAAAGCGTTCCGGATCACAAACCAGGGCTCCCCCAGTGCCAGCGATCACCTCCTGTTCCGTGTTGTGCCGAGAAATCACCAGCAACGGATCCGCCCCATCAGCGGCGGTGCAGCTCGCGACCGGGCTGGCCGCACTATTTGAAAGAAAGAGGTTGCCCCTAGTTGAGCCGCACCCACAGCAGGTAAGTAACGATTAGGGAGAGTTGGGTTGTGCCGATAGCGTCTTAAGCAGTCCTGACGCGTTTCGAGCATGAGCTCTTTTTCAAAGGTAGCCTGCACATAACCACCAGCATGAAGATTTCCAGATTCTTCCCTCTTTATTTAAAGCAATAACACGCTCAGGTGAGCACATCCATAGGCATTATGGGACTGGAAGTCCATTAACATTTTATCCCCAGTGGGCTGCTGGCAGAATGCAGGATTTGGCAAAAGCGTTCCGGATCACAAACCAGGGCTCCCCCAGTGCCAGCGATCACCTCCTGTTCCGTGTTGTGCCGAGAAATCACCAGCAACGGATCCGCCCCATCAGCGGCGGTGCAGCTCGCGACCGGGCTGGCCGCTACTATTTGAAAGAAGGAGGTTGCCCCTAGTTGAGCCGCACCCACAGCAGGTAAGTAACGATTAGGGAGAGTTGGGTTGTGGCGATAGCGTCTTAAGCAGTCCTGACGCGTTTCGAGCATGAGCTCTTTTTCAAAGGTAGCCTGCACATAACCACCAGCATGAAGATTTCCAGATTCTTCCCTCTTTATTTAAAGCAATAACACGCTCAGGTGAGCACATCCATAGGCATTATGGGACTGGAAGTCCATTAACATTTTATCCCCAGTGGGCTGCTGGCAGAATGCAGGATTTGGCAAAAGCGTTCCGGATCACAAACCAGGGCTCCCCCAGTGCCAGCGATCACCTCCTGTTCCGTGTTGTGCCGAGAAATCACCAGCAACGGATCCGCCCCATCAGCGGCGGTGCAGCTCGCGACCGGGCTGGCCGCACTATTTGAAAGAAAGAGGTTGCCCCTAGTTGAGCCGCACCCACAGCAGGTAAGTAACGATTAGGGAGAGTTGGGTTGTGCCGATAGCGTCTTAAGCAGTCCTGACGCGTTTCGAGCATGAGCTCTTTTTCAAAGGTAGCCTGCACATAACCACCAGCATGAAGATTTCCAGATTCTTCCCTCTTTATTTAAAGCAATAACACGCTCAGGTGAGCACATCCATAGGCATTATGGGACTGGAAGTCCATTAACATTTTATCCCCAGTGGGCTGCTGGCAGAATGCAGGATTTGGCAAAAGCGTTCCGGATCACAAACCAGGGCTCCCCCAGTGCCAGCGATCACCTCCTGTTCCGTGTTGTGCCGAGAAATCACCAGCAACGGATCCGCCCCATCAGCGGCGGTGCAGCTCGCGACCGGGCTGGCCGCACTATTTGAAAGAAAGAGGTTGCCCCTAGTTGAGCCGCACCCACAGCAGGTAAGTAACGATTAGGGAGAGTTGGGTTGTGCCGATAGCGTCTTAAGCAGTCCTGACGCGTTTCGAGCATGAGCTCTTTTTCAAAGGTAGCCTGCACATAACCACCAGCATGAAGATTTCCAGATTCTTCCCTCTTTATTTAAAGCAATAACACGCTCAGGTGAGCACATCCATAGGCATTATGGGACTGGAAGTCCATTAACATTTTATCCCCAGTGGGCTGCTGGCAGAATGCAGGATTTGGCAAAAGCGTTCCGGATCACAAACCAGGGCTCCCCCAGTGCCAGCGATCACCTCCTGTTCCGTGTTGTGCCGAGAAATCACCAGCAACGGATCCGCCCCATCAGCGGCGGTGCAGCTCGCGACCGGGCTGGCCGCACTATTTGAAAGAAAGAGGTTGCCCCTAGTTGAGCCGCACCCACAGCAGGTAAGTAACGATTAGGGAGAGTTGGGTTGTGGCGATAGCGTCTTAAGCAGTCCAGACGCGTTTCGAGCATGAGCTCTTTTTCAAAGGTAGCCTGCACATAACCACCAGCATGAAGATTTCCAGATTTCTTCCCTCTTTATTTAAAGCAATAACACGCTCAGGTGAGCACATCCATAGGCATTATGGGACTGGAAGTCCATTAACATTTTATCCCCAGTGGGCTGCTGGCAGAATGCAGGATTTGGCAAAAGCGTTCCGGATCACAAACCAGGGCTCCCCCAGTGCCAGCGATCACCTCCTGTTCCGTGTTGTGCCGAGAAATCACCAGCAACGGATCCGCCCCATCAGCGGCGGTGCAGCTCGCGACCGGGCTGGCCGCACTATTTGAAAGAAAGAGGTTGCCCCTAGTTGAGCCGCACCCACAGCAGGTAAGTAACGATTAGGGAGAGTTGGGTTGTGCCGATAGCGTCTTAAGCAGTCCTGACGCGTTTCGAGCATGAGCTCTTTTTCAAAGGTAGCCTGCACATAACCACCAGCATGAAGATTTCCAGATTCTTCCCTCTTTATTTAAAGCAATAACACGCTCAGGTGAGCACATCCATAGGCATTATGGGACTGGAAGTCCATTAACATTTTATCCCCAGTGGGCTGCTGGCAGAATGCAGGATTTGGCAAAAGCGTTCCGGATCACAAACCAGGGCTCCCCCAGTGCCAGCGATCACCTCCTGTTCCGTGTTGTGCCGAGAAATCACCAGCAACGGATCCGCCCCATCAGCGGCGGTGCAGCTCGCGACCGGGCTGGCCGCACTATTTGAAAGAAAGAGGTTGCCCCTAGTTGAGCCGCACCCACAGCAGGTAAGTAATGATTAGGGAGAGTTGGGTTGTGCCGATAGCGTCTTAAGCAGTCCTGACGCGTTTCGAGCATGAGCTCTTTTTCAAAGGTAGCCTGCACATAACCACCAGCATGAAGATTTCCAGATTCTTCCCTCTTTATTTAAAGCAATAACACGCTCAGGTGAGCACATCCATAGGCATTATGGGACTGGAAGTCCATTAACATTTTATCCCCAGTGGGCTGCTGGCAGAATGCAGGATTTGGCAAAAGCGTTCCGGATCACAAACCAGGGCTCCCCCAGTGCCAGCGATCACCTCCTGTTCCGTGTTGTGCCGAGAAATCACCAGCAACGGATCCGCCCCATCAGCGGCGGTGCAGCTCGCGACCGGGCTGGCCGCACTATTTGAAAGAAAGAGGTTGCCCCTAGTTGAGCCGCACCCACAGCAGGTAAGTAACGATTAGGGAGAGTTGGGTTGTGCCGATAGCGTCTTAAGCAGTCCTGACGCGTTTCGAGCATGAGCTCTTTTTCAAAGGTAGCCTGCACATAACCACCAGCATGAAGATTTCCAGATTCTTCCCTCTTTATTTAAAGCAATAACACGCTCAGGTGAGCACATCCATAGGCATTATGGGACTGGAAGTCCATTAACATTTTATCCCCAGTGGGCTGCTGGCAGAATGCAGGATTTGGCAAAAGCGTTCTGGATCACAAACCAGGGCTCCCCCAGTGCCAGCGATCACCTCCTGTTCCGTGTTGTGCCGAGAAATCACCAGCAACGGATCCGCCCCATCAGTGGCGGTGCAGCTCGCGACCGGGCTGGCCGCACTATTTGAAAGAAAGAGGTTGCCCCTAGTTGAGCCGCACCCACAGCAGGTAAGTAACGATTAGGGAGAGTTGGGTTGTGCCGATAGCGTCTTAAGCAGTCCTGACGCGTTTCGAGCATGAGCTCTTTTTCAAAGGTAGCCTGCACATAACCACCAGCATGAAGATTTCCAGATTCTTCCCTCTTTATTTAAAGCAATAACACGCTCAGGTGAGCACATCCATAGGCATTATGGGACTGGAAGTCCATTAACATTTTATCCCCAGTGGGCTGCTGGCAGAATGCAGGATTTGGCAAAAGCGTTCCGGATCACAAACCAGGGCTCCCCCAGTGCCAGCGATCACCTCCTGTTCCGTGTTGTGCCGAGAAATCACCAGCAACGGATCCGCCCCATCAGCGGCGGTGCAGCTCGCGACCGGGCTGGCCGCTACTATTTGAAAGAAGGAGGTTGCCCCTAGTTGAGCCGCACCCACAGCAGGTAAGTAACGATTAGGGAGAGTTGGGTTGTGGCGATAGCGTCTTAAGCAGTCCTGACGCGTTTCGAGCATGAGCTCTTTTTCAAAGGTAGCCTGCACATAACCACCAGCATGAAGATTTCCAGATTCTTCCCTCTTTATTTAAAGCAATAACACGCTCAGGTGAGCACATCCATAGGCATTATGGGACTGGAAGTCCATTAACATTTTATCCCCAGTGGGCTGCTGGCAGAATGCAGGATTTGGCAAAAGCGTTCTGGATCACAAACCAGGGCTCCCCCAGTGCCAGCGATCACCTCCTGTTCCGTGTTGTGCCGAGAAATCACCAGCAACGGATCCACCCCATCAGCGGCGGTGCAGCTCGCGACCAGGCTGGCCGCACAATTTGAAAGAAAGAGGTTGCCCCTAGTTGAGCCGCACCCACAGCAGGTAAGTAATGATTAGGGAGAGTTGGGTTGTGCCGATAGCGTCTTAAGCAGTCCTGACGCGTTTCGAGCATGAGCTCTTTTTCAAAGGTAGCCTGCACATAACCACCAGCATGAAGATTTCCAGATTCTTCCCTCTTTATTTAAAGCAATAACACGCTCAGGTGAGCACATCCATAGGCATTATGGGACTGGAAGTCCATTAACATTTTATCCCCAGTGGGCTGCTGGCAGAATGCAGGATTTGGCAAAAGCGTTCCGGATCACAAACCAGGGCTCCCCCAGTGCCAGCGATCACCTCCTGTTCCGTGTTGTGCCGAGAAATCACCAGCAACGGATCCGCCCCATCAGCGGCGGTGCAGCTCGTGACCGGGCTGGCCGCACTATTTGAAAGAAAGAGGTTGCCCCTAGTTGAGCCGCACCCACAGCAGGTAAGTAACGATTAGGGAGAGTTGGGTTGTGCCGATAGCGTCTTAAGCAGTCCTGACGCGTTTCGAGCATGAGCTCTTTTTCAAAGGTAGCCTGCACATAACCACCAGCATGAAGATTTCCAGATTCTTCCCTCTTTATTTAAAGCAATAACACGCTCAGGTGAGCACATCCATAGGCATTATGGGACTGGAAGTCCATTAACATTTTATCCCCAGTGGGCTGCTGGCAGAATGCAGGATTTGGCAAAAGCGTTCCGGATCACAAACCAGGGCTCCCCCAGTGCCAGCGATCACCTCCTGTTCCGTGTTGTGCCGAGAAATCACCAGCAACGGATCCGCCCCATCAGCGGCGGTGCAGCTCGCGACCGGGCTGGCCGCACTATTTGAAAGAAAGAGGTTGCCCCTAGTTGAGCCGCACCCACAGCAGGTAAGTAACGATTAGGGAGAGTTGGGTTGTGCCGATAGCGTCTTAAGCAGTCCTGACGCGTTTCGAGCATGAGCTCTTTTTCAAAGGTAGCCTGCACATAACCACCAGCATGAAGATTTCCAGATTCTTCCCTCTTTATTTAAAGCAATAACACGCTCAGGTGAGCACATCCATAGGCATTATGGGACTGGAAGTCCATTAACATTTTATCCCCAGTGGGCTGCTGGCAGAATGCAGGATTTGGCAAAAGCGTTCCGGATCACAAACCAGGGCTCCCCCAGTGCCAGCGATCACCTCCTGTTCCGTGTTGTGCCGAGAAATCACCAGCAACGGATCCGCCCCATCAGCGGCGGTGCAGCTCGCGACCGGGCTGGCCGCACTATTTGAAAGAATGAGGTTGCCCCTAGTTGAGCCGCACCCACAGCAGGTAAGTAACGATTAGGGAGAGTTGGGTTGTGCCGATAGCGTCTTAAGCAGTCCTGACGCGTTTCGAGCATGAGCTCTTTTTCAAAGGTAGCCTGCACATAACCACCAGCATGAAGATTTCCAGATTCTTCCCTCTTTATTTAAAGCAATAACACGCTCAGGTGAGCACATCCATAGGCATTATGGGACTGGAAGTCCATTAACATTTTATCCCCAGTGGGCTGCTGGCAGAATGCAGGATTTGGCAAAAGCGTTCCGGATCACAAACCAGGGCTCCCCCAGTGCCAGCGATCACCTCCTGTTCCGTGTTGTGCCGAGAAATCACCAGCAACGGATCCGCCCCATCAGCGGCGGTGCAGCTCGCGACCGGGCTGGCCGCACTATTTGAAAGAAGGAGGTTGCCCCTAGTTGAGCCGCACCCACAGCAGGTAAGTAACGATTAGGGAGAGTTGGGTTGTGGCGATAGCGTCTTAAGCAGTCCTGACGCGTTTCGAGCATGAGCTCTTTTTCAAAGGTAGCCTGCACATAACCACCAGCATGAAGATTTCCAGATTCTTCCCTCTTTATTTAAAGCAATAACACGCTCAGGTGAGCACATCCATAGGCATTATGGGACTGGAAGTCCATTAACATTTTATCCCCAGTGGGCTGCTGGCAGAATGCAGGATTTGGCAAAAGCGTTCCGGATCACAAACCAGGGCTCCCCCAGTGCCAGCGATCACCTCCTGTTCCGTGTTGTGCCGAGAAATCACCAGCAACGGATCCGCCCCATCAGCGGCGGTGCAGCTCGCGACCGGGCTGGCCGCACTATTTGAAAGAAAGAGGTTGCCCCTAGTTGAGCCGCACCCACAGCAGGTAAGTAACGATTAGGGAGAGTTGGGTTGTGCCGATAGCGTCTTAAGCAGTCCTGACGCGTTTCGAGCATGAGCTCTTTTTCAAAGGTAGCCTGCACATAACCACCAGCATGAAGATTTCCAGATTCTTCCCTCTTTATTTAAAGCAATAACACGCTCAGGTGAGCACATCCATAGGCATTATGGGACTGGAAGTCCATTAACATTTTATCCCCAGTGGGCTGCTGGCAGAATGCAGGATTTGGCAAAAGCGTTCCGGATCACAAACCAGGGCTCCCCCAGTGCCAGCGATCACCTCCTGTTCCGTGTTGTGCCGAGAAATCACCAGCAACGGATCCGCCCCATCAGCGGCGGTGCAGCTCGCGACCGGGCTGGCCGCACTATTTGAAAGAAAGAGGTTGCCCCTAGTTGAGCCGCACCCACAGCAGGTAAGTAACGATTAGGGAGAGTTGGGTTGTGCCGATAGCGTCTTAAGCAGTCCTGACGCGTTTCGAGCATGAGCTCTTTTTCAAAGGTAGCCTGCACATAACCACCAGCATGAAGATTTCCAGATTCTTCCCTCTTTATTTAAAGCAATAACACGCTCAGGTGAGCACATCCATAGGCATTATGGGACTGGAAGTCCATTAACATTTTATCCCCAGTGGGCTGCTGGCAGAATGCAGGATTTGGCAAAAGCGTTCCGGATCACAAACCAGGGCTCCCCCAGTGCCAGCGATCACCTCCTGTTCCGTGTTGTGCCGAGAAATCACCAGCAACGGATCCGCCCCATCAGCGGCGGTGCAGCTCGCGACCGGGCTGGCCGCACTATTTGAAAGAAAGAGGTTGCCCCTAGTTGAGCCGCACCCACAGCAGGTAAGTAACGATTAGGGAGAGTTGGGTTGTGCCGATAGCGTCTTAAGCAGTCCTGACGCGTTTCGAGCATGAGCTCTTTTTCAAAGGTAGCCTGCACATAACCACCAGCATGAAGATTTCCAGATTCTTCCCTCTTTATTTAAAGCAATAACACGCTCAGGTGAGCACATCCATAGGCATTATGGGACTGGAAGTCCATTAACATTTTATCCCCAGTGGGCTGCTGGCAGAATGCAGGATTTGGCAAAAGCGTTCTGGATCACAAACCAGGGCTCCCCCAGTGCCAGCGATCACCTCCTGTTCCGTGTTGTGCCGAGAAATCACCAGCAACGGATCCGCCCCATCAGTGGCGGTGCAGCTCGCGACCGGGCTGGCCGCACTATTTGAAAGAAAGAGGTTGCCCCTAGTTGAGCCGCACCCACAGCAGGTAAGTAACGATTAGGGAGAGTTGGGTTGTGCCGATAGCGTCTTAAGCAGTCCTGACGCGTTTCGAGCATGAGCTCTTTTTCAAAGGTAGCCTGCACATAACCACCAGCATGAAGATTTCCAGATTCTTCCCTCTTTATTTAAAGCAATAACACGCTCAGGTGAGCACATCCATAGGCATTATGGGACTGGAAGTCCATTAACATTTTATCCCCAGTGGGCTGCTGGCAGAATGCAGGATTTGGCAAAAGCGTTCCGGATCACAAACCAGGGCTCCCCCCAGTGCCAGCGATCACCTCCTGTTCCGTGTTGTGCCGAGAAATCACCAGCAACGGATCCGCCCCATCAGCGGCGGTGCAGCTCGCGACCGGGCTGGCCGCTACTATTTGAAAGAAAGAGGTTGCCCCTAGTTGAGCCGCACCCACAGCAGGTAAGTAACGATTAGGGAGAGTTGGGTTGTGGCGATAGCGTCTTAAGCAGTCCTGACGCGTTTCGAGTATGCGCTCTTTTTCAAAGGTAGCCTGCACATAACCACCAGTATGAAGATTTCCAGATTCTTCCCTCTTTATTTAAAGCAATAACACGCTCAGGTGAGCACATCCATAGGCATTATGGGACTGGAAGTCCATTAACATTTTATCCCCAGTGGGCTGCTGGCAGAATGCAGGATTTGGCAAAAGCGTTCTGGATCACAAACCAGGGCTCCCCCAGTGCCAGCGATCACCTCCTGTTCCGTGTTGTGCCGAGAAATCACCAGCAACGGATCCACCCCATCAGCGGCGGTGCAGCTCGCGACCGGGCTGGCCGCACAATTTGAAAGAAAGAGGTTGCCCCTAGTTGAGCCGCACCCACAGCAGGTAAGTAATGATTAGGGAGAGTTGGGTTGTGCCGATAGCGTCTTAAGCAGTCCTGACGCGTTTCGAGCATGAGCTCTTTTTCAAAGGTAGCCTGCACATAACCACCAGCATGAAGATTTCCAGATTCTTCCCTCTTTATTTAAAGCAATAACACGCTCAGGTGAGCACATCCATAGGCATTATGGGACTGGAAGTCCATTAACATTTTATCCCCAGTGGGCTGCTGGCAGAATGCAGGATTTGGCAAAAGCGTTCCGGATCACAAACCAGTGCTCCCCCAGTGCCAGCGATCACCTCCTGTTCCGTGTTGTGCCGAGAAATCACCAGCAACGGATCCGCCCCATCAGTGGCGGTGCAGCTCGTGACCGGGCTAGCCGCACTATTTGAAAGAAAGAGGTTGCCCCTAGTTGAGCCGCACCCACAGCAGGTAAGTAACGATTAGGGAGAGTTGGGTTGTGCCGATAGCGTCTTAAGCAGTCCTGACGCGTTTCGAGCATGAGCTCTTTTTCAAAGGTAGCCTGCACATAACCACCAGCATGAAGATTTCCAGATTCTTCCCTCTTTATTTAAAGCAATAACACGCTCAGGTGAGCACATCCATAGGCATTATGGGACTGGAAGTCCATTAACATTTTATCCCCAGTGGGCTGCTGGCAGAATGCAGGATTTGGCAAAAGCGTTCCGGATCACAAACCAGGGCTCCCCCAGTGCCAGCGATCACCTCCTGTTCCGTGTTGTGCCGAGAAATCACCAGCAACGGATCCGCCCCATCAGCGGCGGTGCAGCTCGCGACCGGGCTGGCCGCACTATTTGAAAGAAAGAGGTTGCCCCTAGTTGAGCCGCACCCACAGCAGGTAAGTAACGATTAGGGAGAGTTGGGTTGTGCCGATAGCGTCTTAAGCAGTCCTGACGCGTTTCGAGCATGAGCTCTTTTTCAAAGGTAGCCTGCACATAACCACCAGCATGAAGATTTCCAGATTCTTCCCTCTTTATTTAAAGCAATAACATGCTCAGGTGAGCACATCCATAGGCATTATGGGACTGGAAGTCCATTAACATTTTATCCCCAGTGGGCTGCTGGCAGAATGCAGGATTTGGCAAAAGCGTTCCGGATCACAAACCAGGGCTCCCCCAGTGCCAGCGATCACCTCCTGTTCCGTGTTGTGCCGAGAAATCACCAGCAACGGATCCGCCCCATCAGCGGCGGTGCAGCTCGCGACCGGGCTGGCCGCACTATTTGAAAGAAAGAGGTTGCCCCTAGTTGAGCCGCACCCACAGCAGGTAAGTAACGATTAGGGAGAGTTGGGTTGTGCCAATAGCGTCTTAAGCAGTCCTGACGCGTTTCGAGCATGACCTCTTTTTCAAAGGTAGCCTGCACATAACCACCAGCATGAAGATTTCCAGATTCTTCCCTCTTTATTTAAAGCAATAACACGCTCAGGTGAGCACATCCATAGGCATTATGGGACTGGAAGTCCATTAACATTTTATCCCCAGTGGGCTGCTGGCAGAATGCAGGATTTGGCAAAAGCGTTCCGGATCACAAACCAGGGCTCCCCCAGTGCCAGCGATCACCTCCTGTTCCGTGTTGTGCCGAGAAATCACCAGCAACGGATCCACCCCATCAGCGGCGGTGCAGCTCGCGACCGGGCTGGCCGCACAATTTGAAAGAAAGAGGTTGCCCCTAGTTGAGCCGCACCCACAGCAGGTAAGTAATGATTAGGGAGAGTTGGGTTGTGCCGATAGCGTCTTAAGCAGTCCTGACGCGTTTCGAGCATGAGCTCTTTTTCAAAGGTAGCCTGCACATAACCACCAGCATGAAGATTTCCAGATTCTTCCCTCTTTATTTAAAGCAATAACACGCTCAGGTGAGCACATCCATAGGCATTATGGGACTGGAAGTCCATTAACATTTTATCCCCAGTGGGCTGCTGGCAGATTGCAGGATTTGGCAAAAGCGTTCCGGATCACAAACCAGGGCTCCCCCAGTGCCAGCGATCACCTCCTGTTCCGTGTTGTGCCGAGAAATCACCAGCAACGGATCCGCCCCATCAGCGGCGGTGCAGCTCGCGACCGGGCTGGCCGCACTATTTGAAAGAAAGAGGTTGCCCCTAGTTGAGCCGCACCCACAGCAGGTAAGTAACGATTAGGGAGAGTTGGGTTGTGCCGATAGCGTCTTAAGCAGTCCTGACGCGTTTCGAGCATGAGCTCTTTTTCAAGGTAGCCTGCACATAACCACCAGCACGAAGATTTCCAGATTCTTCCCTCTTTATTTAAAGCAATAACACGCTCAGGTGAGCACATCCATAGGCATTATGGGACTGGAAGTCCATTAACATTTTATCCCCAGTGGGCTGCTGGCAGAATGCAGGATTTGGCAAAAGCGTTCTGGATCACAAACCAGGGCTCCCCCAGTGCCAGCGATCACCTCCTGTTCCGTGTTGTGCCGAGAAATCACCAGCAACGGATCCGCCCCATCAGCGGCGGTGCAGCTCGCGACCGGGCTGGCCGCACTATTTGAAAGAAAGAGGTTGCCCCTAGTTGAGCCGCACCCACAGCAGGTAAGTAACGATTAGGGAGAGTTGGGTTGTGCCGATAGCGTCTTAAGCAGTCCTGACGCGTTTCGAGCATGAGCTCTTTTTCAAAGGTAGCCTGCACATAACCACCAGCATGAAGATTTCCAGATTCTTCCCTCTTTATTTAAAGCAATAACACGCTCAGGTGAGCACATCCATAGGCATTATGGGACTGGAAGTCCATTAACATTTTATCCCCAGTGGGCTGCTGGCAGAATGCAGGATTTGGCAAAAGCGTTCCGGATCACAAACCAGGGCTCCCCCCAGTGCCAGCGATCAGCTCCTGTTCCGTGTTGTGCCGAGAAATCACCAGCAACGGATCCGCCCCATCAGCGGCGGTGCAGCTCGCGACCGGGCTGGCCGCACTATTTGAAAGAAGGAGGTTGCCCCTAGTTGAGCCGCACCCACAGCAGGTAAGTAACGATTAGGGAGAGTTGGGTTGTGGCGATAGCGTCTTAAGCAGTCCTGACGCGTTTCGAGCATGAGCTCTTTTTCAAAGGTAGCCTGCACATAACCACCAGCATGAAGATTTCCAGATTCTTCCCTCTTTATTTAAAGCAATAACACGCTCAGGTGAGCACATCCATAGGCATTATGGGACTGGAAGTCCATTAACATTTTATCCCCAGTGGGCTGCTGGCAGAATGCAGGATTTGGCAAAAGCGTTCTGGATCACAAACCAGGGCTCCCCCAGTGCCAGCGATCACCTCCTGTTCCGTGTTGTGCCGAGAAATCACCAGCAACGGATCCACCCCATCAGCGGCGGTGCAGCTCGCGACCAGGCTGGCCGCACAATTTGAAAGAAAGAGGTTGCCCCTAGTTGAGCCGCACCCACAGCAGGTAAGTAATGATTAGGGAGAGTTGGGTTGTGCCGATAGCGTCTTAAGCAGTCCTGACGCGTTTCGAGCATGAGCTCTTTTTCAAAGGTAGCCTGCACATAACCACCAGCATGAAGATTTCCAGATTCTTCCCTCTTTATTTAAAGCAATAACACGCTCAGGTGATCACATCCATAGGCATTATGGGACTGGAAGTCCATTAACATTTTATCCCCAGTGGGCTGCTGGCAGAATGCAGGATTTGGCAAAAGCGTTCCGGATCACAAACCAGTGCTCCCCCCAGTGCCAGCGATCACCTCCTGTTCCGTGTTGTGCCGAGAAATCACCAGCAACGGATCTGCCCCATCAGTGGCGGTGCAGCTCGTGACCGAGCTAGCCACACTATTTGAAAGAAAGAGGTTGCCCCTAGTTGAGCCGCACCCACAGCAGATAAGTAACGATTAGGGAGAGTTGGGTTGTGCCGATAGTGTCTTAAGCAGTCCTGACGCGTTTCGAGCATGAGCTCTTTTTCAAAGGTAGCCTGCACATAACCACCAGCATGAAGATTTCCAGATTCTTCCCTCTTTATTTAAAGCAATAACACGCTCAGGTGAGCACATCCATAGGCATTATGGGACTGGAAGTCCATTAACATTTTATCCCCAGTGGGCTGCTGGCAGAATGCAGGATTTGGCAAAAGCGTTCCGGATCACAAACCAGGGCTCCCCCAGTGCCAGCGATCACCTCCTGTTCCGTGTTGTGCCGAGAAATCACCAGCAACGGATCCGCCCCATCAGCGGCGGTGCAGCTCGCGACCGGGCTGGCCGCACTATTTGAAAGAAAGAGGTTGCCCCTAGTTGAGCCGCACCCACAGCAGGTAAGTAACGATTAGGGAGAGTTGGGTTGTGCCGATAGCGTCTTAAGCAGTCCTGACGCGTTTCGAGCATGAGCTCTTTTTCAAAGGTAGCCTGCACATAACCACCAGCATGAAGATTTCCAGATTCTTCCCTCTTTATTTAAAGCAATAACACGCTCAGGTGAGCACATCCATAGGCATTATGGGACTGGAAGTCCATTAACATTTTATCCCCAGTGGGCTGCTGGCAGAATGCAGGATTTGGCAAAAGCGTTCCGGATCACAAACCAGGGCTCCCCCAGTGCCAGCGATCACCTCCTGTTCCGTGTTGTGCCGAGAAATCACCAGCAACGGATCCGCCCCATCAGCGGCGGTGCAGCTCGCGACCGGGCTGGCCGCACTATTTGAAAGAAAGAGGTTGCCCCTAGTTGAGCCGCACCCACAGCAGGTAAGTAACGATTAGGGAGAGTTGGGTTGTGCCGATAGCGTCTTAAGCAGTCCTGACGCGTTTCGAGCATGAGCTCTTTTTCAAAGGTAGCCTGCACATAACCACCAGCATGAAGATTTCCAGATTCTTCCCTCTTTATTTAAAGCAATAACACGCTCAGGTGAGCACATCCATAGGCATTATGGGACTGGAAGTCCATTAACATTTTATCCCCAGTGGGCTGCTGGCAGAATGCAGGATTTGGCAAAAGCGTTCCGGATCACAAACCAGGGCTCCCCCAGTGCCAGCGATCACCTCCTGTTCCGTGTTGTGCCGAGAAATCACCAGCAACGGATCCGCCCCATCAGCGGCGGTGCAGCTCGCGACCGGGCTGGCCGCACTATTTGAAAGAAAGAGGTTGCCCCTAGTTGAGCCGCACCCACAGCAGGTAAGTAACGATTAGGGAGAGTTGGGTTGTGCCGATAGCGTCTTAAGCAGTCCTGACGCGTTTCGAGCATGAGCTCTTTTTCAAAGGTAGCCTGCACATAACCACCAGCATGAAGATTTCCAGATTCTTCCCTCTTTATTTAAAGCAATAACACGCTCAGGTGAGCACATCCATAGGCATTATGGGACTGGAAGTCCATTAACATTTTATCCCCAGTGGGCTGCTGGCAGAATGCAGGATTTGGCAAAAGCGTTCCGGATCACAAACCAGGGCTCCCCCAGTGCCAGCGATCACCTCCTGTTCCGTGTTGTGCCGAGAAATCACCAGCAACGGATCCGCCCCATCAGCGGCGGTGCAGCTCGCGACCGGGCTGGCCGCACTATTTGAAAGAAAGAGGTTGCCCCTAGTTGAGCCGCACCCACAGCAGGTAAGTAACGATTAGGGAGAGTTGGGTTGTGCCGATAGCGTCTTAAGCAGTCCTGACGCGTTTCGAGCATGAGCTCTTTTTCAAAGGTAGCCTGCACATAACCACCAGCATGAAGATTTCCAGATTCTTCCCTCTTTATTTAAAGCAATAACACGCTCAGGTGAGCACATCCATAGGCATTATGGGACTGGAAGTCCATTAACATTTTATCCCCAGTGGGCTGCTGGCAGAATGCAGGATTTGGCAAAAGCGTTCCGGATCACAAACCAGGGCTCCCCCAGTGCCAGCGATCACCTCCTGTTCCGTGTTGTGCCGAGAAATCACCAGCAACGGATCCGCCCCATCAGCGGCGGTGCAGCTCGCGACCGGGCTGGCCGCACTATTTGAAAGAAAGAGGTTGCCCCTAGTTGAGCCGCACCCACAGCAGGTAAGTAACGATTAGGGAGAGTTGGGTTGTGCCGATAGCGTCTTAAGCAGTCCTGACGCGTTTCGAGCATGAGCTCTTTTTCAAAGGTAGCCTGCACATAACCACCAGCATGAAGATTTCCAGATTCTTCCCTCTTTATTTAAAGCAATAACACGCTCAGGTGAGCACATCCATAGGCATTATGGGACTGGAAGTCCATTAACATTTTATCCCCAGTGGGCTGCTGGCAGAATGCAGGATTTGGCAAAAGCGTTCCGGATCACAAACCAGGGCTCCCCCAGTGCCAGCGATCACCTCCTGTTCCGTGTTGTGCCGAGAAATCACCAGCAACGGATCCGCCCCATCAGCGGCGGTGCAGCTCGCGACCGGGCTGGCCGCACTATTTGAAAGAAAGAGGTTGCCCCTAGTTGAGCCGCACCCACTGCAGGTAAGTAATGATTAGGGAGAGTTGGGTTGTGCCGATAGCGTCTTAAGCAGTCCTGACGCGTTTCGAGCATGAGCTCTTTTTCAAAGGTAGCCTGCACATAACCACCAGCATGAAGATTTCCAGATTCTTCCCTCTTTATTTAAAGCAATAACACGCTCAGGTGAGCACATCCATAGGCATTATGGGACTGGAAGTCCATTAACATTTTATCCCCAGTGGGCTGCTGGCAGAATGCAGGATTTGGCAAAAGCGTTCCGGATCACAAACCAGGGCTCCCCCCAGTGCCAGCGATCACCTCCTGTTCCGTGTTGTGCCGAGAAATCACCAGCAACGGATCCGCCCCATCAGCGGCGGTGCAGCTCGCGACCGGGCTGGCCGCACTATTTGAAAGAAAGAGGTTGCCCCTAGTTGAGCCGCACCCACAGCAGGTAAGTAACGATTAGGGAGAGTTGGGTTGTGCCGATAGCGTCTTAAGCAGTCCTGACGCGTTTCGAGCATGAGCTCTTTTTCAAAGGTAGCCTGCACATAACCACCAGCATGAAGATTTCCAGATTCTTCCCTCTTTATTTAAAGCAATAACACGCTCAGGTGAGCACATCCATAGGCATTATGGGACTGGAAGTCCATTAACATTTTATCCCCAGTGGGCTGCTGGCAGAATGCAGGATTTGGCAAAAGCGTTCCGGATCACAAACCAGGGCTCCCCCAGTGCCAGCGATCACCTCCTGTTCCGTGTTGTGCTGAGAAATCACCAGCAACGGATCCGCCCCATCAGTGGCGGTGCAGCTCGCGACCGGGCTGGCCGCACTATTTGAAAGAAAGAGGTTGCCCCTAGTTGAGCCGCACCCACAGCAGGTAAGTAACGATTAGGGAGAGTTGGGTTGTGCCGATAGCGTCTTAAGCAGTCCTGACGCGTTTCGAGCATGAGCTCTTTTTCAAAGGTAGCCTGCACATAACCACCAGCATGAAGATTTCCAGATTCTTCCCTCTTTATTTAAAGCAATAACACGCTCAGGTGAGCACATCCATAGGCATTATGGGACTGGAAGTCCATTAACATTTTATCCCCAGTGGGCTGCTGGCAGAATGCATGATTTGGCAAAAGCGTTCTGGATCACAAACCAGGGCTCCCCCCAGTGCCAGCGATCACCTCCTGTTCCGTGTTGTGCAGAGAAATCACCAGCAACGGATCCGCCCCATCAGCGGTGGTGCAGCTCGCGACCGGGCTGGGTGTACTATTTGAAAGAATGAGGTTGCCCCTAGTTGAGCCGCACCCACAGCAGGTAAGTAACGGTTAGGGAGAGTTGGGATGTGCCGATAGCGTCTTAAGCAGTCCAGACGCGTTTCAAGCATGAGCTCTTTTTCAAAGGTAGCCTGCACATAACCACCAGCATGAAGATTTCCAGATTCTTCCCTCTTTATTTAAAGCAATAACACGCTCAGGTGAGCACATCCATAGGCATTATGGGACTGGAAGTCCATTAACATTTTATCCCCAGTGGGCTGCTGGCAGAATGCAGGATTTGGCAAAAGCGTTCCGGATCACAAACCAGGGCTCCCCCCAGTGCCAGCGATCAGCTCCTGTTCCGTGTTGTGCCGAGAAATCACCAGCAACGGATCCGCCCCATCAGCGACGGTGCAGCTCGCGACCGGGCTGGCCGCACTAGTTGAAAGAAAGAGGTTGCCCCTAGTTGAGCCGCACCCACAGCAGGTAAGTAACGATTAGGGAGAGTTGGGTTGTGCCAATAGCGTCTTAAGCAGTCCTGACGCGTTTCGAGCTTGACCTCTTTTTCAAAGGTAGCCTGCACATAACCACCAGCATGAAGATTTCCAGATTCTTCCCTCTTTATTTAAAGCAATAACATGCTCAGGTGAGCACATCCATAGGCATTATGGGACTGGAAGTCCATTAACATTTTATCCCCAGTGGGCTGCTGGCAGAATGCAGGATTTGGCAAAAGCGTTCCGGATCACAAACCAGGGCTCCCCCAGTGCCAGCGATCACCTCCTGTTCCGTGTTGTGCCGAGAAATCACCAGCAACGGATCCGCCCCATCAGCGGCGGTGCAGCTCGCGACCGGGCTGGCCGCACAATTTGAAAGAAAGAGGTTGCCCCTAGTTGAGCCGCACCCACAGCAGGTAAGTAATGATTAGGGAGAGTTGGGTTGTGCCGATAGCGTCTTAAGCAGTCCTGACGCGTTTCGAGCATGAGCTCTTTTTCAAAGGTAGCCTGCACATAACCACCAGCATGAAGATTTCCAGATTCTTCCCTCTTTATTTAAAGCAATAACACGCTCAGGTGAGCACATCCATAGGCATTATGGGACTGGAAGTCCATTAACATTTTATCCCCAGTGGGCTGCTGGCAGAATGCAGGATTTGGCAAAAGCGTTCCGGATCACAAACCAGGGCTCCCCCAGTGCCAGCGATCACCTCCTGTTCCGTGTTGTGCCGAGAAATCACCAGCAACGGATCCGCCCCATCAGCGGCGGTGCAGCTCGCGACCGGGCTGGCCGCACTATTTGAAAGAAAGAGGTTGCCCCTAGTTGAGCCGCACCCACAGCAGGTAAGTAACGATTAGGGAGAGTTGGGTTGTGCCGATAGCGTCTTAAGCAGTCCTGACGCGTTTCGAGCATGACCTCTTTTTCAAAGGTAGCCTGCACATAACCACCAGCATGAAGATTTCCAGATTCTTCCCTCTTTATTTAAAGCAATAACACGCTCAGGTGAGCACATCCATAGGCATTATGGGACTGGAAGTCCATTAACATTTTATCCCCAGTGGGCTGCTGGCAGAATGCAGGATTTGGCAAAAGCGTTCCGGATCACAAACCAGGGCTCCCCCAGTGCCAGCGATCACCTCCTGTTCCGTGTTGTGCCGAGAAATCACCAGCAACGGATCCGCCCCATCAGCGGCGGTGCAGCTCGCGACCGGGCTGGCCGCACTATTTGAAAGAAAGAGGTTGCCCCTAGTTGAGCCGCACCCACAGCAGGTAAGTAACGATTAGGGAGAGTTGGGTTGTGCCGATAGCGTCTTAAGCAGTCCTGACGCGTTTCGAGCATGAGCTCTTTTTCAAAGGTAGCCTGCACATAACCACCAGCATGAAGATTTCCAGATTCTTCCCTCTTTATTTAAAGCAATAACACGCTCAGGTGAGCACATCCATAGGCATTATGGGACTGGAAGTCCATTAACATTTTATCCCCAGTGGGCTGCTGGCAGAATGCAGGATTTGGCAAAAGCGTTCCGGATCACAAACCAGGGCTCCCCCAGTGCCAGCGATCACCTCCTGTTCCGTGTTGTGCCAAGAAATCACCAGCAACGGATACGCCCCATCAGCGGCGGTGCAGCTCGCGACCGGGCTGGCCGCTATATTTGAAAGAAGGAGGTTGCCCCTAGTTGAGCCGCACCCACAGCAGGTAAGTAACGATTAGGGAGAGTTGGGTTGTGGCGATAGCGTCTTAAGCAGTCCTAACGCGTTTCGAGTATGCGCTTTTTTTCAAAGGTAGCCTATACATAACATCCAGTATGAAGATTTCCAGATTCTTCCCTCTTTATTTAAAGCAATAACACGCTGAGGTGAGCACATCCATAGGCATTATGGGACTGGAAGTCCATTAACATTTTATCCCCAGTGGGCTGCTGGCAGAATGCAGGATTTGGCAAAAGCGTTCTGGATCACAAACCAGGGCTCCCCCCAGTGCCAGCGATCACCTCCTGTTCCGTGTTGTGCCGAGAAACCACCAGCAACGGATCCACCCCATCAGCGGCGGTGCAGCTCGCGACCAGGCTGGCCGCACAATTTGAAAGAAAGAGGTTGCCCCTAGTTGAGCCGCACCCACAGCAGGTAAGTAATGATTAGGGAGAGTTGGGTTGTGCCGATAGCGTCTTAAGCAGTCCTGACACGTTTCGAGCATGAGCTCTTTTTCAAAGGTAGCCTGCACATAACCACCAGCATGAAGATTTCCAGATTCTTCCCTCTTTATTTAAAGCAATAACACGCTCAGGTGATCACATCCATAGGCATTATGGGACTGGAAGTCCATTAACATTTTATCCCCAGTGGGCTGCTGGCAGAATGCAGGATTTGGCAAAAGCGTTCCGGATCACAAACCAGTGCTCCCCCAGTGCCAGCGATCACCTCCTGTTCCGTGTTGTGCCGAGAAATCACCAGCAACGGATCTGCCCCATCAGTGGCGGTGCAGCTCGTGACCGAGCTAGCCACACTATTTGAAAGAAAGAGGTTGCCCCTAGTTGAGCCGCACCCACAGCAGATAAGTAACGATTAGGGAGAGTTGGGTTGTGCCGATAGTGTCTTAAGCAGTCCTGACGCGTTTCGAGCATGAGCTCTTTTTCAAAGGTAGCCTGCACATAACCACCAGCATGAAGATTTCCAGATTCTTCCCTCTTTATTTAAAGCAATAACACGCTCAGGTGAGCACATCCATAGGCATTATGGGACTGGAAGTCCATTAACATTTTATCCCCAGTGGGCTGCTGGCAGAATGCAGGATTTGGCAAAAGCGTTCTGGATCACAAACCAGGGCTCCCCCCAGTGCCAGCGATCACCTCCTGTTCCGTGTTGTGCCAAGAAATCACCAGCAACGGATCCGCCCCATCAGCAGTGGTGCAGCTCGCGACCGGGCTGGGTGTACTATTTGAAAGAATGAGGTTGCCCCTAGTTGAGCCGCACCCACAGCAGGTAAGTAACGGTTAGGGAGAGTTGGGTTGTGCCGATAGCGTCTTAAGCAGTCCAGACGCGTTTCGAGCATGAGCTCTTTTTCAAAGGTAGCCTGCACATAACCACCAGCATGAAGATTTCCAGATTCTTCCCTCTTTATTTAAAGCAATAACATGCTCAGGTGAGCACATCCATAGGCATTATGGGACTGGAAGTCCATTAACATTTTATCCCCAGTGGGCTGCTGGCAGAATGCAGGATTTGGCAAAAGCGTTCCGGATCACAAACCAGGGCTCCCCCCAGTGCCAGCGATCAGCTCCTGTTCCGTGTTGTGCCGAGAAATCACCAGCAACGGATCCGCCCCATCAGCGACAGTGAAGCTTGCGACCGGGCTGGCCGCACTAGTTGAAAGAAAGAGGTTGCCCCTAGTTGAGCCGCACCCACATCAGGTAAGTAACGATTAGGGAGAGTTGGGTTGTGCCAATAGCGTCTTAAGCAGTCCTGACGCGTTTCGAGCTTGACCTCTTTTTCAAAGGTAGCCTGCACATAACCACCAGCATGAAGATTTCCAGATTCTTCCCTCTTTATTTAAAGCAATAACATGCTCAGGTGAGAACATCCATAGGCATTATGGGACTGGAAGTCCATTAACATTTTATCCCCAGTGGGCTGCTGGTAGAATGCAGGATTTGGCAAAAGCGTTCCGGATCACAAACCAGGGCTCCCCCCAGTGCCAGCGATCACCTCCTGTTCCGTGTTGTGCCGAGAAATCACCAGCAACGGATCCACCCCATCAGCGGCGGTGCAGCTCGCGACCAGGCTGGCCGCACAATTTGAAAGAAAGAGGTTGCCCCTAGTTGAGCCGCACCCACAGCAGGTAAGTAATGATTAGGGAGAGTTGGGATGTGCCGATAGCGTCTTAAGCAGTCCTGACGCGTTTCGAGCATGAGCTCTTTTTCAAAGGTAGCCTGCACATAACCACCAGCATGAAGATTTCCAGATTCTTCCCTCTTTATTTAAAGCAATAACACGCTCAGGTGAGCACATCCATAGGCATTATGGGACTGGAAGTCCATTAACATTTTATCCCCAGTGGGCTGCTGGCAGATTGCAGGATTTGGCAAAAGCGTTCCGGATCACAAACCAGGGCTCCCCCAGTGCCAGCGATCACCTCCTGTTCCGTGTTGTGCCGAGAAATCACCAGCAACGGATCTGCCCCATCAGTGGCGGTGCAGCTCGCGACCGGGCTGGCCGCACTATTTGAAAGAAAGAGGTTGCCCCTAGTTGAGCCGCACCCACAGCAGGTAAGTAACGATTAGGGAGAGTTGGGTTGTGCCGATAGCGTCTTAAGCAGTCCTGACGCGTTTCGAGCATGAGCTCTTTTTCAAAGGTAGCCTGCACATAACCACCAGCATGAAGATTTCCAGATTCTTCCCTCTTTATTTAAAGCAATAACACGCTCAGGTGAGCACATCCATAGGCATTATGGGACTGGAAGTCCATTAACATTTTATCCCCAGTGGGCTGCTGGCAGATTGCAGGATTTGGCAAAAGCGTTCCGGATCACAAACCAGGGCTCCCCCCAGTGCCAGCGATCACCTCCTGTTCCATGTTGTGCCGAGAAATCACCAGCAACGGATCCGCCCCATCAGCGGCGGTGCAGCTCGCGACCGGGCTGGCCGCACTATTTGAAAGAAAGAGGTTGCCCCTAGTTGAGCCGCACCCACAGCAGGTAAGTAACGATTAGGGAGAGTTGGGTTGTGCCGATAGCGTCTTAAGCAGTCCTGACGCGTTTCGAGCATGAGCTCTTTTTCAAAGGTAGCCCGCACATAACCACCAGCACGAAGATTTCCAGATTCTTCCCTCTTTATTTAAAGCAATAACACTCTCAGGTGAGCACATCCATAGGTATTATGGGACTGGAAGTCCATTAACATTTTATCCCCAGTGGGCTGCTGGCAGAATGCAGGATTTGGCAAAAGCGTTCTGGATCACAAATCAGGGCTCCCCCCAGTGCCAGCGATCACCTCCTGTTCCGTGTTGTGCTGAGAAATCACCAGCAACGGATCCGCCCCATCAGTGGCGGTGCAGCTCGCGACCGGGCTAGCCGCACAATTTGAAAGAAAGAGGTTGCCCCTAGTTGAGCCACACCGACAGCAGGTAAGTAACGATTAGGGAGAGTTGGGTTGTGCCGATAGCGTCTTAAGCAGTCCTGACGCGTTTCGAGCATGAGCTCTTTTTCAAAGGTAGCCTGCACATAACCACCAGCATGAAGATTTCCAGATTCTTCCCTCTTTATTTAAAGCAATAACACGCTCAGGTGAGCACATCCATAGGCATTATGGGACTGGAAGTCCATTAACATTTTATCCCCAGTGGGCTGCTGGCAGAATGCAGGATTTGGCAAAAGCGTTCCGGATCACAAACTTGCTCTCCCCCCAGTGCCAGCGATCACCTCCTGTTCCGTGTTTTGCCAAGAAATCACCAGCAACGGATACGCCCCATCAGCGGCGGTGCAGCTCGCGACCGGGCTGGCCGCTATATTTGAAAGAAGGAGGTTGCCCCTAGTTGAGCCGCACCCACAGCAGGTAAGTAACGATTAGGGAGAGTTGGGTTGTGGCGATAGCGTCTTAAGCAGTCCTAACGCGTTTCGAGTATGCGCTTTTTTTCAAAGGTAGCCTGCACATAACCACCAGTATGAAGATTTCCAGATTCTTCCCTCTTTATTTAAAGCAATAACACGCTCAGGTGAGCACATCCATAGGCATTATGGGACTGGAAGTCCATTAACATTTTATCCCCAGTGGGCTGCTGGCAGAATGCAGGATTTGGCAAAAGCGTTCTGGATCACAAACCAGGGCTCCCCCAGTGCCAGCGATCACCTCCTGTTCCGTGTTGTGCCGAGAAATCACCAGCAACGGATCCACCCCATCAGCGGCGGTGCAGCTCGCGACCAGGCTGGCCGCACAATTTGAAAGAAAGAGGTTGCCCCTAGTTGAGCCGCACCCACAGCAGATAAGTAACGATTAGGGAGAGTTGGGTTGTGCCGATAGCGTCTTAAGCAGTCCTGACGCGTTTCGAGCATGAGCTCTTTTTCAAAGGTAGCCTGCACATAACCACCAGCATGAAGATTTCCAGATTCTTCCCTCTTTATTTAAAGCAATAACACGCTCAGGTGAGCACATCCATAGGCATTATGGGACTGGAAGTCCATTAACATTTTATCCCCAGTGGGCTGCTGGCAGATTGCAGGATTTGGCAAAAGCGTTCCGGATCACAAACCAGGGCTCCCCCAGTGCCAGCGATCACCTCCTGTTCCATGTTGTGCCGAGAAATCACCAGCAACGGATCCGCCCCATCAGCGGCGGTGCAGCTCGCGACCGGGCTGGCCGCACTATTTGAAAGAAAGAGGTTGCCCCTAGTTGAGCCGCACCCACAGCAGGTAAGTAACGATTAGGGAGAGTTGGGTTGTGCCGATAGCGTCTTAAGCAGTCCTGACGCGTTTCGAGCATGAGCTCTTTTTCAAAGGTAGCCTGCACATAACCACCAGCACGAAGATTTCCAGATTCTTCCCTCTTTATTTAAAGCAATAACACTCTCAGGTGAGCACATCCATAGGTATTATGGGACTGGAAGTCCATTAACATTTTATCCCCAGTGGGCTGCTGGCAGAATGCAGGATATGGCAAAAGCGTTCTGGATCACAAATCAGGGCTCCCCCCAGTGCCAGCGATCACCTCCTGTTCCGTGTTGTGCTGAGAAATCACCAGCAACGGATCCGCCCCATCAGTGGCGGTGCAGCTCGCGACCGGGCTAGCCGCACTATTTGAAAGAAAGAGGTTGCCCCTAGTTGAGCCACACCGACAGCAGGTAAGTAACGATTAGGGAGAGTTGGGTTGTGCCGATAGCGTCTTAAGCAGTCCTGACGCTTTTCGAGCATGAGCTCTTTTTCAAAGGTAGCCTGCACATAACCACCAGCATGAAGATTTCCAGATTCTTCCCTCTTTATTTAAAGCAATAACACGCTCAGGTGAGCACATCCATAGGCATTATGGGACTGGAAGTCCATTAACATTTTATCCCCAGTGGGCTGCTGGCAGAATGCAGGATTTGGCAAAAGCGTTCCGGATCACAAACTAGGCTCTCCCCCAGTGCCAGCGATCACCTCCTGTTCCGTGTTGTGCCGAGAAATCACCAGCAACGGATCCGCCCCATCAGCGGCGGTGCAGCTCGCGACCGGGCTGGCCGCTACTATTTGAAAGAAGGAGGTTGCCCCTAGTTGAGCCGCACCCACAGCAGGTAAGTAACGATTAGGGAGAGTTGGGTTGTGGCGATAGCGTCTTAAGCAGTCCTAACGCGTTTCGAGTATGCGCACTTTTTCAAAGGTAGCCTGCACATAACCACCAGTATGAAGATTTCCAGATTCTTCCCTCTTTATTTAAAGCAATAACACGCTCAGGTGAGCACATCCATAGGCATTATGGGACTGGAAGTCCATTAACATTTTATCCCCAGTGGGCTGCTGGCAGAATGCAGGATTTGGCAAAAGCGTTCTGGATCACAAACCAGGGCTCCCCCCAGTGCCAGCGATCACCTCCTGTTCCGTGTTGTGCCGAGAAATCACCAGCAACGGATCCACCCCATCAGCGGCGGTGCAGCTCGCGACCAGGCTGGCCGCACAATTTGAAAGAAAGATGTTGCCCCTCGTTGAGCCGCACCCACAGCAGGTAAGTAATGATTAGGGAGAGTTGGGTTGTGCCGATAGCGTCTTAAGCAGTCCTGACGCGTTTCGAGCATGAGCTCTTTTTCAAAGGTAGCCTGCACATAACCACCAGCATGAAGATTTCCAGATTCTTCCCTCTTTATTTAAAGCAATAACACGCTCAGGTGATCACATCCATAGGCATTATGGGACTGGAAGTCCATTAACATTTTATCCCCAGTGGGCTGCTGGCAGAATGCAGGATTTGGCAAAAGCGTTCCGGATCACAAACCAGTGCTCCCCCAGTGCCAGCGATCACCTCCTGTTCCGTGTTGTGCCGAGAAATCACCAGCAACGGATCTGCCCCATCAGTGGCGGTGCAGCTCGTGACCGAGCTAGCCACACTATTTGAAAGAAAGAGGTTGCCCCTAGTTGAGCCGCACCCACAGCAGATAAGTAACGATTAGGAAGAGTTGGGTTGTGCCGATAGTGTCTTAAGCAGTCCTGACGCGTTTCGAGCATGAGCTCTTTTTCAAAGGTAGCCTGCACATAACCACCAGCATGAAGATTTCCAGATTCTTCCCTCTTTATTTAAAGCAATAACACGCTCAGGTGAGCACATCCATAGGCATTATGGGACTGGAAGTCCATTAACATTTTATCCCCAGTGGGCTGCTGGCAGATTGCAGGATTTGGCAAAAGCGTTCCGGATCACAAACCAGGGCTCCCCCCAGTGCCAGCGATCACCTCCTGTTCCATGTTGTGCCGAGAAATCACCAGCAACGGATCCGCCCCATCAGCGGCGGTGCAGCTCGTGACCGGCCTGGCCGCACTATTTGAAAGAAAGAGGTTGCCCCTAGTTGAGCCGCACCCACTGCAGGTAAGTAATGATTAGGGAGAGTTGGGTTGTGCCGATAGCGTCTTAAGCAGTCCTGACGCGTTTCGAGCATGAGCTCTTTTTCAAAGGTAGCCTGCACATAACCACCAGCATGAAGATTTCCAGATTCTTCCCTCTTTATTTAAAGCAATAACACGCTCAGGTGAGCACATCCATAGGCATTATGGGACTGGAAGTCCATTAACATTTTATCCCCAGTGGGCTGCTGGCAGAATGCAGGATTTGGCAAAAGCGTTCCGGATCACAAACTAGGGCTCCCCCAGTGCCAGCGATCACCTCCTGTTCCGTGTTGTGCCGAGAAATCACCAGCAACGGATCCGCCCCATCAGCGGCGGTGCAGCTCGCGACCGGGCTGGCCGCACTATTTGAAAGAAGGAGGTTGCCCCTAGTTGAGCCGCACCCACAGCAGGTAAGTAACGATTAGGGAGAGTTGGGTTGTGGCGATAGCGTCTTAAGCAGTCCTAACGCGTTTCGAGTATGCTCTCTTTTTCAAAGGTAGCCTGCACATAACCACCAGTATGAAGATTTCCAGATTCTTCCCTCTTTATTTAAAGCAATAACACGCTCAGGTGAGCACATCCATAGGCATTATGGGACTGGAAGTCCATTAACATTTTATCCCCAGTGGGCTGCTGGCAGAATGCATGATTTGGCAAAAGCGTTCTGGATCACAAACCAGGGCTCCCCCCAGTGCCAGCGATCACCTCCTGTTCCGTGTTGTGCCGAGAAATCACCAGCAACGGATCCGCCCCATCAGCGGCGGTGCAGCTCGCGACCGGGCTGGCCGCACTATTTGAAAGAATGAGGTTGCCCCTAGTTGAGCCGCACCCACAGCAGGTAAGTAACGATTAGGGAGAGTTGGGTTGTGCCGATAGCGTCTTAAGCAGTCCTGACGCGTTTCGAGCATGAGCTCTTTTTCAAAGGTAGCCTGCACATAACCACCAGCATGAAGATTTCCAGATTCTTCCCTCTTTATTTAAAGCAATAACACGCTCAGGTGAGCACATCCATAGGCATTATGGGACTGGAAGTCCATTAACATTTTATCCCCAGTGGGCTGCTGGCAGAATGCAGGATTTGGCAAAAGCGTTCCGGATCACAAACCAGGGCTCCCCCCAGTGCCAGCGATCACCTCCTGTTCCGTGTTGTGCCGAGAAATCACCAGCAACGGATCCACCCCATCAGCGGCGGTGCAGCTCGCGACCGGGCTGGCCGCACTATTTGAAAGAAGGAGGTTGCCCCTAGTTGAGCCGCACCCACAGCAGGTAAGTAACGATTAGGGAGAGTTGGGTTGTGGCGATAGCGTCTTAAGCAGTCCTGACGCGTTTCGAGCATGCGCTCTTTTTCAAAGGTAGCCTGCACATAACCACCAGCATGAAGATTTCCAGATTCTTCCCTCTTTATTTAAAGCAATAACACGCTCAGGTGAGCACATCCATAGGCATTATGGGACTGGAAGTCCATTAACATTTTATCCCCAGTGGGCTGCTGGCAGAATGCAGGATTTGGCAAAAGCGTTCTGGATCACAAACCAGGGCTCCCCCCAGTGCCAGCGATCACCTCCTGTTCCGTGTTGTGCCGAGAAATCACCAGCAACGGATCCGCCCCATCAGCGGTGGTGCAGCTCGCGACCGGGCTGGGTGTACTATTTGAAAGAATGAGGTTGCCCCTAGTTGAGCCGCACCCACAGCAGGTAAGTAACGGTTAGGGAGAGTTGGGTTGTGCCGATAGCGTCTTAAGCAGTCCAGACGCGTTTCAAGCATGAGCTCTTTTTCAAAGGTAGCCTGCACATAACCACCAGCATGAAGATTTCCAGATTCTTCCCTCTTTATTTAAAGCAATAACACGCTCAGGTGAGCACATCCATAGGCATTATGGGACTGGAAGTCCATTAACATTTTATCCCCAGTGGGCTGCTGGCAGAATGCAGGATTTGGCAAAAGCGTTCCGGATCACAAACCAGGGCTCCCCCCAGTGCCAGCGATCAGCTCCTGTTCCGTGTTGTGCCGAGAAATCACCAGCAACGGATCCGCCCCATCAGCGACGGTGAAGCTCGCGACCGGGCTGGCCGCACTAGTTAAAAGAAAGAGGTTGCCCCTAGTTGAGCCGCACACACAGCAGGTAAGTAACGATTAGGGAGAGTTGGGTTGTGCCAATAGCGTCTTAAGCAGTCCTGACGCGTTTCGAGCTTGACCTCTTTTTCAAAGGTAGCCTGCACATAACCACCAGCATGAAGATTTCCAGATTCTTCCCTCTTTATTTAAAGCAATAACATGCTCAGGTGAGCACATCCATAGGCATTATGGGACTGGAAGTCCATTAACATTTTATCCCCAGTGGGCTGCTGGCAGAATGCAGGATTTGGCAAAAGCGTTCCGGATCACAAACCAGGGCTCCCCCAGTGCCAGCGATCACCTCCTGTTCCGTGTTGTGCCGAGAAATCACCAGCAACGGATCCGCCCCATCAGCGGCGGTGCAGCTCGCGACCGGGCTGGCCGCACAATTTGAAAGAAAGAGGTTGCCCCTAGTTGAGCCGCACCCACAGCAGGTAAGTAATGATTAGGGAGAGTTGGGTTGTGCCGATAGCGTCTTAAGCAGTCCTGACGCGTTTCGAGCATGAGCTCTTTTTCAAAGGTAGCCTGCACATAACCACCAGCATGAAGATTTCCAGATTCTTCCCTCTTTATTTAAAGCAATAACACGCTCAGGTGAGCACATCCATAGGCATTATGGGACTGGAAGTCCATTAACATTTTATCCCCAGTGGGCTGCTGGCAGAATGCAGGATTTGGCAAAAGTGTTCCGGATCACAAACCAGGGCTCCCCCCAATGCCAGCGATCACCTCCTGTTCCGTGTTGTGCCGAGAAATCACCAGCAACGGATCCGCCCCATCAGTGGCGGTGCAGCTCGTGACCGGGCTGGCCGCACTATTTGAAAGAAAGAGGTTGCACCTAGTTGAGCCGCACCCACAGCAGGTAAGTAACGATTAGGGAGAGTTGGGTTGTGCCGATAGCGTCTTAAGCAGTCCTAACGCGTTTCGAGCATGAGCTCTTTTTCAAAGTTAACCTGCAAATAACCACCAGTATGAAGATTTCCAGATTCTTCCCTCTTTATTTAAAGCAATAACACGCTCAGGTGAGCACATCCATAGGCATTATGGGACTGGAAGTCCATTAACATTTTATCCCCAGTGGGCTGCTGGCAGAATGCATGATTTGGCAAAAGCGTTCTGGATCACAAACCAGGGCTCCCCCCAGTGCCAGCGATCACCTCCTGTTCCGTGTTGTGCCGAGAAATCACCAGCAACGGATCCACCCCATCAGCGGTGGTGCAGCTCGCGACCGGGCTGGGTGTACTATTTGAAAGAATGAGGTTGCCCCTAGTTGAGCCGCACCCACAGCAGGTAAGTAACGGTTAGGGAGAGTTGAGTTGTGCCGATAGCGTCTTAAGCAGTCCAGACGCGTTTCAAGCATGAGCTCTTTTTCAAAGGTAGCCTGCACATAACCACCAGCATGAAGATTTCCAGATTCTTCCCTCTTTATTTAAAGCAATAACACGCTCAGGTGAGCACATCCATAGGCATTATGGGACTGGAAGTCCATTAACATTTTATCCCCAGTGGGCTGCTGGCAGAATGCAGGATTTGGCAAAAGCGTTCCGGATCACAAACCAGGGCTCCCCCAGTGCCAGCGATCAGCTCCTGTTCCGTGTTGTGCCGAGAAATCACCAGCAACGGATCCGCCCCATCAGCGACGGTGAAGCTCGCGACCGGGCTGGCCGCACTAGTTGAAAGAAAGAGGTTGCCCCTAGTTGAGCCGCACCCACAGCAGGTAAGTAACGATTAGGGAGAGTTGGGTTGTGCCAATAGCGTCTTAAGCAGTCCTGACGCGTTTCGAGCTTGACCTCTTTTTCAAAGGTAGCCTGCACATAACCACCAGCATGAAGATTTCCAGATTCTTCCCTCTTTATTTAAAGCAATAACATGCTCAGGTGAGCACATCCATAGGCATTATGGGACTGGAAGTCCATTAACATTTTATCCCCAGTGGGCTGCTGGCAGAATGCAGGATTTGGCAAAAGCGTTCCGGATCACAAACCAGGGCTCCCCCAGTGCCAGCGATCACCTCCTGTTCCGTGTTGTGCCGAGAAATCACCAGCAACGGATCCGCCCCATCAGCGGCGGTGCAGCTCGCGACCGGGCTGGCCGCACAATTTGAAAGAAAGAGGTTGCCTCCAGTTGAGCCGCACCCACAGCAGGTAAGTAATGATTAGGGAGAGTTGGGTTGTGCTGATAGCGTCTTAAGCAGTCCTGACGCGTTTCGAGCATGAGCTCTTTTTTCAAAGGTTGCCTGCACATAACCACCAGCATGAAGATTTCCAGATTCTTCCCTCTTTATTTAAAGCAATAACACGCTCAGGTGAGCACATCCATAGGCATTATGGGACTGGAAGTCCATTAACATTTTATCCCCAGTGGGCTGCTGGCAGAATGCAGGATTTGGCAAAAGTGTTCCGGATCACAAACCAGGGCTCCCCCCAATGCCAGCGATCACCTCCTGTTCCGTGTTGTGCCGAGAAATCACCAGCAACGGATCCGCCCCATCAGTGGCGGTGCAGCTCGTGTCCGGGCTGGCCGCACTATTTGAAAGAAAGAGGTTGCACCTAGTTGAGCCGCACCCACAGCAGGTAAGTAACGATTAGGGAGAGTTGGGTTGTGCCGATAGCGTCTTAAGCAGTCCTAACGCGTTTCGAGCATGAGCTCTTTTTCAAAGTTAACCTGCAAATAACCACCAGCATGAAGATTTCCAGATTCTTCCCTCTTTATTTAAAGCAATAACACGCTCAGGTGAGTACATCCATAGGCATTATGGGACTGGAAGTCCATTAACATTTTATCCCCAGTGGGCTGCTGGCAGAATGCAGGATTTGGCAAAAACGTTCCGGATCACAAACCAGGGCTCCTCCCAGTGGCAGCGATCACCTCCTGTTCCGTGTTGTGCTGAGAAATCACCAGCAACGGATCCGCCCCATCAGTGGCGGTGCAGCTCGCGACCGGGCTAGCCGCACTATTTGAAAGAAAGAGGTTGCCCCTAGTTGAGCCGCACCCACAGCAGGTAAGTAACGATTAGGGAGAGTTGGGTTGTGCCGATAGCGTCTTAAGCAGTCCTGACGCGTTTCGAGCATGAGCTCTTTTTCAAAGGTAGCCTGCACATAACCACCAGCATGAATATTTCCAGATTCTTCCCTCTTTATTTAAAGCAATAACAAGCTCAGGTGAGCACATCCATAGGCATTATGGGACTGGAAGTCCATTAACATTTTATCCCCAGTGGGCTGCTGGCAGAATGCAGGATTTGGCAAAAGCGTTCCGGATCACAAACTAGGGCTCCCCCCAGTGCCAGCGATCACCTCCTGTTCCGTGTTGTGCCAAGAAATCACCAGCAACGGATCCGCCCCATCAGCGGCGGTGCAGCTCGCGACCGGGCTGGCCGCACTATTTGAAAGAAGGAGGTTGCCCCTAGTTGAGCCGCACCCACAGCAGGTAAGTAACGATTAGGGAGAGTTGGGTTGTGGCGATAGCGTCTTAAGCAGTCCTAACGCGTTTCGAGTATGTGCTCTTTTTCAAAGGTAGCCTGCACATAACCACCAGTATGAAGATTTCCAGATTCTTCCCTCTTTATTTAAAGCAATAACACGCTCAGGTGAGCACATCCATAGGCATTATGGGACTGGAAGTCCATTAACATTTTATCCCCAGTTGGCTGCTGGCAGAATGCAGGATTTGGCAAAAGCGTTCCGGATCACAAACCAGGGCTCCCCCCAGTGCCAGCGATCAGCTCCTGCTCCGTGTTGTGCCGAGAAATCACCAGCAACGGATCCGCCCCATCAGGAACAGTGAAGCTCGCGACCGGGCTGGCCGCACTAGTTGAAAGAAAGAGGTTGCCCCTAGTTGAGCCGCACCCACAGCAGGTAAGTAACGATTAGGGAGAGTTGGGTTGTGCCAATAGCGTCTTAAGCAGTCCTGACGCGTTTCGAGCTTGACCTCTTTTTCAAAGGTAGCCTGCACATAACCACCAGCATGAAGATTGCCAGATTCTTCCCTCTTTATTTAAAGCAATAACATGCCCAGGTGAGCACATCCATAGGCATTATGGGACTGGAAGTCCATTAACATTTTATCCCCAGTGGGCTACTGGCAGAATGCAGGATTTGGCAAAAGCGTTCCGGATCACAAACCAGGGCTCCCCCCAGTGCCAGCGATCACCTCCTGTTCCGTGTTGTGCCGAGAAATCACCAGCAACGGATCCGCCCCATCAGCGGCGGTGCAGCTCGCGACCGGGCTGGCCGCACAATTTGAAAGAAAGAGGTTGCCCCTAGTTGAGCCGCACCCACAGCAGGTAAGTAATGATTAGGGAGAGTTGGGTTGTGCCTATAGCGTCTTAAGCAGTCCTGACGCATTTCGAGCATGAGCTCTTTTTCAAAGGTAGCCTGCACATAACCACCAGCATGAAGATTTCCAGATTCTTCCCTCTTTATTTAAAGCAATAACACGCTCAGGTGATCACATCCATAGGCATTATGGGACTGGAAGTCCATTAACATTTTATCCCCAGTGGGCTGCTGGCAGAATGCAGGATTTGGCAAAAGCGTTCCGGATCACAAACCAGGGCTCCCCCCAGTGCCAGCGATCAGCTCCTGTTACATGTTGTGCCGAGAAATCACCAGCAACGGATCCGCCCCATCAGCGACGGTGAAGCTCGCGACCGGGCTGGCCGCACTAGTTAAAAGAAAGAGGTTGCCCCTAGTTGAGCCGCACACACAGCAGGTAAGTAACGATTAGGGAGAGTTGGGTTGTGCCAATAGTATCTTAAGCAGTCCTGACGCGTTTCGAGCTTGACCTCTTTTTCAAAGGTAGCCTGCACATAACCACCAGCATGAAGATTTCCAGATTCTTCCCTCTTTATTTAAAGCAATAACATGCTCAGGTGAGCACATCCATAGGCATTATGGGACTGGAAGTCCATTAACATTTTATCCCCAGTGGGCTGCTGGCAGAATGCAGGATTTGGCAAAAGCGTTCCGGATCACAAACCAGGGCTCCCCCCAGTGCCAGCGATCACCTCCTGTTCCGTGTTGTGCCGAGAAAACACCAGCAACTGATCCGTCCCATCAGCGGCGGTGCAGCTCGCGACCGGGCTGGCCGCACAATTTGAAAGAAAGAGGTTGCACCTAGTTGAGCCGCACCCACAGCAGGTATGTAATGATTAGGGAGAGTTGGGTTGGGCCGATAGCGTCTTAAGCAGTCCTGACGCGTTTCGAGCATGAGCTCTTTTTCAAAGGTAGCCTGCACATAACCACCAGCATTAAGATTTCCAGATTCTTCCCTCTTTATTTAAAGCAATAACACGCTCAGGTGAGCACATCCATAGGCATTATGGAACTGGAAGTCCATTAACATTTTATCCCCAGTGGGCTGCTGGCAGAATGCAGGATTTGGCAAAAGCGTTCCGGATCACAAACCAGGGCTCCCCCCAGTGCCAGCGATCACCTCCTGTTCCGTGTTGTGCCGAGAAATCACCAGCAACGGATCGGCCCCATCAGCGGCGGTGCAGCTCGCGACCGGGCTGGCTGCACTATTTGAAAGAAAGAGGTTGCCCCTAGTTGAGCCGCACCCACAGCAGGTAAGTAACGATTAGGGATAGTTGGGTTGTGCCGATAGCGTCTTAAGCAGTCCTGACGCGTTTCGAGCATGAGCTGTTTTTCAAAGGTTGCCTGCACATAACCACCAGCATGAAGATTTCCAGATTCTTCCCTCTGTATTTAAAGCAATAACACGCTCAGGTGAGCACATCCATAGGCATTATGGGACTGGAAGTCCATTAACATTTTATCCCCAGTGGGCTGCTGGCAGAATGCAGGATTTGGCAAAAGCGTTCCGGATCACAAACCAGGGCTCCCCCCAATGCCAGCGATCACCTCCTGTTCCGTGTTGTGCTGAGAAATACCAGCAACGGATCCGCCCCATCAGTGGCGGTGCAGCTCGCGTCCGGGCTGGCCGCACTATTTGAAAGAAAGAGGTTGCACCTAGTTGAGCCGCACCCACAGCAGGTAAGTAACGATTAGGGAGAGTTGGGTTGTGGCGATAGCGTCTTAAGCAGTCCTAACGCGTTTCGAGTATGCGCTCTTTTTCAAAGGTAGCCTGCACATAACCACCAGTATGAGGATTTGCAGATTCTTCCCTCTTTATTTAAAGCAATAACACGCTCAGGTGAGCACATCCATAGGCATTATGGGACTGGAAGTCCATTAACATTTTATCCCCAGTGGGCTGCTGGCAGAATGCAGGATTTGGCAAAAGCGTTCTGGATCACAAACCAGGGCTCCCCCCAGTGCCAGCGATCACCTCCTGTTCCGTGTTGTGCCGAGAAATCACCAGCAACGGATCCGCCCCATCAGCAGTGGTGCAGCTTGCGACCGGGCTGGGTGTACTATTTGAAAGAATGAGGTTGCCCCTTGTTGAGCCGCACCCACAGCAGGTAAGTAACAGTTAGGGAGAGTTGGGTTGTGCCGATAGCGTCTTAAGCAGTCCAGACGCGTTTCTAGCATGAGCTCTTTTTCAAAGGTAGCCTGCACATAACCACCAGCATGAAGATTTCCAGATTCTTCCCTCTTTATTTAAAGCAATAACACGCTCAGGTGAGCACATCCATAGGCATTATGGGACTGGAAGTCCATTAACATTTTATCCCCAGTGGGCTGCTGGCAGAATGCAGGATTTGGCAAAAGCGTTCCGGATCACAAACTAGGGCTCCCCCCAGTGCCAGCGATCAGCTCCTGTTCCGTGTTGTGCGAGAAATCACCAGCAACGGATCGGCCCCATCAGCGACAGTGAAGCTCGCGACCGGGCTGGCCGCACTAGTTGAAAGAAAGAGGTTGCCCCTAGTTGAGCCGCACCCACAGCAGGTAAGTAACGATTAGGGAGAGTTGGGTTGTGCCAATAGCGTCTTAAGCAGTCCTGACGCGTTTCGAGCTTGACCTCTTTTTCAAAGGTAGCCTGAACATAACCACCAGCATGAAGATTTCCAGATTCTTCCCTCTTTATTTAAAGCAATAACATGCTCAGGTGAGCACATCCATAGGCATTATGGGACTGGAAGTCCATTAACATTTTATCCCCAGTGGGCTGCTGGCAGAATGCAGGATTTGGCAAAAGCGTTCCGGATCACAAACCAGGGCTCCCCCCAGTGCCAGCGATCACCTCCTGTTCCGTGTTGTGCCGAGAAATCACCAGCAACAGATCCGTCCCATCAGCGGCGGTGCAGCTCGCGACCGGGCTGGCCGCACAATTTGAAAGAAAGACGTTGCCCCTAGTTGAGCCGCACCCACAGCAGGTAAGTAATGATTAGGGAGAGTTGGGTTGTGCCGATAGCGTCTTAAGCAGACCTGACGCGTTTCGAGCATGAACTCTTTTTCAAAGGTAGCCTGCACATAACCACCAGCATGAAGATTTCCAGATTCTTCCCTCTTTATTTAAAGCAATAACACGCTCAGGTGATCACATCCATAGGCATTATGGGACTGGAAGTCCATTAACATTTTATCCCCAGTGGGCTGCTGGCAGAATGCAGGATTTGGCAAAAGCGTTCCGGATCACAAACCAGTGCTCCCCCCAGTGCCAGCGATCACCTCCTGTTCCGTGTTGTGCCGAGAAATCACCAGCAACGGATCCGCCCCATCAGTGGCGGTGCAGCTCACGACCGCGCTAGCCACACTATTTGAAAGAAAGAGGTTGCCCCTAGTTGAGCCGCACCCACAGCAGGTAATTAACGATTAGGGAGAGTTGGGTTGTGCCAATAGCGCCTTAAGCAGTCCTGACGCGTTTCGAGCTTGACCTCTTTTTCAAAGGTTGCCTGCACATAACCACCAGCATGAAGATTTCCAGATTCTTCCCTCTTTATTTAAAGCAATAACATGCTCAGGTGAGCACATCCATAGGCATTATAGGACTGGAAGTCCATTAACATTTTATCCCCAGTGGGCTGCTGGCAGAATGCAGGATTTGGCAAAAGCGTTCCGGATCACAAACCAGGGCTCCCCCCAGTGCCAGCGATCACCTCCTGTTCCGTGTTGTGACGAGAAATCACCAGCAACGGATCTGCGCCATCAGCGGCGGTGCAGCTCGCGACCGGACTGGCCGCACAATTTGAAAGAAAGAGGTTGCCCCTAGTTGAGCCGCACCCACAGCAGGTAAGTAATGATTAGGGAGAGTTAGGTTGTGCCGATAGTGTCTTAAGCAGTCCTGACGCGTTTCGAGCATGAGCTCTTTTTCAAAGGTAGCCTGCACATAACCACCAGCATTAAGATTTCCAGATTCTTCCCTCTTTATTTAAAGCAATAACACGCTCAGGTGATCACATCCATAGGCATTATGGGACTGGAAGTCCATTAACATTTTATCCCCAGTGGCCTGCTGGCAGATTGCAGGATTTGGCAAAGCGTTCCGGATCACAAACCAGGGCTCCCCCAGTGCCAGTGATCACCTCCTGTTCCATGTTGTGCAGAGAAATCACCAGCAACGGATCCGCCCCATCAGCGGCGGTGCAGCTCGTGACCGGCCTGGCCGCACTATTTGAAAGAAAGAAGTTGCCCCTAGTTGAGCCGCACCCACAGCAGGTAAGTAACGATTAGGGAGAGTTGGGCTGTGCCGATAGCGTCTTAAGCAGTCCTGACGCGTTTCGAGCATGAGCTCTTTTTCAAAGGTAGCCTGCACATAACCACCAGCATGAAGATTTCCAGATTCTTCCCTCTTTATTTAAAACAATAACACGCTCAGGTGAGCACATCCATAGGCATTATGGGACTGGAAGTCCATTAACATTTTATCCCCAGTGGGCTGCTGGCAGAATGCAGGATTTGGCAAAAGTGTTCCGGATCACAAACCAGGGCTCCCCCAATGCCAGCGATCACCTCCTGTTCCGTGTTGTGCCGAGAAATCACCAGCAACGGATCCACCTCATCAGTGGCGGTGCAGCTCGCGACCGGGCTGGCCGCACTATTTGAAAGAAAGAGGTTGCTCCTAGTTGAGCCGCACCCACAGCAGGTAAGTAACGATTAGGGAGAGTTGGGTTGTGCCGATAGCGTCTTAAGCAGTCCTAACGCGTTTCGAGCATGAGCTCTTTTTCAAAGGTAGCCTGCAAATAACCACCAGTATGAAGATTTCCAGATTCTTCCCTCTTTATTTAAAGCAATAACACGCTCAGGTGAGCACATCCATAGGCATTATGGGACTGGAAGTCCATTAACATTTTATCCCCAGTGGGCTGCTGGCAGAATGCAGGATTTGGCAAAAGCGTTCCGGATCACAAACTAGGGCTCCCCCAGTGCCAGCGATCACCTCCTGTTCCGTGTTGTGCCAAGAAATCACCAGCAACGGATCCGCACCATCAGCGGCGGTGCAGCTCGCGACCGGGCTGGCCGCACTATTTGAAAGAAGGAGGTTGCCCCTAGTTGAGCCGCACCCACAGCAGGTAAGTAACGATTAGGGAGAGTTGAGTTGTGCCGATAGCGTCTTAAGCAGTCCTAACGCATTTCGAGCATGAGCTCTTTTTCAAAGGTAGCCTGCACATAACCACCAGTATGAAGATTTCCAGATTCTTCCCTCTTTATTTAAAGCAATAACACGCTCAGGTGAGCACATCCATAGGCATTATGGGACTGGAAGTCCATTAACATTTTATCCCCAGTGGGCTGCTGGCAGAATGCAGGATTTGGCAAAAGCGTTCCGGATCACAAACCAGGGCTCCCCCCAGTGCCAGCGATCAGCTCCTGTTCCGTGTTGTGCCGAGAAATCACCAGCAACGGATCCGCCCCATCAGCGACGGTGAAGCTTGCGACCGGGCTGGCCGCACTAGTTAAAAGAAAGAGGTTGCCCCTAGTTGAGCCGCACCCACAGCAGGTAAGTAACGATTAGGGAGAGTTGGGTTGTGCCAATAGCGCCTTAAGCAGTCCTGACGCGTTTCGAGCTTGACCTCTTTTTCAAAGGTTGCCTGCACATAACCACCAGCATGAAGATTTCCAGATTCTTCCCTCTTTATTTAAAGCAATAACATGCTCAGGTGAGCACATCCATAGGCATTATAGGACTGGAAGTCCATTAACATTTTATCCCCAGTGGGCTGCTGGCAGAATGCAGGATTTGGCAAAAGCGTTCCGGATCACAAACCAGGGCTCCCCCAGTGCCAGCGATCACCTCCTGTTCCGTGTTGTGACGAGAAATCACCAGCAACGGATCTGCCCCATCACCGGCGGTGCAGCTCGCGACCGGGCTGGCCGCACAATTTGAAAGAAAGAGGTTGCCCCTAGTTGAGCCGCACCCACAGCAGATAAGTAATGATTAGGGAGAGTTAGGTTGTGCCGATAGCGTCTTAAGCAGTCCTGACGCGTTTCGAGCATGAGCTCTTTTTCAAAGGTAGCCTGCACATAACCACCAGCATTAAGATTTCCAGATTCTTCCCTCTTTATTTAAAGCAATAACACGCTCAGGTGATCACATCCATAGGCATTATGGGACTGGAAGTCCATTAACATTTTATCCCCAGTGGCCTGCTGGCAGATTGCAGGATTTGGCAAAAGCGTTCCGGATCACAAACCAGGGCTCCCCCAGTGCCAGCGATCACCTCCTGTTCCATGTTGTGCAGAGAAATCACCAGCAACGGATCCGCCCCATCAGCGGCGGTGCAGCTCGTGACCGGCCTGGCCGCACTATTTGAAAGAAAGAAGTTGCCCCTAGTTGAGCCGCACCCACAGCAGGTAAGAACGATTAGGGAGAGTTGGGCTGTGCCGATAGCGTCTTAAGCAGTCCTGACGCGTTTCGAGGATGAGCTCTTTTTCAAAGGTAGCCTGCACATAACCACCAGCATGAAGATTTCCAGATTCTTCCCTCTTTATTTAAAACAATAACACGCTCAGGTGAGCACATCCATAGGCATTATGGGACTGGAAGTCCATTAACATTTTATCCCCAGTGGGCAGCTTGCAGAATGCAGGATTTGGCAAAAGTGTTCCGGATCACAAACCAGGGCTCCCCCAATGCCAGCGATCACCTCCTGTTCCGTGTTGTGCCGAGAAATCACCAGCAACGGATCCACCTCATCAGTGGCGGTGCAGCTAGCGACCGGGCTGGCCGCACTATTTGAAAGAAAGAGGTTGCTCCTAGTTGAGCCGCACCCACAGCAGGTAAGTAACGATTAGGGAGAGTTGGGTTGTGCCGATAGCGTCTTAAGCAGTCCTAACGCGTTTCGAGCATGAGCTCTTTTTCAAAGGTAGCCTGCAAATAACCACCATTATGAAGATTTCCAGATTCTTCCCTCTTTATTTAAAGCAATAACACGCTCAGGTGAGCACATCCATAGGCATTATGGGACTGGAAGTCCATTAACATTTTATCCCCAGTGGGCTGCTGGCAGAATGCAGGATTTGGAAAAAACGTTCCGGATCACAAACCAGGGCTCCCCCCAGTGCCAGCGATCACCTCCTGTTCCGTGTTGTGCTGAGAAATCACCAGCAACGGATCCGCCCCATCAGTGGCGGTGCAGCTCGCGACCGGGCTGGCCGCACTATTTGAAAGAAAGAGGTTGGCCCTAGTTGAGCCGCACCCACAACAGGTAAGTAACGATTAAGGAGAGTTGGATTGTGCCGATAGCGTCTTAAGCAGTCCTGACGCTTTTCGAGCATGAGCTCTTTTTCAAAGGTAGCCTGCACAAAACCACCAGCATGAAGATTTCCAGATTCTTCCCTCTTTATTTAAAGCAATAACACGCTCAGGTGAGCACATCCATAGGCATTATGGGACTGGAAGTCCATTAACATTTTATCCCCAGTGGGCTGCTGGCAGAATGCAGGATTTGGGAAAAACGTTCAGGATCACAAACCAGGGCTCCCCCCAGTGCCAGCGATCACCTCCTGTTCCGTGTTGTGCTGAGAAATCACCAGCAATGGATCCGCCCCATCAGTGGCAGTGCAGCTCGCGACCGGGCTGGCCGCACTATTTGAAAGAAAGAGGTTGGCCCTAGTTGAGCCGCACCCACAGCAGGTAAGTAACGATTAGGGAGAGTTGGGTTGTGCCGATAGCATCTTAAGCAGTCCTGACGCGTTTCGAGAATGAGCTCTTTTTCAAAGGTAGCCTGCACATAACCACCAGCATGAAGATTTCCAGATTCTTCCCTCTTTATTTAAAGCAATAACACGCTCAGGTGAGCACATCCATAGGCATTATGGGACTGGAAGTCCATTAAAATTTTATCCCCAGTGGGCTGCTGGCAGATTGCTGGATTTGCAAAAGCATTCCGGATCACAAACCAGGGCTCCCCCCAGTGCCAGCGATCACCTCCTGTTCCATGTTGTGCCGAGAAATCACCAGCAACGGATCCGCCCCATCAGTGGCGGTGCAGCTCGCAACCGCGCTAGCCACACTATTTGAAAGAAAGAGGTTGCCCCTATTTGAGCCGCACCCACAGCAGGTAAGTAACGATTAGGGAGAGTTGGGTTGTGCCAATAGCGTCTTAAGCAGTCCTGACGCGTTTCGAGCTTGACCTCTTTTTCAAAGGTTGCCTGCACATAACCACCAGCATGAAGATTTCCAGATTCTTCCCTCTTTATTTAAAGCAATAACATGCTCAGGTGAGCACATCCATAGGCATTATAGGACTGGAAGTCCATTAACATTTTATCCCCAGTGGGCTGCTGGCAGAATGCAGGATTTGGCAAAAGCGTTCCGGATCACAAACCAGGGCTCCCCCCAGTGCCAGCGATCACCTCCTGTTCCGTGTTGTGACGAGAAATCACCAGCAACGGATCTGCGCCATCAGCGGCGGTGCAGCTCGCGACCGGGCTGGCCGCACAATTTGAAAGAAAGAGGTTGCCCCTAGTTGAGCCGCACCCACAGCAGGTAAGTAATGATTAGGGAGAGTTAGGTTGTGCCGATAGCGTCTTAAGCAGTCCTGACGCGTTTCGAGCATGAGCTCTTTTTCAAAGGTAGCCTGCACATAACCACCAGCATTAAGATTTCCAGATTCTTCCCTCTTTATTTAAAGCAATAACACGCTCAGGTGATCACATCCATAGGCATTATGGGACTGGAAGTCCATTAACATTTTATCCCCAGTGGCCTGCTGGCAGATTGCAGGATTTGGCAAAAGCGTTCCGGATCACAAACCAGGGCTCCCCCCAGTGCCAGCGATCACCTCCTGTTCCATGTTGTGCAGAGAAATCACCAGCAACGGATCCGCCCCATCAGCGGCGGTGCAGCTCGTGACCGGCCTGGCCGCACTATTTGAAAGAAAGAAGTTGCCCCTAGTTGAGCCGCACCCACAGCAGGTAAGTAACGATTAGGGAGAGTTGGGCTGTGCCGATAGCGTCTTAAGCAGTCCTGACGCGTTTCGAGCATGAGCTCTTTTTCAAAGGTAGCCTGCACATAACCACCAGCATGAAGATTTCCAGATTCTTCCCTCTTTATTTAAAACAATAACACGCTCAGGTGAGCACATCCATAGGCATTATGGGACTGGAAGTCCATTAACATTTTATCCCCAGTGGGCTGCTGGCAGAATGCAGGATTTGGCAAAAGTGTTCCGGATCACAAACCAGGGCTCCCCCAATGCCAGCGATCACCTCCTGTTCCGTGTTGTGCCGAGAAATCACCAGCAACGGATCCACCTCATCAGTGGCGGTGCAGCTCGCGACCGGGCTGGCCGCACTATTTGAAAGAAAGAGGTTGCTCCTAGTTGAGCCGCACCCACAGCAGGTAAGTAACGATTAGGGAGAGTTGGGTTGTGCCGATAGCGTCTTAAGCAGTCCTAACGCGTTTCGAGCATGAGCTCTTTTTCAAAGGTAGCCTGCAAATAACCACCAGTATGAAGATTTCCAGATTCTTCCCTCTTTATTTAAAGCAATAACACGCTCAGGTGAGCACATCCATAGGCATTATGGGACTGGAAGTCCATTAACATTTTATCCCCAGTGGGCTGCTGGCAGAATGCAGGATTTGGCAAAAGCGTTCCGGATCACAAACTAGGGCTCCCCCAGTGCCAGCGATCACCTCCTGTTCCGTGTTGTGCCAAGAAATCACCAGCAACGGATCCGCACCATCAGCGGCGGTGCAGCTCGCGACCGGGCTGGCCGCACTATTTGAAAGAAGGAGGTTGCCCCTAGTTGAGCCGCACCCACAGCAGGTAAGTAACGATTAGGGAGAGTTGAGTTGTGCCGATAGCGTCTTAAGCAGTCCTAACGCATTTCGAGCATGAGCTCTTTTTCAAAGGTAGCCTGCACATAACCACCAGCATGAAGATTTCCAGATTCTTCCCTCTTTATTTAAAGCAATAACATGCTCAGGTGAGCACATCCATAGGCATTATAGGACTGGAAGTCCATTAACATTTTATCCCCAGTGGGCTGCTGGCAGAATGCAGGATTTGGCAAAGCGTTCCGGATCACAAACCAGGGCTCCCCCAGTGCCAGCGATCACCTCCTGTTCCGTGTTGTGACGAGAAATCACCAGCAACGGATCTGCCCCATCAGCGGCGGTGCAGCTCGCGACCGGGCTGGCCGCACAATTTGAAAGAAAGAGGTTGCCCCTAGTTGAGCCGCACCCACAGCAGGTAAGTAATGATTAGGGAGAGTTAGGTTGTGCCGATAGCGTCTTAAGCAGTCCTGACGCGTTTCGAGCATGAGCTCTTTTTCAAAGGTAGCCTGCACATAACCACCAGCATTAAGATTTCCAGATTCTTCCCTCTTTATTTAAAGCAATAACACGCTCAGGTGATCACATCCATAGGCATTATGGGACTGGAAGTCCATTAACATTTTATCCCCAGTGGCCTGCTGGCAGATTGCAGGATTTGGCAAAAGCGTTCCGGATCACAAACCAGGGCTCCCCCAGTGCCAGCGATCACCTCCTGTTCCATGTTGTGCAGAGAAATCACCAGCAACGGATCCGCCCCATCAGCGGCGGTGCAGCTCGTGACCGGCCTGGCCGCACTATTTGAAAGAAAGAAGTTGCCCCTAGTTGAGCCGCACCCACAGCAGGTAAGAACGATTAGGGAGAGTTGGGCTGTGCCGATAGCGTCTTAAGCAGTCCTGACGCGTTTCGAGGATGAGCTCTTTTTCAAAGGTAGCCTGCACATAACCACCAGCATGAAGATTTCCAGATTCTTCCCTCTTTATTTAAAACAATAACACGCTCAGGTGAGCACATCCATAGGCATTATGGGACTGGAAGTCCATTAACATTTTATCCCCAGTGGGCAGCTTGCAGAATGCAGGATTTGGCAAAAGTGTTCCGGATCACAAACCAGGGCTCCCCCAATGCCAGCGATCACCTCCTGTTCCGTGTTGTGCCGAGAAATCACCAGCAACGGATCCACCTCATCAGTGGCGGTGCAGCTAGCGACCGGGCTGGCCGCACTATTTGAAAGAAAGAGGTTGCTCCTAGTTGAGCCGCACCCACAGCAGGTAAGTAACGATTAGGGAGAGTTGGGTTGTGCCGATAGCGTCTTAAGCAGTCCTAACGCGTTTCGAGCATGAGCTCTTTTTCAAAGGTAGCCTGCAAATAACCACCATTATGAAGATTTCCAGATTCTTCCCTCTTTATTTAAAGCAATAACACGCTCAGGTGAGCACATCCATAGGCATTATGGGACTGGAAGTCCATTAACATTTTATCCCCAGTGGGCTGCTGGCAGAATGCAGGATTTGGAAAAACGTTCCGGATCACAAACCAGGGCTCCCCCAGTGCCAGCGATCACCTCCTGTTCCGTGTTGTGCTGAGAAATCACCAGCAACGGATCCGCCCCATCAGTGGCGGTGCAGCTCGCGACCGGGCTGGCCGCACTATTTGAAAGAAAGAGGTTGGCCCTAGTTGAGCCGCACCCACAGCAGGTAAGTAACGATTAGGGAGAGTTGGATTGTGTCGATAGCGTCTTAAGCAGTCCTGACGCTTTTCGAGCATGAGCTCTTTTTCAAAGGTAGCCTGCACAAAACCACCAGCATGAAGATTTCCAGATTCTTCCCTCTTTATTTAAAGCAATTACACGCTCAGGTGAGCACATCCATAGGCATTATGGGACTGGAAGTCCATTAACATTTTATCCCCAGTGGGCTGCTGGCAGAATGCAGGATTTGGGAAAACGTTCAGGATCACAAACCAGGGCTCCCCCAGTGCCAGCGATCACCTCCTGTTCCGTGTTGTGCTGAGAAATCACCAGCAATGGATCCGCCCCATCAGTGGCAGTGCAGCTCGCGACCGGGCTGGCCGCACTATTTGAAAGAAAGAGGTTGGCCCTAGTTGAGCCGCACCCACAGCAGGTAAGTAACGATTAGGGAGAGTTGGGTTGTGCCGATAGCATCTTAAGCAGTCCTGACGCGTTTCGAGAATGAGCTCTTTTCAAAGGTAGCCTGCACATAACCACCAGCATGAAGATTTCCAGATTCTTCCCTCTTTATTTAAAGCAATAACACGCTCAGGTGAGCACATCCATAGGCATTATGGGACTGGAAGTCCATTAAAATTTTATCCCCAGTGGGCTGCTGGCAGATTGCTGGATTTGGCAAAAGCATTCCGGATCACAAACCAGGGCTCCCCCCAGTGCCAGCGATCACCTCCTGTTCCATGTTGTGCCGAGAAATCACCAGCAACGGATCCGCCCCATCAGCGGCGGTACAGCTCGCGACCGGGCTGGCCGCACTATTTGAAAGAAAGAGGTTGCCCCTAGTTGAGCCGCACCCACAGCAGGAGAGTAACGATTAGGGAGAGTTGGGTTGTGCCGATAGCGTCTTAAGCAGTCCTGACGCGTTTCGAGCATGAGCTCTTTTTCAAAGGTAGCCCGCACATAACCACCAGCACGAAGATTTCCAGATTCTTCCCTCTTTATTTAAAGCAATAACACGCTCAGGTGAACACATCCGTAGGTATTATGGGACTGGAAGTCCATTAACATTTTATCCCCAGTGGGCTGCTGGCAGAATGCAGGATTTGGCAAAAGCGTTACGGATCACAAATCAGGGCTCCCCCCAGTGCCAGCGATCACCTCCTGTTCCGTGTTGTGCCGAGAAATCACCAGCAATGGATCCGCCCCATCAGCGGCGGTGCAGCTCGTGACTGGCCTGGCCGCACTATTTGAAAGAAAGAGGTTGCCCCTAGTTGAGCCGCACCCACAGCAGGTAAGTAATGATTAGGGAGAGTTGGGTTTTGCCGATAGCGTCTTAAGCAGTCCTGACGCGTTTCGAGCATGAGCTCTTTTTCAAAGGTAGCCTGCACATAACCACCAGCATGAAGATTTCCAGATTCTTCCCTCTTTATTTAAAGCAATAACACGCTCAGGTGAGCACATCCATAGGCATTATGGGACTGGAAGTCCATTAACATTTTATCCCCAGTGGGCTGCTGGCAGAATGCAGGATTTGGCAAAAGCGTTCCGGATCACAAACCAGGGCTCCCCCCAATGCCAGCGATCACCTCCTGTTCCGTGTTGTGCCGAGAAATCACCAGCAACGGAACCGCCCCATCAGTGGCGGTGCAGCTCTCGACCGGGCTGGCCGCACTATTTGAAAGAAAGAGGTTGCACCTAGTTGAGCCGCACCCACAGCAGGTAAGTAACGATTAGGGAGAGTTGGGTTGTGCTGATAGCGTCTTAATCTTAAGCAGTCCTAACGCGTTTCGAGCATGAGCTCTTTTTCAAAGGTAGCCTGCAAATAACCACCAGTATGAAGATTTCCAGATTCTTCCCTCTTTATTTAAAGCAATAACACGCTCAGGTGAGCACATCCATATGCATTATGGGACTGGAAGTCCATTAACATTTTATCCCCAGTGGGCTGCTGGCAGAATGCAGGATTTGGCAAAAACGTTCCGGATCACAAACCAGGGCTCCCCCCAGTGCCAGCGATCACCTCCTGTTCCGTGTTGTGCTGAGAAATCACCAGCAACGGATCCGCCCCATCAGTGGCGGTGAAGCTCGCGACTGGGCTGGCCAGACTATTTGAAAGAAAGAGGTTGCCCCTAGTTGAGCCGCACCCACAGCAGGTAAGTAATGATTAGGGAGAGTTGGGTTGTGCCGATAGCGTCTTAAGCAGTCCTGACTCGTTTCGAGCATGAGCTCTTTTTCAAAGGTAGCCTGCACATAACCACCAGCATGAAGATTTCCAGGTTCTTCCCTCTTTATTTAAAGCAATAACACGCTCAGGTGAGCACATCCATAGGCATTATGGGATTGGAAGTCCATTAACATTTTATCCCCAGTGGGCTGCTGGCAGAATGCAGGATTTGGCACAGCGTTCCGGATCACAAACTAGGGCTCCCCCCAGTGCCAGCGATCACCTCCTGTTCCGTGTTGTGCCAAGAAATCACCAGCAACGGATCCGCCCCATCAGCGGCGGTGCAGCTCGCGATCCGGGCTGGCCGCACTATTTGAAAGAAGGAGGTTGCCCCTAGTTGAGCCGCACCCACAGCAGGTAAGTAACGATTAGGGAGAGTTGGGTTGTGGCAATAGCGTCTTAAGCAGTCCTAACGCGTTTCGAGTATGCGCTCTTTTTCAAAGGTAGCCTGCACATAACCACCAGTATGAAGATTTCCAGATTCTTCCCTCTTTATTTAAAGCAATAACACGCTCAGGTGAGCACATCCATAGGCATTATGGGACTGGAAGTCCATTAACATTTTATCCCCAGTGGGCTCATGGCAGAATGCAGGATTTGGCAAAAGCGTTCTGGATCACAAACCAGGGCTCCCCCCAGTGCCAGCGATCACCTCCTGTTCCGTGTTGTGCCGAGAAATCACCAGCAACGGATCCGCCCCATCAGTGGTGGTGCAGCTCGCGACCAGGCTGGGCGTACTATTTGAAAGAAAGAGGTTGCCCCTAGTTGAGCCGCACCCACAGCAGGTAAGTAACGGTTAGGGAGAGTTGGCGTCTTAAGCAGGTAAGTAATGATTAGGAAGAGTTGGGTTGTGCCGATAGCGTCTTAAGCAGTCCTGACGCGTTTCGAGCATGAGCTCTTTTTCAAAGGTAGCCCGCACATAACCACCAGCACGGAGATTTCCAGATTCTTCCCTCTTTATTTAAAGCAATAACACGCTCAGGTGAGCACATCCATAGGTATTATGGGACTGGAAGTCCATTAACATTTTATCCCCAGTGTGCTGCTGATAAGATTGTGCGTCATGCGTCCATCAAAGGAGAAAGAGAGCTAGAGAGAGAAAGAAAGAGTGAGAGGAAGACAGAGAGAAAAAGAAAGAAGGAGTGAGAGGAAGACAGAGAGAAAGAGAGAAACAGTGGGAGTGACAGGAAGAGAGAGAGAAAAAGAAAGAAAGAGTGAGAGGAAGACAAAGAGAAAGAGTGAGAGAAGAAGAGAGAGAAAGAGTGTGAAGGAGAGAAAGGAAGAGATGAAGAGGGACAGTGAGTGCTGTGTCTCCAACCACGTGCCGGGACCTAGTGGAGCCCTCAAGCTCCCACATCTAAACATAGTACAGAATTAGTAATGGGAGAGTATATACGATTGCGTACGCCTAAATCGCTGTGTTGCCTTTGTGTATCCACTCCCGCCGCCCAGACGTATTTGCCCACCGCTGCGCACCCAGGCCTCACTGCTTACCTTTTCACGGACAGGGCACCCTCCGCATCATGCAGTCCTGCTCCGCAGGGCAACAGGTCTCACATTTGGTGCTGCGTCTTGATTTTGCCATGCCAGAGGACATACTAGTGCACCTATCATCATCGCAGGTTGCACACCCGCTCAGTCCTTGCGGTGCCACTAACTCAGTGAACAGTGAGGCCACGCATGTGGTGGTAGGCCTCCCTGTTCGGTGGCTCAGGCCTACACTGAGGTCCAGCAGGGCACACAAAACCTGAGCTGTCCAGACCGCCGGGATGGGCCATCACCGCAGGCTGTACACCCGTTCAGCAGTTACGGTACCCGTACCTCAGTGGACCGAAAGTCACCGTCCCGTGCCGGTGTGCCTGTGCCGGCCGCAGTGCATCCGGTGCGAGCAACTCTGAAATGGCATCGAGCACGTGCGCCCGGTCTTTTTTATTTGCAGGGTCACGTGTCCTGTGACGCCTGTGCTGGATGGGTGTGGTGTGGGTGTATACTAGCCGTGAGGGAGTGGCTGTGGTGTACTGACAACTAGGGTGTGACCAGCAGATTACTGCAATGAAAATCTGGGCCAAGTAGCGTTGTTGTCCTTCCCTGTAAGCGTAAGTGGAGTGGGCTGGCCTGACGTATGCCAGTTCTGCGTGAGGCTGTGAAGAATGACTCCGGAGCTATGGGCGTGGCTCCATCGTGAGCTGTATGAGGAATCAACTGATGCGGCACTGTTGCCAGATTGGGCTAGATCACGCACAATTGGGCTATATTTTTCCCGGTTGTGCGGTAAAATTTAGGTTTGTGCTAGTTGCCAGATTATAAATATATATACAGCGCTCCAGCAAACTAGTATGTTAAAGCGCTTTATTAGGCAAATATTTACTTGGCAGCCTGCTGCAACATCAATTCCAATCCATTCACCGCCTGCTTGACGATGTCCCTGCCCCTCTTTCCTTAAAGTAGCAATATTGGGCTAGTTTGGGCTACTTTTTGGTTGTCGTTGGGCTAGAGAATGCTTAAAAAATCTTGCAACACTGCCATGCCGGTGTTCTTGTTGTAGTGCTGCCGTCACCCGGGTCGCAAGCGTCAATGTGTCACTCTGTGAGCCAAGTCCCTGAACATGGCCAACATGGAAGGTAGGGGGAATCACTGACCCTACATTCATCCATAGTTCCACACAAGAAAGATGGTGGACATGACACATCTGTGTGGGTGTGAATGTTTATTGTACATTTAGTGGAGTATTGCAGCTGTAGCAATACTGGGCCATGCAAAATCCAAATTTCAGTTTTTGGGACATGGAGGGCAGCCAATTAGAGACAAGCTCGTTGTCGGAGTTAGGGTGCGCCAACATATGTACTTATACAATCACTCCGCCAATCCCCACGCACTTATAAATTCACTATACACTCTCCTTGCAGTACTCTAATCATCCAGTCTCTACGTACGTACTTGTACAATGACCGAGACAAAGTTACATAACCAAAGTTTTCTCCCACTATCAAAGGTAAGTTTGTTGCATACGTTGTCCAGAGCACAATGTAATGTGGTAGGGCCCAGGGGTAGCATTTTGCATACATAATGAACACACGGACACAGATAGATAGTGGAACTGGATACGAGCACGTGCACTCGACTCCTTTTTATTACCAGGGTCATATGTCCAGTGACGTCTGTGCTGGATGCGTGTGGGGTGAGTGTAAGCCAGCCCTCCGGGGAATGGTTGGTGCTGGTAACAAGTACAACAGCAATCATCAGATCACACACGAGATTCAATCATAAAGGGTCCATGACTTGTGCTACACTAAGTTAGGGGCACCAGATCTGAAATCATACACAAAATATTCTGTCATAAAGGGTCCATCAGTTGTGGTGGACTGAGGTAGGAGCATCAGAAGCATTCTGCGTGTGCACAGCTAGTGATGATGCGTGGTCCGGGAGGGCCGCACTGGTAGCAATGTCTGTTGCCTACTGGACTGCGTCATCTGCAATCGCAACTCCATCTGAATTGTGAGCCCTGCTGTCCGCAGTGAAGATCGAAGGCAGTAGTCAGCACAGACATCGAGGAAAGCTTTTTGTCACTTCCTCTTGAGAAAATTCAACGACATAGAGTACAATTCTGTCTGCAATTAATAAATCAAGACTGAATTCAAATTGTGAGCTCTGCTATCCGCAGTGTAGACTGCCATTCAGTGTTCCTTTGGACCTGCAAGATGAATTTGGTCATTGTACTAAAGCTATAATTGATACCAAAAAGTTCTTGAAGCAAGGATACTAAAAGGATATTATGTAGGTTTAAGGGTACGTGGCGATGACTTATGGTGCAGTGAGCTAGTGGCACCTGAAGCACTCAGCGTGTGCGCATCCGGCGATGATGCGTGGTACTTGTGGGCCGCACTGGTAGCAATGTCTTTTGTTTAATGAATTCTACCTTAATAAGGCCACGTGGCGTTTACTTGTGGTGCACTGAGTTAGTGGTACCTCTGGCGCTCAGCGTGTACGCAGCCTGCGATGATGCGTGGTCCGGGCGGGCCGCACTGGGAGCAATGTGTCATGCCTACTGGACTCCGTCATCTGGAATCGCGACTCAATCTGAATTGTGAGCCCTGCTGTCCGCAGTGTAGATCGAAGGCAGTAGTCAGCACAGACATCAAGGAAAGCTTTTTGTCACTTCCTCTTGAGAAAATTCAACAACATACTGGCACATGCATCAAGCATAATTGCCCTTGCAAAATTAGTGAATTGGCAAAATAGCCTGTTAGCGACCGCCAAACAACACATTTCAATGCATCAACCGAAATACCAAAAATACAAGAGAATCGCAAAAAAAGCTCTTGCAAATTTAGCGAATAGCAAAATAGCGAATCCATAATAGCGAAACATACAACAGCAACCGCAAATAGTGATTAGCAAATAAAGAATCGCAATCCAATGCATTAAAAATCGCAAATAGCGATTACCATGAAATTCGCTATTTAGCAAGAGCAGAATAAGGGGAATCTGAACCAGGAGGTAAAGTTTAAAAAAAAAAAAACAACAGGTGCAACCAATCGGAAACCCTTTAAAAATGCCTCAGGAGACCCCGTAAGCCTTTCACAATGGCAGCCCTCTACATGCTTGCAAGGAGGATGAGGATCAATGCAGCAGCCCAGCGCAGGAGGAGGATACAGGAGCGGGTATTCCGAGTGCGCATAACATTGCTGGGCCAAAATGAAGACGAAATATATGATAAGTACCGGCTGAACCGTGCAATGATAATGCACCTAATTGCAGATCTGGAACCCCTATTGCAGCACCAGACCCGTAGGACCCATGCCATCCCTGCACACGTACAGGTCCTATGTAGCCTGCACCTACTAGCGTCAGGCAGTTTCCAGGGGGTAGTAGCCGTAGCCGGAGGTGTATCCCAATGCGCACTCTCACGCTTCTTCAGAAAGTTCCTTGACGCCATGATGACAAGGATCCACACCCACATCACCTTCCCCACAACCCCACAGGAGTTGAATCAGACAAAACTGGAGTTCTACCAGGTGGCCCAATTTCCCCATGTCATCGGATGCATAGACTGCACGCATGTCCCCATCTGTCCACCATCAGCTAACGAGTACATCTTCCGGAACAGGAAGTCGTATCACTCCATCAATGTGCAGGTCGTGTGCAATGCAAAGCATATAATAACGGACATCGTGGCACAATTTCCTGGGAGCACCCATGACTCGTATATATTCCGCCACAGTGGCATCCACAGGCGTCTGCTCGGGGGTGAATTTGGCAAAGGACACCTACTTGGTACATACATATACCTAGTTGCTACATCATGAAACCAAATGTAATAGCATTACTGTGGCTAACCCTTTGCTTTCCACCCTGTAGGTGACAGCGCATACGCCTTGCGCGAATATATCTTGACACCATACCTCAACCCAGCCACACCACAGGAACAGAGGGACAACGCGGCACACAAAAGCACACGGAATGTGGTCAAACGGACCTTCGGCATACTCAAAAGTCGTTTCCGCATCCTTCATAAAACTGGTGGAGCGTTGCAATACAGCCCCGAGACCTGCTGCAGGATTGTGGCTGTATGTGCCATGCTGCACAACATTGCCACCAGGAGGGGCATACCGATTGAGATGGACAACAGTGACTCTGATGGTGACGACCAACCACCCGCACAACACCAACAGGTGCATGTGACAAACACTGCAGAAGGTCAGAGGAGACGTGCACACATCACACAACATCATTTCTGAGGTAGGTAATAATGAGCCATTACAACCAGATGTTGAACGTAAATGTTTAATTAACATGAGCACATGTCAAACTGAAGAAGTGTGTCTTGAAAATTTGGAAGGTGATTGCATTGGTCTATAAAGTCAAAATAAAATTGTACTCAGCATTGGAGGGCAATCACTACGTTGAAATTGACCATGGTTACACTACCATGGCCAAAAAGGAGTATATACCTGGCTAGCGCCTCTTGCCACGTATCCCCAGCCTCCGGTCGCCTGCCTCGGCAACATCACCCTGACGTGAACCCGTGGATGTGGAGCTGCGCGAACTGCGCCTCCTGTTAGTGGTCACTGGCACCGATAGGCTACTCAGGCTTGAGACCTCCTCACTCCCCTTCCAAGTTGATGGCACTCACAGTCCCGGACTGGATGTGTTCCACAGCAGTGGTCACTTGTCCTAAGGACCTGGCAACATCCCCACAGAAATGGCCAAGATCAATCTGCATTGACACGGAGCGCCGTGCCAATAGCGCGGTGGTGTTGCAGAGCTTGTTGATGGCCCTTGTATTTGCTGACATGCGGATCAGGCTGTGGCGATGCCTTCTCCGCTTAATGCGTTGTCCTGCAAGCACCGCACGGGTGAGCTCCTGTAGGCTCAAGTTTGTCTGCCGATTCCCCTCAGCAACCACTGTTGTTAGCTCGCGCACACTGTCTGTCATTGTGCTTATGTTCTTGGCCAGCTTTGTGATCTGCATATTGATTGTGCCCATGTGTCTCCCCTGCAGGCGCTGCACGCGTAGCATCTGAGACTCCACGCCGCCATACACATTTGGAGCCTGCTCATCACGTGCCGCAATACGGGCCCTGGACCTGCGCCGTTGTCCTGGTTGGACCTGTGCCTGTGTTGGAGTTGGTGAAGGGACACGTGGCTGGCTGGAGGCTGTAGTGGGTGCTGGAGTCTGCTCGGATTCCATTTCTAGCAGTGAGGGTACATGTGCCCTGCGTTTTGGTGGTGGGGGTGGTGTGCTTTCTGGGACCACAGGAGTCTCTACATCCTTCTCTGCAGGTGTCTCTGAGATGACAAGCTGACACTATCCTTGGAGTCTGCCTCAGCTGCATCTGTGATGTGAAACAGTGCAGTGTTAGTCTTGTATGATCCCAATTCTGTTTATCATTTGGCATACTTAGTTCAAAATAAATCACTGATTTAAACACACTGGCTGGCATGCGGTGTTGGTATGTTTAATTAACCATTGTTGCATTTGAATGCCCACTTGTCTGACATGACTACAACTCCCATGATGCATTGTGTGTATGAGGGGAAACGTGGCATGGGCTTTTACCTGTACACTGTGATTTGCCTGGGGGAATGTGCACGATTATACAGTACGCAGAGGAGTAGCGCTTGCATGCATCTTACCTTGTGGTGTTCTTACTGCGCCGGATGTGTCCAATTGTGTCACTCCGATGACTGCCTCAGGCTCAATTTTCCCCTCAACAAGGTCCTCCAGGGCTGTGTTTGCGGGTGCTTTCGATGGACCCCCTCCTGTGCCAGCTGCTTCCTTCACCCTTTCAGCTATGCGCTCCTTGGCACGTTTCCTCAGGTCGTACCACCTTTTCTTCAAATCATCAATGCTGCGGTGTGTGACTCCCACAGCATTCACTTTTTCCTTTATGCGCACCCATAATCTTCGCTTTACAGCCTCTTGCACCTTCAGGGACAATTTGCCGAATAGCTTATCATGGCTACTGCTGACCCCCTCAATCAGGTGTTCAAGTTCCCTCTCAGAGAACTTCAGCTTCAGCTTCCTCTTTCTGGGCGTGGCACTCTTCCCTGCATTGGTTTTGTCCATCCTGGGTCTGGGAACAGTAGCTGGATACCGAGTGTGAGGTTTCTCAGCTCAGCTTCAGTACTCTGCCTCCTCCTCTGAGCTCCTCAGGGCACTGAATGAAGCATGGAATGGATGACTTCCTGGTTGTGATGTCATCCACCTGCTTCCAGTGCAACCCGCTTTTTGCGAGTTCGCTAATAGCGATTTCGGTAATACCGAAATCGCTATTAGCGAGGTCGCATTTTGCGGGCTCCTGGGTTAGCGAGTCGCAAATATGTCTGCGGTCTCGTTTTAGCGAATTTTCGCGATTCGCAAATTTTTTGCGATTCTCTTCATGCATTCCGGTTATTGATTTTTTATTTGCGATTCCTTATTTTTCGCAAATAAGGATTCGCTTTTTCAAATTTTGATGCATGTGCCCAATGGAGTACAATTCTGTCTGCAATTAATAACTCAAGACTGAATTCAAATTGTGAGCTCTGCTGTCCGCAGTGTAGACTGCCATTCAGTGTTCCTTTGGACTTGCAAGATGAATTTGGTCATTGTACTAAAGCTATAATTGATATAAAAAAGTTCTTGAAGCAAGGATACTAAAAGGATATTATGTAGGTTTAAGGGTGCGTGGCGATGACTTATGGTGCAGTGAGCTAGTGGCACCTGAAGCACTCAGCGTGTGTGCATCCTGCGATGATGCGTGGTCCGTGTGGGCCGCACTGGTAGCAATGTCTTTTGTTTAATGAATTCTGCCTTAATAAGGCCACGTGGCGTTTACTTGTGGTGCACTGAGTTAGTGGTACCTCTGGCGCTCAGCGTGTACGCAGCCTGCGATGATGCATGGTCCGGGCGGGCCGCACTGGGAGCAATGTGTCATGCCTACTGGACTCCATCATCTGGAATCGCGACTCAATCTGAATTGTGAGCCCTGCTGTCCGCAGTGTAGATTGAAGGCAGTAGTCTGTACAGACATAACTGTGCAGTGCTGTGCCGCTGTGCTCGCAGGGGGCTTGTGTCGAGGAGGCCTCCGGTCATGGCGGCAGCCACGTGGCAGGGTGAGGGTCGTTGCTCTGGCAGACGCGTTGGCTTTCACACAAGTGAACCACGCCCAGAACCCCGGCATATTTATTCACACTTCTACGCTGGAGTGGCGTACGTTGGACCAGCCCACTGCGCTTCCCCTTACAGGGGGCGACGACACAGGTTCATGACCGAGATCTTCCCCACTGCCTGAGGTAACACGGTTGCGTCCACTGTCCATAACACTACAAGCACCAACTTGTTTTTGGATCGCACAGCAGATAGGTTTAATGAACATTATAATTTGAAATTAGCATTTAAAAAACCTTAGAAATTCACTGAAAAACCATAGGTTTCAGGGACGTTATAGTTACAAATTATCATGTTAAAAACCTTTGAAATTCACTGAAAAAACCATAGGTTTCAGGGACGTTATAGTTACTTGCACATTTCACTCGTACAAAACCATAGAAATTCGGCCGTTATATTTAGTTGAGCTAACAATAACTCACGACCCCACAATGCACTGCTGATGACGTCACATATTACATCATTCATGACATGGTCAGTGACATCACTGATGACATCTCAAATGACATCACTGATGACATCATCCACGTGAAAATCTGATGCACCTCCTCATACCTTAATAAAACATTTGATACACCCATTCTAAAATACAGACTACCATTTTCGAAACAATACAGACACCAATACCAGTTACTACATACGCATGCACTGATTCCTAGGTCTACACACACATCCACTCATTCACCCATAAAGTCACTCCTACATGCAGTCACTCATCAATACAACACTATCATATGCACTCATACACCTATACAGAAACTCACACACTGCCACATATCCAGTTACTCACACACCTAGTCAGTCATGCAAAGAATCAATCATACTTCCATTTACTCACCTATACAGTTATACAGACACCACCTCACTTATTCATACAGATACTAACACATAATTACTCTCTTATACAATCACTGATACAAATACACACTCATCCATGCAGCCACTCTCACAATTACTGACTCTCACATATAGTTATTTATATACACCATCACTCACATATACTGACTTTTACATATGTATTTACTTGCATATGTACCACTGAGACATCCATTCACTCACCAACACACCCATACACACACTCACCCACCCATACAGCTGTTTCCACATGCACTCTTGAACCCATACACCCAGTGAATCAACCACACACACATCTATGCACAGAGTCACACACCTCCCACCCACCCACACACACACTCAGGCAGCCATACAAATACTCAGGCAAGCAATCAATAACCCATATAGACACTCATGCAGCAACTCACCAACCCATGCAGCAGCTTACACAACAACAGACAGACTGATACAGACTTTCACACAGTTTAGTCACTAACCCATGCATTCAGAAAGACACATATAATCACTCACTTATACAGTCAGCCACGTACCTACTAAATCCTCCATACAGACACTTATACACCCACACATTCTTCAATACAGCTTGGCATATATATAAAACAAATTTAAACTTTACAGAAACACACAGTCACTGGATGATGTCATCAGTGATGTCATTTGAGATGTCATCAGTGACGTCATCAGTGATGTCACTGACCATGTCATGAATTATGTAATATGTGACGTCATCAGCAGTGCATTGTGGGGGCATGAGTTATAGTTAGCTCAACTAACTATAATGGCCACATTTCTATGGTTTTGTATGAGTGAAATGTGCAAGTAACTATAATGTCCCTGAAACCTATGTTTTTTTCAGTGAATATATATATATATATATATATATATATATATATATATATATATATATATATATTTATATATATATTCCCTGAAAAAACCATAGGTTTCAGGGACGTGATAGTGAGAAATGATCATTTAAATAACCTTTGAAATTCACTGAAAAAACCATAGGTTTCAGGGACGTTATAGTTAGAAATTAGCATTTAAAAAAACAATAGAAATTCACTGAAAAAACCATAGGTTTCAGGGACGTTATAGTCAGTTGGACATTTCACTCGTACAAAACCAGAGAAATTCGGCCGTTATAGTTAGTTGAGCTAACTATAACTCGTGCCCCCGCAATGCACTGCTGATGACGTCACATATTACATCATTCATGACATGGTCAGTGACATCACTGATGACATCACTGATGACATCTCAAATGACATCACTGATGACATCACTGATCAAATCATCCAGTGTATGTGTGTTTCTGTAAAGTTTAAATATGTTTTATATATATATATATGCCAAGGTGTATTGAAGAATGAGTGGGTGTATAAGTGTCTGAATGGATGATTTAGTAGGTGTGTGACTGACTGTATAAGTGAGTGATTAATCGTGTCTTACTGAATGCATGGGTTAGTGACTAAACTGTGTGAATGTCTGTATTAGTCTGTCAGTTGGTGTGTAAGCGGCTGCATGGGATGGAGAGTAGCTACATGAGTGTCTAAATGGGTTATTGATTGGTTGTCTGAGTATCTGTATGGGTGCCCAAGTGTCTGTGTGGGTGGGTGGGGGGTGTGTGACTCTGTGCATAGATGTGTGAGTGGGTAATTCACTGGTTGTATGGGATCAAGAGTGCATCTGTGAAGGGCTGTAGGGGTGGGTGAGTATGTGTATGGGTGTGTTGGTGAGTGAATGGTTGTCTCAGTAGTACATGTGTGAGTAACTATATATGTGAAAGGCAGTATATATGAGTGTTGGGGTATATAAATCATTATATGTGAGAGTGAGTGATTGTGAGAGTGGCTGTATGGATGAGTGTGTGCTTGTATTAGTGATTGTATAAGAGAGTAAGTATGTGTTAGTATCTGTATGAATAAGTGAGGTGGTGTGTGTATAACTGTATAGGTGAATAAATGGGAGTGTGAATGATTCTTTGCATGATTGACTAGGTGTGTGAGTAACTCTATGGATGAGTGGCGATGTGTGAGTGTCTGTATAGGTGTATGAGTGCAAATGATAGTGCTGTATTGATAAGTGACTGCATGTATGAGTGACTGTATGAGTGAATGAGTGGACGTGTGAGTAGACCTAGGAATCAGTGAGTGGGTATGTAGTAACTGGTATTGGTGTGTCTATGGTTACGAAAATGGTAGTCTGTATTTTAGAGTGGGTGTATCAAAGGTTATTTTAGGGTGTGAGGAGGTGCATCAGATTATCACGTGGATGATGTCATCGGTGATGTCATTTGAGATGTCATCAGTGATGTCATCAGTGATGTCACTGACCATGTCATGAATGATGTAATATGGGACGTCATCAGCAGTGCATTGCGGGGCGCGAGTTATAGTTAGCTCAACTAACTATAACGGCTGAATTTCTCTGGTTTTGTACGAGTGAAATGTCCAACTGACTATAACGTCCCTGAAACCTATGGTTTTTTCAGTGAATTTCTATGGTTTTTAAATGCTAATTTCTAACTATAACGTCCCGGAAACCTATGGTTTTTTCAGTGTATTTCAAAGGTTTTTTAAATGATAATTTCTAACTATAACGTCCCTGAAACCTATGGTTTTTTCAGTGAATTTCAAAGGTTTTTTAAATGCTAATTTCTAACTATTCCTACAGAGGTAGGACATGTGCAGAAAGAGGAAGAAACGCACAGAAAGAAGCAAAAGAAATGCAGAAAGACGCAGCAGAAGTCCAGAAAGACGAAGAAAGGTGCAGAAAGGAGCAAGAGATATGCACAAAGAACCAACAGAGGTGCAGAAAGAGGCCTTGTTGCAAAGTCATCCTGTGCCCACAACGTTTTGCTGACTGGAACTGGTGGTAACTGACTCTGACTAACCAGGCTCGGAGCCAGTGCTATCCTGAAAGACACTTAGAATACAGTGAAAACACCTACATACACTAGGGTACACTATGGGTTGGGGTACCCCTGTGATTGCCATGACCTCCCCTGTAAGGCCCTAGTACATAATAGGGCAGGGGGGTTAAAACTACCTCTAAGTCAGAGGTGCAGAAAGAGGCAAGAGAAGTGCAGAAAGAAGCAACAGAGTTGCCGAAAGCGGCAAGAGAGGTACATAAACAGGTAAGAAAGGTGCAGAAAGAGGGTACAAGGGTGCAGAAAGAGGCAAGAGAGATACATAAATTTGCAACAGAGGTACAGAAAGAAGCAAGAGCAGTGCAGAAAGAAGCAAGAGAGGTGCATAAAGAAGCAAAAGAGGTGGAGAAATAGGGAAGAGGGTGCAGAAAGAGGCAAGAGGGATACAGACATTTGCAAAAGAGGTGCAGAAACAAGCAAGAGAAGTGCAGAAAGAGGCAAGTGAATTGCTGAAAGAAGCAACAGAGGTGTAGAAAGAAGCAACAGAAGTGCAGAAAGAGACAAGTGAGGTGCAGAAAGAAGCAAGAGCAGTGCAGAATGAACCAACAGAGGTGCAAAAAGAGGCAAGAGGGTTGCAAAAAGAAGGAAGAGAAGTGCAGAAAGAGGCAAGAGAATTGCTGAAAGAAGCAACAGAGGTGTAGAAAGAAGCAAGAGAAGTGCAGAAAGAGGCAAGAGAATTTCTTAAAGAAGCAACAGAGGTGTAGAAAGAAGAAAGAGCAGTGCAGATAGAAGCAAGAGAAGTGCAGAAAGAAGCAAAAGAGGTAGAGAAATAGGGAAGAGGGTACAGAAAGAGGCAGGAGGGATACAGAAATTTACAAAAGAGGTGCAGAAACAAGCAAGAGAAGTGCAGATAGAGGCAAGAGAATTGCTGAAAGAAGCAACAGAGGTGTAGAAAGAAGCAAGAGAAGTGCAGAAAGAGGCAAGTGAGGTGTAGAAAGAAGCAAGAGCAGTGAGAATGAACCAACAGAGGTGCAAAAAGAGGCAAGAGGGGTGCAAAACGAAGGAAGAGAAGTGCAGAAAGAGGCAAGGGAATTGCTGAAAGAAGCAACAGAGGAGTAGAAAGAAGCAAGAGAAGTGCAGAAAGAGACAAGTGAGGTGCAGAAAGAAGCAAGAGCAGTGCAGAAAGAACCAACAGAGGTGCAAAAAGAGGCAAGAGAGGTGCAGAAACAGGCAAGAAAGGTGCAGAAAGAGGGTACAGGTGTACAGAAAGAAGCAAGAGAATTTCTGAAAGAAGCAACAGAGCTGTAGAAAGGAGCAAGAGAAGTGCAGAAAGAGGCAAGTGAGGTGCAGAAAGAAGCAAGAGCAGTGCAGAAAGAACCAACAGAGGTGCAAAAAAAGGCAAGAGAGGTTCAAAAAGAAGGAAGAGAAGTGCAGAAAGAGGCAAGAGAATTGCTGAAAGAAGCAACAGAGGAGTAGAAAGAAGCAAGAGAAGTGCAGAAAGAGGCAAGTGAGGTGCAGAAAGAAGCAAGAGCAGTGCAGAAAGAAGCAAAAGAAGTGCAGAAAGAAGCAAAAGAAGTGGAGAAATAGGGAAGAGGGTGCAGAAAGAGGCAAGAGGGATACAGAAATTTGCAAAGGAGGTGCAGAAACAAGCAAGAGAAGTGCAGAGAGAGGCACGAGAACTGCTGAAAGAAGCAACAGAGGTGTAGGAAGAAGCAAGAGAAGTGCAGAAAGAGGCAAGTGAGGTGCATAAAGAAGCAAGAGCAGTGCAGAATGAACCAACAGAGATGCGAAAAGAAGCAAGAGAGGTGCAAAAGGAAGGAAGAGAAGTGCAGAAAGAGGCAAGAGAATTGCTGAAAGAAGCAACAGAGGAGTAGAAAGAAGCAAGAGAAGTGCAGAAAGAGACAAGTGAGGTGCAGAAAGAAGCAAAAGCAGTGCAGAAAGAACCAACAGAGGTGCAAAAAGAGGCATGAGGGGTGCAGAAAAAGGTATAAGGGGTGCAGAAAGAGGCAAGAGAGGTACAGAAAGAGGCCGGTGGGGTGTACAAAGAAGGAAGAGAAGTGCAGAAAGAGGCTAGAGAATTGCTGAAAGAAGCAACAGAGGTGTAGAAAGAAGCAACAGAAGTGCAGAAAGAGGCAAGTAAGGTACATAAAGAAGCAATAGCAGTGCAGAAAGAGCCAACAGAGGTGCAAAAAGAGGCAAGCGGGGTGCAAAAAGAAGGAAGAGAAGTGCAGAAAGGGGCAGGAGAATTGCTGAAAGAAACAACAGATGTGTAGAAAGAAGCAAGAGAAGTGCAAAAAGAGACAAATGAGGTGCATAAAAAAGCAAGAGCAGTGCAGAAAGATCCAACAGAGGTGCAAAAAGAGGCAAGAGGTGTGAAGAAAAAGGTAAGAGGGGTGCACAAAGAGGCAAGAGAGGTACTGAAAGAGGCAGGAGGGGTGCAGAAAGAAGGAAGAAAAGTGCAAAAAGAAGTAACAGAAGTGCTGAAAGAGGCATGAAAGGTGCAGAAAGAGGCAAGAGAGTTGCACGAAGAGGGAAGAGGGGTGTACAAAGAGGCAACAGGGATGCAGAAAGAAGCAAGTAAGGTGCAGAAAGAGGCAAGAGAAATGCAGAAAGAAGCAAGAGGGGTGCAGAAACAGGCAAGAGAAGTGCAGAAAGAGTCAAGAGAATTGCTGAAAGAAGCAACAGAGGTGTAGAAAGAAGCAAGAGAAGTGCAGAAAGAGGCAAGTGAGATGCAGAAACAGGCAAGAAAGGTACAGAAAGAGGGAAGACGAATGCAGAAAGAGGCAACAGGGGTGCAGAAAAAAGCAAGACAGGTGTAGAAAGAAGCATGGGAAGTGCATAATGAAGCAACAGGGGTGCAGAAAGAGGCAAGAGAAGTGCAGAAAGAAGCAACAGAGGTGCAGAAGGAAGCAAGAGAACTACAGAAAGAGACAAGAGAGTTGCGGAAACAGGCAAAAGAGGTACAGAAAGATTCAACAGAGGTGCAGAAAGAGGCAAGAGGGGTGCAGAAATTTGCAAGAGAAGTGCAGAAAGAAGCAAGAGCAGTGCAAAAGAACCAACAGAGGAGCAAAAAGAGGCAAGTGAGGTGCAGAAGGAGGCAAGAGAACTGCAGAAAGATGCAAGAGAGGTGTAGAAAGAGGCAAAAGGGGTGTAGAAAGAGGCAAGTGAGGTGCAGAAAGAAGCAAGATAAGTGCAGAAAGAAGCAACAGAAGTGCAGAAAGAGGGAAGAGGGGTGGAGAGAGAGGCAAGAGGGGTACAGAAAGAAGCAAGTCAGGTGCAGAAAGAAACAAAAGAAGTGCAGAAAGAAGAAACAGATGTGCAGAAAGAGGCAAAAAAGGTGCATAAAGACATAAGAGGGGTACAGAAAAAGGCAAGAGAGGTGCAGAAAGAGGGAAGAAGGGTGCAGAAAGAGGCAAGAGGGTACAGAAAGAAGCAAATGAGGTGCAGAAAGAGGCAACAGACATGCAGAAAGAGGCAAGAGAGATGCTGAACGTCGAAGAGATTTGCAGAAAGAGGCAAGAGAAGTGCAGAAAAAGAAAGAAATGTGCAGTAAGAAGCAACAGAAATGCAGAAAGAGGCAAGAGAGGCGCAGAGAGAGGCGCAGAAGGAAGCAAGAGTGGCTTGCACACCACTAGTACCAATTTAACACCCACATTTAGCAATAAGTAACAGGTGACCATTCTAGGTTTGCAAAGGGCCTTCCAACACGCTGTAACACTTGTCGCTGCATTTTTGGTAACGTTTGAGCCGTTGGAGCTAGAAACAAGGCTTTTTTGTTCAAATCTACAGATTAGGGAACAGATGATGAATTATGTGGCTAATGCGGAAAATGTATATTTGTGCGAAAGTCGGTGCAGCCAAACAGTTGCATAATTCCAGTGGCCCTGCTCATACCTCTGACTAGGTCCAGAAGTGCTCCTCAGTGATTCCTTCTTTTTTTTGTCTCATTGAGTTCATAGTTGACCTTCTATGGAAACGAGGAAGACTAAACCTGACATTACCACTCCACAACACAGACTACCATACCACATAATTACTCTCCATAACACATAATCCCACTCTACATAATTCCTATAAAATAAATACCACATACTTTCTATCCACATAATTTCACTGCACAACTTACCACATAATTCCACTACACACAACATACATTCAATCCACTCCGAAAAACATTAAACAACTTTTACATTTACATTGCCAATAGCTCTAACTCTCGCAAATGCGAAACCTATAACATTGCAAACACTTTTTTAACTAGTAGTCGCGTTTGCAGAGTGGTGGAAAAAGGGTGCTGGGCCTCTGACCAGCGCTCAGGAATTCCGCTGCGTAGGACTTACAGGAGGTACCAGGAGGGCTTCTTGGCCCCCAAAGTCCCTCAGGAGTAAATTGGACTTCTTCCCCCATCCCGTAGTCTGCCAGGAGGCGCGTTTGCAGAGTGGTGGAGAAAGGAAGGCATAGCCTCTGAAGACGTCTTAGCAATCCCATTCTGCGGGACTTACTGGAGGTAACAAGAGGGGTAGTTGGCCCCAAAGGACATCCTTGGGGGCCAACTACCCCTCCTATTACCTCCAGTAAGTCCCACACAGCAGGATTGCTAAGTTCTCAGAGCAGGCCACGCATCCTTTGCCCACCACTCTACAAACGCGCTCCCTGGCGTGCTCTTGGATGGGGATTGAAGTCCCCTTCAAAGTGGGATTCCTGTGAGGTGGACAAAGGCCACGCCCCTTTCTCCACCACTCTGCAAAAGCACCCCCTGGCGCGTTCTAAGTTGGGGGATTAAGTCCCCTTGAATACTGAGGGTCCCTGGGGGCCAACTAGCCCACCAGGTACCTCCAGTAAGCGCCACACAGTTGGATTGCAGAGAGGTGGTCCGAGGCCACGCCCCCTTTTTACACCACTTTGCAAACGCGCCTCTTGGTGCACCGCTGCTTGGGGGATGAAGTCCACTTGTGTCCTGAGGTCCTCAGGACACAAGAGGACCTCATCGCCCCACCACCAGTGCGCCAAGAGCCGCGTTTGCAGAGTGGTGTAAAAAGGGGCGTGGCCTCGGATCACCTCTCTGCAATGCAGTTCTGTGGTGCATACTGGAGGTACCTGGTGGGCTAGTTGGCCCCAGGGACCCTCAGTATTCATTGGGACTTAATTTCCCAACTTACAACGCGCCAGGGGGTGCGTTTGCACAGTGGTGCAGGGAGGGGGCGGGGACTCCGGCGTGATGCCGGCTTTTTTTTCATTTATTTTTTAGAAGGGGGGCTGTGTGGCCCCCCCTTCTTTTACTATTTTTGGGGCCCTGGGGACCCTATCCCCCAGGGCCTGACCCCTTTTTTGTAAAAAAAAAAAAAACGGGAAGGGGCCGCGCGGCCCCCCCTTCCCTGGGCCACTTTTGGCCCTGGGGACCCCATCCCCCAGGGCATGGCCTCTTTTTTTATTAAGTAAATAAAGGGAAGGGGGGCCGCATGGCTCCCCTTCCCTGGGCCACTATTGGCCCTGGGGACCCCATCCCCCAGGGAATGGCCTCTTTTTTTATTAAGTAATTAAAGGGAAGGGGGGCCGCATGGGCCCCCTTCCCTGGGCCACTATTGGCCCCGGGGACCCCATCCCCCGGGGCCCGGCCATTCTTTTTTTAAATTAAAGAGGAGGGGGGCTGCGTGGCCCCCCTCCTGGGCCACTCCTGGCCCCACGGACCCCATCCCCCAGGGCTTGGCCTCTCCGTTGGGGACCGTGGGGGGAGCCCCAATGCCCCCACAGTCCCGCCGGCTCCCCGCCTCCTGCGGGAGCCGGCATTGCTTTGCACAAGGGGAGCTGCTGACATGCAGCTCCCCTTGAGCAAAGCAATTCTGCTTGGGTTTTGGAAGCGAGAGCAGGTTTCCTGCTCTCGCTTCCAAAAACCAAAGCAGAGTTTGCTATGACAGGGCGGGAGCCGTGCTCCCGCCCTGCCATCGGAAACGGCAATGTCCCGGGGTGGGCGCCCCGGGACATTGCAGGAGCCAGCCCTTGGGGTGGCGGTCCCCAGGGCCATCAAGGGCTCCAAGAGGGGGGCCGCACGGCCCCCCTCCCTTCAAGTACAAAGCCCGGGGAGGTGGTGGTCCCCGGGGCCGGGGGTCCATAACGGACCCCCAAATTTGCATATTTAGTGCCCCAGGGAGGTGGTGGTCCCGGGGAATATGGGGGGGCTCGAGCCCCCCCACACACATGTTTTTTAAAAATAAAGAGAGCCCCGGGAGGTGGTGGTCCCTGGGGCTGCGGGGGGCGCGTGCCCCCCGCATTTAATTTTCAAAGCCCTGGGGAGGTGGTGGTCCCCGGGGCGTGTGGGGGGCTCAAGCCCCCCACACACATATACACATGTTTTTTTAAAATAAAGAGAGCCCCGGGAGGTGGCGGTCCCCAGGGCATGTGGGGGGCTCGAACCCCCCACATACATATTTCTTTTAAAAAAGAAGAGCCCCTGGGAGGTGGTGGTCCCCAGGGCTGCGGGGGCCCCACGAGCCCCCGCTATATAATTTGGGATTGCCCCTGGGACCTGGCCCACCCGGGGGCTTAACAATAACAAAGCGCTGGAGCCTGCACTTCATTTATTTTTATTTTCTCGGCAGGATTCACGCACCCAGCGTGAATTCTGCCGTTTAAAAAAATATATATATGCTTTTTTTGGCCCTGGGGTCCCTGTGGGACCCCCTCAGCAGGCCTAGGGGGTCAGTGTGTTTCTACCCTGCCCCCTTTTCTTGTTTTTTAATGTTTTTTCACTGTTTTCTTGTGACTTGGTTACCGAGTCACAAGATGCCTGCCAACACTTCCTGGTTTGGAGTGTTGGCAGCCAATCAGAGTGAAACTCGTGCCCGGGAGGGTTCGCGAGCCCTCCTCGGTGCTCAGATATCGAAACTTTTCTTTTTCTAATTTCTCTGGAACTACTGAATGGATTTACACCATTTAAAAAAAGGGCTCTTTCTGAACCAAGACCTACCTTTTTGCCAACTTTGGTGTAATTCCGTTCAGCAGTTTGGGCTGTAGCTTTGTCTAAAGTTCCTATGGAAATTAACATGGGGAAAACGTGTTTTGGGACCCCCCTTTTTTCTCGGCCCCCGCTTACGGAATCACCCCGAAACTTTCAAGACAGGAGCTGACCGGAGCGGCGCATTAGTTTTGAAAATTTTATGAAGATTCGTCAACCGGCGCCAAAGATATTGGCAAAAGAAAAAATGCTTTTTGAATAGAAACGAGATCCTAACTATAACTACCTACTGGCGACCGCCAGTAGATAATATATATATATATACATTAAAAAGTAAAATAAAATGTGTTCAAAATATTTATATTTCAACATAAAATTAAAACATCATTATTAATAATTTGCATATTTTCAAAATTATAACTTAGGGCTTGATTATGATTGTGGCAGTCCAGGCACCGCCGTGGCGTTGGCTATGGGAACACTGCCACCGAGTAGTTGGTCCAACCGCCCGATTACAAGCATGTTGGTCGGACCACCCCAAGACTGCCGCTATTGCCAGGATCCTGGATCCCGCGGCAACAGCGGTGGGGTGGCAGGAGGGATTGGAGGCAGTGACGCTTCCCGCACCTCCGTACCAATTACGAGTTGCATTTCCGTCAACCTTTTCATAGTGGAAAGGCATGGAAGGGGCTCCTGGGTTGCTTTTGCCCATTGGGCATTGTGGCTGAGGGCACATGTTGCGCCTCCCATGCCTGCACTGTGTGCCATGCACAACATGGTGCCAGGCAACAGTGCACACACGACAGTGCAGAGGCTGATGTGCGGTGGCATTGCCTTCAGGCTCTCTCTGTGAGCCAAACAATGCCACTGCCTCAAGACCGCCGCCGGCAAACCACCGGCTGGATAGTCTACTCGTAATGTGGTGCTTGGGATGCTGCTGACTTGGCGGCGTTTTCCCAACTGCCCCAACAGCGGTATGGCAGTCAGACAACCACAATCGTGATCAGACCCATAATGTTTAGTTGCAAGTATATATTTTTTAAACATTTCCCCACCCTTATCCCCATAAAACCCTATATCCTGCTACTAAAAAAATTATTAAAGAATTATTTATATTCATAAAACAATGAAATATACACATTTCCAATTTTTCATAACTTAAAAACACTTTACTAAAAACACAAATATAAAACTCAGATCAATAAATTACATACTAATTATCACTTACAAATGATATTATACACGATATTTCCTGCATCAATATTTTTACTGCGATATTAAAAACAACACTAAAAACAATATATTTACCTTCAATATTCCTGTCGACGATATTTTGATGTGTCAATATTCTTGACACAATATTTTTGTATCACAATATTTTTTTTCTCGATATTCTGTCCAAACACCTCTGAAACCTATTTTCACTCACCCTTCACCAAAGGCATCACACTGTTCAACAAGGTCAAATGCATATGTGTATGACATTCTTTCACCTATTCACTCATGTCCATCTATAAGCAAATGCAAATTGATTCTGTGCAGTTCCTAAATTTGTCTTGTGTGTTACATCAATTAATTAGTTACTATCACTCATAAACAAACAAATATTGATTTTTTTTTTAAATCTATATTTTTTCAAGAGGGAAAAAGGCACAATTAGGGTAATTTAAACCTTGAACAAGAGGTGGAGAATGTTAAATGTTAAATTGCTAATGTACTTCAACCTGCACTCAACTAACCACTTAAGCAAAATAATCAGTAAGGGCCTGATTTACATCTCGGCGGGCGAGTTACTCCATCACAAAAGTGATGGATATTCCGTCTGCAGAAATATAAATCTCATAGGTTATAATGGGAACAAACAGCAAACAAGATATCTGTCACCATTGTGACAGAGTAACCAGACCACTGAGATCTAAATCAGGTCCCAAGATATAATTAGTTAATTTTATTATAGCTTTACACATAAAATATGAAAAAAACACAATAAAAACTATTTGCACAAAACTATTATGAAAAGTAAACAACAACAAGTAATGCAAAACTTAAAACATGAAAGGTCATATGTGCAAATTTTAGGAATAGCGATTACCTAATTGTGATTTTCTGCGAGTCGCAGTTAGGAAATTGCTATTCCTAATGTGCGAAACACATTTAGTTTCATTTAGTGATATTAAATGGGGTCGCAAATCAATCTAACTCATGAATATTAATGAGATGGGTCGCACTTTGTGACCCATTAGGAATGCTTTATTACTTACTGGTAATCTTTATAACTCCTGATCCCGTTGTCCTTGTACCATTCATTACAAGTGACATATGACTATCTCGCAGACAGAAAAAAAAAAAGAATAAAGGAATACTGGAACCCATACCCCTCCCACCAGAAGTACTAATGGCGTCCTCACCCAGCATTCCGTCTGAACTACCAAGCCCCAAAAATGAAGGCCAGCCAGCTATCCGGGATGGAGGGGAGTAATAAATGGGACAAGGACACGGGACCAGGAGTAATGAAGATTATTGGTAAGTTATAGCGCATTACCCCCAGGTCTCTCCTGTTCTCGTCCCATTCGTTACAATTGAGAATATCCAAGCCAGAAACCCGGCATTCATTGAGAAAGACACACCAAGGACACACCACCAAACGGCTGCACCCAAACATCATGCATCAAGACAGGCCACAACACTGGGCAGGAGCTCACAGCCCGCAACACCCCTGAACCCAAAAAGGCCACCATCACCCAACACAAGCAGGAGATGATAAAGCCCAACAAAGGAAGAAGAAGAGGCCCAAGAAGCACTGGGCCAATGCCTGAAATGGACAAGATGCTGAAGCAGGCCAAGAAGCAGTCACCACCTGGCACCCCTGCCGGAGGAGGAGACCCAGCCAGAAAGAAAGCTTCACAAAATAACTGTGTGAACCCACGAAGAATGAACAAAGAGGAAGCCTCCACCCCACCCCCGGGAAGAAGCTTCACAAGGAACAAACAAAGAGCCAACTCCCTGAAGGATGCCGCACCAACCCCACAAACCAGCAAGACCAGCAGCACAGCCAACAAGGACCACAGAACAACACAGCCGACCCTGCAACTGCCACCAAGCAGGCAGAAGCACACCCTGAAAACAGGAACCAACAACTCTACAAAAGGCGCAAATGAAGACCAGACACCAACGCCAGCGGCAGAAAAGACAAAAGGGCTTCCCAGCCATCAGAACCTCCAAGGCACCTAGCCGCCCGGCCAATACAAGGGCGGAAACAGGACAAAAGAATTGTCTGAACAACCCCACAGGGTAAAGGAGGCTGAACCCAGAGCCCCCATTAACAGAGGCAAGTCCCAAAAAGGAAGCAGAGGCCACACCAAGGATCCAAAAAGAAGCCACCCAGAGCATTGCCAGCCTGTTGACACCAACATCCAGGTACCCCCACAGGGACCAAAAAGCATAGACTGAAGCCCACAAAGACCATAAAGGAGGCACCACTCACAGAACACCAAACCGACCCACAGAAACTGGAAACAACCGTAATGGAGCACCCAAGGAGAAACCCTGTGGAAACTCCGAAATCACCCAAAAGCCACCCAAGGACTCTCAGAGGGAAAGGTCACCGAGACCAATGGAGGGCCATCTCCAGGAGCTGGAGGAAGCCCAGAGCCCAGCAACCTCCATATGTCCACACCCCAACCGAGAGATAAAACCTTGGTAGAAATACAAAAGGGCGGACCACATAAGAGAGGGGAAGCCGAGGACCCTGGGACCCTAAAACATCACATCTCCACACAGGGAAACCAAGAGTGACAGGCCCAAAAACGGGATCACCACTACAACCAACATGGGGTCCCATAGCAGACGAGCCAAGAACTGAAGCAACAGAGAAGGGAGATACAAAAGGGGGACGGGCCAAGGAATGGACAACACAGCCACGCCCCAGACTCCCACATTTGATCTGTGGGCAAACAAAACAGTGAACCAGCACCCCTAGATGGGAAGCAAACAGGGTCAGAAGCGGAACCCCAAATCCCACACACCTGAAGAAAGACCACTGGTGAGAGAAGAAAAAACAGGGAATGAGGAAGCACCAACGAAGATCATCCGCCACCCTACAGAGCGGATGGGCATAGCCCCCAGAGACGGCAGATGGCCCACCTCCACAGAAAAGACCCACAGTTGGAGCAGGTTGTGAAAGGACCCAACAGACACCAAACATGCTTTGGAAGAAAACCCTTCTCCGTCCACCAGCCTAAGCCGCCAGGACCAGTTGATTGAGATCCCGAGACCAAAAAACTAAAAGACAGAGGAACCCACAGAACAGCAGGTGAAACCAGGCCCAAGAGCCTGAAATATCACTGCTGCCCCAGGACCCATTAGACGCCCCACAGCAGCACCAGAAGGGAACCACACTTGCCTAGGGCAAAGACCATAGCAGCCTGAGGACCAACAACCGGGACCAGAAGGCCAGACGCCGACATCCTCATGGGCAGAGAAAACACCAGGACAGCCAATGACCAGCATCCCAGTGAAGCGCAACAGCCATCCGAAGACAAAGGCAGACCATAGATCCAAAACTGAGACCAGTCAAAATGGAACTCCAAGTGCTGGACACCCCACCAGTGCTGGAACCATACTGAACCTGAACCAGCCATAAAAACCAAAGAAGACTAAAGGTGGAGCGAGGCCAAACCCCAAATTCAAGGGAGTCATGGGAACAAAAAAAGAGCACAGGAACCCCAGAGAAAGCCTGCCCAGAAATAGCATGCAGCAAGGACGACACTCCCAATGTCAACTCCGGAAGTTGACCCAACGGAGAAAGACACACCAGAGAAAGAGTAACCAAGGTGCTGATGGAGATGACCCCACACACAGAACACCAACAGTGACCATCCACAGCACACTCCTGACTCCCCAGCCACTGGCCGGAATGAGGGTCATGGGAGACGAGGCCAACTAGCCCCAACCCTGATGGATAAAAACACCCAGCCCAACATGAGCGACCCCATGGCCAGGAGGGCACAGGGCAACGCAAAAGCCTCACCCCAAATGTACCCAACTAAAAAGGGTCAAAAAGGACTGTCAAAGAAGCAAAGTCACAAATGGGTGAATCCAGAACCAAAGAACCCTCGCAGCAGCTACAAAAAAGAACACATTGCCCTGAACACAAGGACAGGGGCGACAAAAAGAAAACCAGTCACGTGGGGCAGCCAACAACCCAACTCCGCAAATGGGCCAGAACCACCTCACAACCTAACAGGCCCAACCAGAGACCAGCCAAAAGAGATCGAATGCAGGACCCACCGGAAGGCAGGAAAGCTGCACAGGAGCATCAGTGACAGCACGCAATCATACTGGTCAGTGAATCACAGCAGAAATGAAAAGCGATGCAGACAGCCCAGGCCAAACCTAAAGGACCGGCGTGGAAGGAACCTCCACCAACTGGCTGGTACCAAATCCCACAGAAACACAGCAGAAGAGGGATCATGCAGGCCTACAAACCGTCACCCCACAGGCCCCCAAACCAGGGACACAGGGAACCAAAAAGTTAACTCTAGCAACACTCCAGGCCCTCGAGAACAGAGAGAAGCATACTCCGTAAACCTGCCACAAACAAGGCCACAGGGACCACGTACCACAGAAGAGTGACCTGGGAGCCAGGACCCAATCCATGCCTGACACATCCACTGCCAAGAAAAGGAAAGGGAGCCAACCATGAAGCATAGCAAAAGCCGGGGCCAGACTCAACCCCAGGAGGCATGACTCGGGAACCCCGAGCCAAAAAAAACCAACACTCCTAACTCTGTGAAGAGTGCAGAACAATGCACACACAACACAAATCGGCTGCTCAACCAAAAGAGTGCATGCATGCCCTGATTAGCATTCAGCAGCCGAATTCCTTGGAGCCGGAACTGAGCCCACGTCCAAGGGGGTGTGCGGGTGTTGCCCACAGCCTTACGCTTGATCAACTGAGCCTGCCAACGAGCCAACAGAGGCACAGCCCAGAACCGTATCCCCGAGAAGACCACCAGGTAGCCCAAGCCCTCTGGAGTAAAGGAAAACAGTGCAGGAAGGGCCCCCTGCTGCAAGCTGCTATTGATGGGCTGCACCGGCACTAGTTCCACATCCAGGCCTCCCACACCAGGCCGTCTCCAGCAGCCCAGGAGCAGGGGACAAGGTGAGGCATAGACCCAGGCCGAAGGCAGGTGCAAGAAATAGCGCATGTAGAGGCCACAATCCAATTTCTCGCACCCCAGACCTGCGGGCAACAGGAAGACACAGCACCCCACCGGCTAACACCCCTAACCCACTGGAATGCTGGACAGGAATCCAAAACATGGAGAAAACACTGCTATGTGGTACTTACATGCCGAATAGAGGTCGCCCCACACACAGGAACTGAAGCTGCCAGACAGAACCGCCGCAGCTTCCACCGCGAGGCCCATTACCTCACACCTGGGCAGGGCCAACACGGCTCTCCTAATGCGGTTCTCCGAAAGTGGCAATGGCCAGCACCATCCCCCGTGACCGACAAAGAGACTCAAGGGCAGGACCAAGCAAGCGCACTCCCCTTCATGGAGGAGCTAGAGCAACATGAAAAAATGGAAGCCAGGCGTTCCTACATCCACTCCGTCACCAGCCTCTGAATTATACACAGCTACCCACATGCCCCTCAGGCAGGGAGACACGAATCCTACTGGCTGCCACCTCCGTCTGGCTGAAGAGGCAGCCGGCAACACACCACAACCAATGAAGTGCCCAAGCCCCACAGGAGCTCTCCCATTCCTCATCCCTAACATTCTGTCAGCAGACAGAAAAAAGAACAGACAGAATGTTGGGTGAGTACACCTTTAGTAGTTCTGGTGGGATGGGGTGGGGTATGGGTTCCAGTATTGCTTTGTTCTTTTTTTTTCTGTCTGACAGATAGTCATATCTCACTTGTAATGAATGGGACGAGGACAGGAGGGACCTGTGGGTAATTGCAGCCATCACAGGGGTAGTGGCCTGCTGGGAACAGCGGACCACCATGTCTGTGGTTGCTTCTGAATAAAGCAAACTTTTTTTCCTGAAATGTAGCCCATTTTACTTAAAGGAAAACAGCATGTGTTTAAAAAAAATTAAATGAAACATTTTGATTCATTTTCAGGATTAGGCAGTGGTCCGTGTGTCCACTGCCTGCTCTTAAAAAATCTTTGTATCAATATTCACAAAAGCGAAGGGCCCCCATGGGGACCACTTCCCATTTGCAAATGGTTACCACCTCCTCTGAGGTGTTAGAAAAAATTCATGTTTTGCTACCCTAATTTAGTCACAAAACAATCATGCATACCACTGTGTAATGTAATTTGGAAGGGATACCCTTAACACGCCCCTTCCAAATACTGTTTCGCAAACCGAAACTGCAATTCAGTAATATATTACTGAATCACAATTTGGCTTTTGTCCATTTAAATAAAGCCTTTTTTGTGGTTGCAACGGCCCGATTCTATGAATTTGGTCATTTACGGCCGCAAATAAGGTTTTCTACATATGGCCCAAAATTTTAAGAAATACACTGAACACACACAACCAACAGACGAAGAAACACACATGCACATATCAAAGTACAACATCCAGCACAACATGACATAAAACGCATTCTGTACTATTCAATACAAACTGAATTAATGATGGGTATAATTTTTACTTTTAAAAACGCATATCTCATTAGTTTTGTACATTGTTTTAAAATGGATCGCTATTTTGTAATGAGGCATAAATATTAAAAGCACTCTGAGCAAATAACGATTTTGTCCTCAAAATGCTTCCTTTCCTTAATGCTTTTGATCACTGGCAAAATTCCTTTCGACATCCTTACTGCAGTTTCTGGTGAAACTTCCCTTTTCGTTTCAAGGTAACACATGTAGAGCCTTTTAATTATTATACTACATGGAACGAATGTCCTTAGAAATGACAATGCTGGCACTCTAATTGGAAGACATTCTGTTCTCCAATTTGAGAGGCACATTTAAAGGCTGTAAGATGAAATTCAGACAGTGTCTTGAAAGCTGTTTCATTTCATGTATAGCTCGGTTGATCTTCTCTGCTATCCTGAAAACTAAGGGTATTGGACAATCATAACTAAGCTTCATTTATGTATGAATCTTTTCTGCTATTTTTGTAGCAACACCATCGTTTGCTCCTATTTTATTTTTGGGATTGTCACCTTCAAGTCACTATTGTATGTACTCAAAGTATGTATAGAGGTTTATATATTTTAAAAGGTCATGCACACCTTCCTTTATTTCATAACTGATTGGGACAGATTAGTAATTAATTTTCTTGGCACACACCCTTTGATTCAGTAAATGGCAGGGTTTATGACAAGAAAATGTGGTTTTAAAATGTACTAAAGGCAGTCAGTAGTTCGGTTTCATGTTACTAAGGGCTAGCTGTACCAGCAGCAGTAACGGCGATTACCAAATAGCGATTTTTTGCAAATCACTATTTTGTAAGATCTATTACTTATGTACAAAGGGGGTATCTAGCCCCTATTAATTAAATAGTGATTTGTGGTAGGTCGGAAACAGACCTACCTCATGAATTTTTAATAGGGTAGGTCACAAATGTAGGCCCACCATGATTTTCTGTCATCACAGGGATAGTGGCCTGTTGTGGTCAGCAGATCACCATGCCTTCGAGTACTTTTAAATAAAGCAATATTGGGGTATATTCACAAGAACGCGTGATAACTACCGCAAGAGTAGCGTAACGCAACTTTCAATAACGCAGCCTATCACGGGAAAATAACCCCGTGTCAACGTGGAATTCACAACAAGGCGGTAGCAAAGCGATAGCCTGCCGAAACCGCGGACAAAGTCCGCGATACAACCACCACGATGGAGATAAAAACACAAACCACAACACCAAAAAACACGCGATGGCCCAAAGCGCGATGAGGAAAACCAGCGACAAGCTGCGCCAGGCCTGCAACACACACCTGGCAGGCGTCCGAAACCTCCATAAAAGCAGAAGAAAATACCCACACACAAACTGACCAACACACAAGCACCATGGAGGCAGCCGGAGCAGGCGCAGAGGACCAGCGCAACCCCACAAGCACCTCGGACGACCAGCCTGGGACCTCGGGGACAGGGAAGGGCAAGGACAAGAAGACCAGGAAGACCAAGTTCAGGCCGCAGGCGAACAGGATCATAGTCACGGAGGTGATGGAACACCATCAACAACTCTTTGTCACCTCCAACGTGTCATTGGGCACCAAAACTGGAATATGGCGGGACATCGTCGACAAGGTGAATGCCGTCGGAGAGCACAAGCGGACAATGGACGAGGTCAAGAGGCGATGGAATGACATCAAGCGGAAGACCAAGGAGAAACTCTCCGCCAACCAGAAGGCAGCAACGCAGACCGGAGGTGGGGGCCCAGCGCCACAGCTGGAGCTGGATGATATGGAGGAGCTGGTGTTGACAGTCATCAGTGTGGAGACTGTGGCTGGAGTCGGGGGACCGGACACTGCCCGACAGGACACAACACAACCGCAACAGGGTGAGTGACCACCAGGTACTGGGGGGAGATGGCCACAATGGCACACATGCACAAGCAAGCAGGGCACAGTGCACACCCACAATCACTCTGGGTCCTCGCCCAGACCCACAGACTGTCACAATGTACAATGCCATGCTGTCTGAATGTCAACCTGTACCATGCGGCTACATACATGTGGACACATTGTAATACACCATCTCCCCTTCACATCGCAGGAGCATCGTCAACACCTCCTGCAGAGCAGTCACAGTCACTCTTCACTGATGACGAGGAGGAGGACAATACCAGCATCGACACCCAAACCATCCAAGACCTCATTGACCACCTCCACAACTCACCTCCAGGATCAGAGCAGCCCAGCTACATCCATGAGACCCCACCCACCACCCAAACCACCCAGCAGGAGGCACCCACAGACCCAGCACCCTCCCAAGACCCCCAGGAACAACAAATGGCCTTCCAACGCCTTGTGCTGGAGGGCCAGAGGGAGACGGCCGAGCAGGTGCGGGTGGGGTTCGAGCTCATGGCTAACAAACTGGACGCCATCCTTGGGTGTCTATGTCCACCCCATGGACTCCAGCGAGCCCTGACTGACATCTCTGGAGTCATGACGCGGAGCGAAGAATACCTGTCCGCTCAGAGTGGCCCCAGCGATGCCAGCCGTGAGCTGGCACACATGCGGAGGCTCATGGAGGACATGGTGCGGATGGAGGCGGAAAGGATGGCACCCTCCGCTGCACATCAGCGAAATGTAGCTGGGATCTACCGTGCCCTGCATGTCCTCATCATGGCATTGCTGCCACAAGGCCTGGTGATGATGAATGCTGCTGCCCCCACACCATCCACATCTCCGCACCCTGGTGTGTCAGTGCCTCCCAGTGCGGCAGGCGTATCCACTCCGGCACCTGATGTGTCACTGCCACACAGTGCGGCCGAAAATCCTTCTCCGGCCCCTGACGTGTCAGTGGCACACAGTGCCGCAGCCGGCACTGCAACACCCACAGGTGGGGCAGGGCACACACCCGGGGACAAGGACGTGGATGGGACTGTGGTCAGGAGGGCCAGGCACTAGCATCCATTTCTGCCACCGTGCCTGTTTCTGCTTGGTGCCGCACATGGCCTCAAGACCTACCACTGACCCCCAATACACTCCGATGCACTCACCTTGGACAGCGACATGGACTGCCACATCCTGTTTGATGACAAATGACACGGCGGACAGACTGCGGACTGTACCCTTCCTCTTCCGCAGTACATGTCATCCCGGGATGGACACTGGCTGGCCCTCCACGGGCCCATATTGTGTGGTGTGCTCGGCATTGCCCTGTACCGCTCCAGCTGCATGACTGCACTGGATGTACAAATAAACATCCAGTGACGCACTGCTGTGTAATGTCTTACGTCATTCCTGTGTTGATGTGTGGATGAATGTGGGGACAGTGCCTTCCCTTGCGTCAATGATGTTCATCCTGTGGGATGCCAGTAAGGGGGTGCGACATTGCATCTTGTGTAGCGGGTTCTGTGAACACTGCAGCAGGGACACACGCATCAGTCACTTCCTTGTCCGGACATGGACTGGACCACACCCAGAGCCTACGAGTCATTGTTGCAAGGCCTGCACTGGTCCGGCGTATGGCAGGCCAGTCCACTCCGCTTACGCCCCGAGGGGGGCCCTCATTGCTACCCGTCGCAGCCGTACTCGCTGGTGGTGTGCAGGTCACTGGTCTAGTCGTCAGAATGTCACAGCCACTCCCTGAGGGCAGGTTTCCACACACCACACCCATCCGGCACAGGCGTCACAGGCCATGTGACTGTGCCAACATAAGGGGCCGACGACATCACATTCCCCTCTTCCGGTGGTGGCTGGATGACGGCCGCTCCACGGTTCTCACACATGTAGGGCCCATGAGTTGTTGCGCACAGGGTTAGTGGCATCCGAGGCCTTGCGGATGGCACGGGCCTACCACCACGTGGCGCAGACTGGGGTTGCACAGGGTTAGTGGCATCCGAGGCCTTGCGGATGGCACGGGCCTACCACCACGTGGCGCAGACTGGGGTTGCACAGGGTTAGTGGCATCCGAGGCCTTGCGGACGGCACGGGCCTACCACCACGTGGCACAGACTGGGGTTGCACAGGGTTAGTGGCATCCGAGGCCTTGCGGACGGCACGGGCCTACCACCACGTGGCGCAGACTGGGGTTGCACAGGGTTAGTGGCACCCGGGGCCTTGCGGACGGCACAGGCACCCTGCCACGGGACGGTGACTTGGGGTGCACTGTGTCAGTGGCACCTTGAGCTGCTGAGCGGGTGTGCAGCCTGCGATGATGCCCCGTCCAGGCGGTCCGGACAGCTCAGGTTCTGTGTGCCCTGCTGGACCGCAGTGTAGGCCAGAGCCAGCGGGCAGCGCGGGCCTACCGCCACTTGGCGTCGCTTCCGGGGTCCCAGAGTTGGTGGCACCCATTGGGCTGAGCGGGTGTGCAACCTGCGATGGTGCCGGGTGCACTGGTATGTCCACTGCCATGGAGTACTCAAGACCAAGCACCAAACGTGAGACCTGGTGGCCTGCGGAGCATGGCTGCATGATGTGGAGGGTGCCATGTCCGTGGGCCCCGGGCTTGTGGCTTGCAGCAGCACGTGGTGGGACCTCCTGTCTACGCGCCAGTGGCGGAAGGTGAGCATTGAGGCCTGGGTGTGCGTGGGCAGGCATGCTCCGATGGGCGGCGGGAGGGGTTGGGGTGCCTCTGCCTGGGTTTGCAGGGGCGGGCAGGCAAGGTTGTCTTGTGCAAGTGTGTGTACTGTGCCAGTCATGTATCTGGGCTCTGTTTCAGCTGACGGCTCTGGATGAGATGTGTGACCTGGTGAACTGCCCTACATAACGGCACTTGGTTGGAGACACACCAATGGCAGCAGGTGAGCAGTGTGGCCTGGGTGCGCAGGGGCGGCACTCTCTCTCTCTCTCTCTCTCCCTCTCTTCTTCTCTCTCTCCTCTTCTCTCTCTCTCTCTCTCTCTCCCTCTCTTCCTCTCTCTCTCCCTCCCTCTCTTCCTCTCTCTCTCCTCTTCTCTCTCTCTCCCTCCCTCCCTCTCTTCCTCTCTCTCTCCTCTTCTCTCTCTCTCTCCCTCTCTTCCTCTCTCTCTCCCTCCCTCTCTTCCTCTCTCTCTCCTCTTCTCTCTCTCTCTCCTCCCTCCCTCTCTTCCTCTCTCTCTCTCTCTCTCTCTCTCTCTCTCCCTCTCTTCTCTCTCTCTCTCTCTCCCTCTCTTCCTCTCTCTCTCTCCTTCGCTCTCTCTCTCTGTCCTCTGATGTGCGCAGGACACACCTTCTCATCATGTTTTTTGTCTTACAGGCTGTGACCTAGGTATTGTCCGGAGGGGAGCGGCCATGTGTCTTCATTTAATTTCGTTGTTCATTTTAATAAAGTTTCATTTGTTGCTTCGAAAGTGGATGTGTGCTGCTCATTTCTGTGACGACACATGCATGTCACCAGTTGTGATTGTGCGGCATCAAGCGGAATATTCTGTACATGTTTAGGTGTGGCTGATGTGGCATGTCTTTGGTCGGGGAGGTGCCAGGGAGGGGTGGTCCTGGGGGTGGTGGCGGTGGGTGTTGTGGCCCTCTTGGGTGTCCGGGCCGCATGATGGGTGGCTCCATGGCATCTGTTGCCCTTCGGATGTGGCCCTGGGCTGTGCTCCCTTTGTGGTGCTGGCTGCCGTCCGACTTTACACCAGGTCAGAGCAGGTGTAGATTTCCTGGTGCTAACGCGCCTTATCGCCTGTTTTGTGTTTTTATCGCGGCTGTGACTGGTCGTTGTGAATGTTGAGGTGTGCTGTTGTCTCGGCTTTTGTCACGGGAACGCCTACTCTGCATCTCATTAGCGATATTTGTGAGGGTCCTCTGTGGCGATGTTTTTTGCGGCTGCTATCACGGGTAAACTGGTGCTGTGGGCTGTTAACACCGGCTTGTGAATGGGGGGGTAAATTTATCATGACTTTGGCTGCGATAAAGTGCCGTTAATTCGGCGATGGCTCCTTGTGAATATGCCCCATTGTTTTTAAATGCAGCCCATTTTCCTAAAGGAAAACAGCACGCATTTAAAATGAAAAATGAAAGGTGACCCCTGCCTGCTCTTCATAAATATTTTTTTAAACATTCTGAAAGGGAAAGGGGTCCCAAGGGGACCAATTCCCACTTGCAAATGAGTTACCACCAACTTTGAGTTGGTGGCAAAGTGTGAATGTTTTGAAACCTCATTTCGGTCACAAACATTCATACATCCCATTCGGTATTTGGCAGGGATGCCCTAAGCACGGCCTTCCAAATGCCAAATAGGTGTGTATTCGCAATTTCAAATTGTGATTAGGTAACATACATACTAAATTGCGATACATACTTTTTGGAGATGGCCCTTTTTGCAGGGTTATCCCTAAACTTTTTGCTTCTTCCTCCTATTTTTTCCTGACCTGCTGTTGTTGGTTTTAGGACTCTGGGCACTTTACCACTGCTATTTAGTGCTAAAGTGCTTATGCTCTCTGTGAAATTGTGTTATAGATTGGTGATTCCATGATTGGTTATTTGATTTAATATTCAGTCCCTAGTAAAGTGTACTGTGTCGGCCCAGGGCCTGTAAATCAAATGCTGCTAGTGGGCTTGCAGCACTGGTTGTGCCACCCAGACAAGCAGCCCTTCAAAGGTGACTCAGACCTGCCACTGCAGTGTCTGTGTGCAGTCTAGTCCTGCCATGTCGACTTGGCAAGTGCACCCACTTGTCAGGCCCTAAACCTTCCCTTTTCTTACATGTGAGTCACCCCTAAGGTAGGCCCAAGGTACCCCTGTGGGCAGAGTGCAGTGTATGTGAAAGGTAGGACATGCCCTGATGAGTGTGACATGTCCTGATAGTGAAATACTGCCAATTTCGTTTTTCACCATTGAAAGGCTATCTGGCCCATAGGAGTGCATGGGAGTTAATTTATAACATCCTATAAATATAACTTCCCATTGGGACCAGATAGGAAAAGTTTAGTATGCCTGAACTCAGAATCGGAAGATGCATCTTTTAGTAAAGGTGATGTTTACATTCTGTGTTTGAAAATACCACTTTTAAAAAATAGGTATTTTCTTGCTTAGCCATCCTGTGTGCCTCTGCTAGGATGTGTATTGACTGTTTGGCTTTGGAGTGACAGGGCCTGGGGATGTGTCGTGGCTCCATAGAGTCTGGATGAGTCAGGACTGGGCTGAATAGACCTGGGCTGCATTCAGAGTAGTGGGAGGAGTTTTCACTAGCACCTGAATAGGCCCGGTCAGCATTTAGAGTGGTGGGAGGAGATTTCCCTTGCACCTGAATAGGCCCTGTCTGCCTTGGACAATGCTGTCTCCGCCTCCTGCTGGGAAGCTGGGCCAGAGAGGACCAAACTGGTTTGGACTAAGCACAGACACTCTCTGCCTGAGAGGACAAAGGAACTTGGAGTATAAATATTGGGACCCAGACCCCAGAACTTTAGAACTCTTTTGGAACCAAGAGGACTGCCAAGAAGAAGAGCTGGAGAAGCTGTGAGGAGAGACTACCACTTTGCTGTGTGCTTTGCTGTGTTGGCCTGCAGTGGCTGCTTCTGGCTTGGGCAGTGAAAGGACTGGACTGATATTTCTGCAACTTCCTTTTTTGTGAGTTTCTCCAAGGGCTTGAGGTAGATCTTGCCCCCTGTTCAAGAATACTCAGGAACAGCAAAGACTTCAAGTTATTCTGCCATCAGCACTGGGGACTGTGTGTTTTGTGCTGCAACAGAAGAAAAGCAACCCGACGCCGTTCACGACGCCGCTGCCAACTCCATGTCCTGAGGGCACCACAGAGGGCACCGCCGCAATTCCGCACCACAACTCTGATCTCACTGATGCCGCCACCGGCCGCTGCCACCAAGCCGCTGCTTGCACCGGGATCTGTGGGCACTGCACTCTGCACCGCCTCGCTTCATGCCGTCTACCTGGTATCCCCGACGATGCTGCTCCACGCCAACATCGACGCCGCTGCTTGCACCGTGGTTCGATGGCACCGCTCGTAAGTTACATGACGCATGGTCCTCATCCCGCACCGCAAACTTGGCCTGCCGGTGCCATCAACCCCAGTTCGTCAGCCGACGACAGTGCTTCAGCAACGACGACGACCCTGCTTGCACCGTGACCTGCAAGCACCGCGATGAGCACCGCATCACTTTGCACAGCAGCCCTGGTCTCACCGACGCCGCTGGACGCCCGTCACTCAGCTGCTGCCTGCACCGTGACCTGAGGGACCGCACACTGCACCGCTGCACTTCGCACCGCAGCCCCAATGCCTGCTGATGCCGGCACTCCCGACTTCTACCACAAGGAGTTCTTTCTGCAACTCGTGTGACTTCAAGGGCCTGACGACTCCTGCACCGTCCTCCGGAACCGACGCCTGCGAACGCTGGCCTTTCGGGGCTCATCGAGAGGTCGTCGAAGCCCTGCATTTCTAAAGGCACTGTTTTGTGGGTCTTCCCGACACCGTAGCTGGCCTGCGACGCTGCGGTCAGCCAGAACTGTTTGGATTTGTTTTTCACGATGCCGTGATAGCCCCAGACGGGCCTATCAACTTCAAGGAACTATATTTCAAGTCTATTTTGATTACTGAAGATTTCTAAGTACTGTATTGTGGATTTTTATCGTCTTGGTCTTGTATTAAGTATATAATATTGGATATTTTTCTAAAACTGTTGTGGTGTCATTTTGTAGTGTCTCCACTGTATTACTGTTGGTTATGTGCAAATACTTTACACACTGCCTCTAAGATAAGCCTGACTGCTCGTGCCAAGCTTCCAAGGGGGTGAGCAGGGGTTATTTTAGGAGTGTAACTCTCTTATCCTGACTAGAAGGAAGGGTCCCTACTTGGACAAGGGTGCAAACCTTTGCAAACTAGAGACCCCCATTTCTAACAATGCTTAATTGCTATTCGGTAACATACATACCAAAATGATTTTGGTGGTCGAAAACAGCATGATTCTGCAGATCAGGCCATTTACAACTGCACAAATGCTTCGTACATCAAGCCCTAAATCATCTAATGGGTTGAGGAAAGCATAAGCAATCACTATTTGTAAGGGGCGTGCTTAGGGTGTCTCTTTGAAATAGTGATTCCCTATGCTATGTATGAACGTTTTGGACTGTGCTTTCACAAAACATTACTATTTTAAAGACACCTGAAAGGAGGTGGTAACCTGTTCAGTATCTGGAAGGGTCCCCAGGGGACCCCTTCCCTTTGTGAATGGTCTAAAAATATTTTTTAAACCATAGGCAGTGGCCCTCCAACCACAGTCATGTCTTGAAAAATGGTTTTACAAACGTTTCTATTTTTTTTTTGTAAGCACATCCCTTTTTCCTGTCTGTAAAATGGGCTTTATAAAAAAAAAGAAAATTGCTTTATTTAAAAGTAATCACAGGCATGGTGGTCTGCTGACCCTAGCAGGCCACTATCTCTGTGATGACCGTAAATCATAGTGGGTCGCAATCTGTGACCTACCTCATTAAAATGTATGAGGTAGGTCGAATTGCGACCCATTGTGATTTGATATTTTGTATACTGAGCTATTAGTACATAATTCTGTTTGCAAAATACAACTGGATTAGCAAACATTTGGTGCACAAATTTCAACCCACTTTTAGCAATTTCAATGTACGTACCCCTTGGCACATCTACTCAAAGCATCTTTACATTTTTTGGTACCTCTGTGTATATTTTTGTATGAATAGAAGATTCTTATAATTAGACCATGAAGGGTCCAATTCATAAAGTCTATGGAGAAAAAAACAAAAATAAAGCCTGCCTAACATTCTAGCTATGTTTGAAGAAAAAAATCACGTTATGTAGGGTATACTCACATGGGCCACACTTCCAGACAGAAAATGCCTTTCTTGACAGATTCTGAGTGACACTGTCACCATCAGGATCGGTGGACATGTGAGAATACCCACAGTTTATTTTTATGAAGTCCCCAGTTTTAAGGACAAATTAACTAGTGGCTGCTTATAGTCGACTAAAAGCAGTTTGGATCAAACACAGATATATCTAACATATTTTTAGATGAATAAGCTTGAATTGCACTCTGGGCTATAATTGAATTTTGATTAAACAGAGCAAATGCAAATTTACAAGATAGACAAATTATTTAATTATACTTCTACTTGTGTCATAAATGATACGCAGCACTTGTTGTTCGTCTCATACAAGAAGCTTGAAAAGTGACAGCCTGATATTAATGAAATTAGAAAACCTATCAACATACAAATTTAAATATACTAGAGCTGTGCAATTTTGATCACATGATGATGGTGATGTTTAGCAATTTAGACAATCTAGGCAATTTTAAGCCAGTCTTCTCTATTTGCTGCTATTGTCAAATTGGACAAGAACCTGCTCCTATCCAAGCAGGAGCTGCGCTTTGAAATGAATTGCACTAGTACTTTAGATGATGCTGAATGTCAATGTATGAAGCAGAATTACATTATATTTCATACATGTACTGCAAAAGAATTTTGGAGGTGAGGTGAAGAACACAAACTGTATATAGTCTGGTATTTCCACTGTTTATGATTCTTGAAAACATTGATAAAATTCCTTGAATTGACAGACAGTTCCACTGTGTGGAGAACTTAAAGAAAAACCATACTGTACTAGAATAGTGAAGTTATATTTGTATCCTCCATATAACTATGAAGTGATTGATATGGTCCTAACCATAATGTGCTAATAAACATTGTCATCATCCACTCTCTGGATCATTTTCAATGAAAGATCCTGTAATGAGGTTCTGGACAGTGCACTGAATTTTAGATAGGAGTTAAAAAAAACACAACATGGTAGGAGATCTGAAAGTCTAAAATGGGTTTAGATAAAAAGTAGCAAAAAGGCACAGCATATAATAAGGCAACAACTGCCATTTCAACTGGCCAGAGCTCTCGATCATAAAGGCAAGTTGGACCATGGCGCCTCTGCTATGCTAGTTTTATTAGACCTATCAGCAGCATTCGACACAGTAGCACACTCAATCCTACTGAACAGATTAAATCAGCTGGGTATCTCTGGGGTGGCACTCTCCTGGATTCGGTCCTATCTTAAAGACCGCACTCAACAGGTATATCTGCGACCTTTTCGATCTGCAGCTAAGCCCCTAAGATATGGAGTGCCTCAGGGCTCCACTTTGAGTCCACTGCTTTTTAATATCTACATGGGGCCTTCGCACCTCTCATCGCATCCCAGGAGGTGAAAGTAGTCTCCTATGCAGATGATACCCAGCTGGTGTTTTCATTTAAAAAACATTCCGAGGCTGCCTTTCTCAGATTCAAGGAGTGCCTGAAGGACATCTCCAAATGGATGAACAACAACTGTCATAAACTAAATGCAGATAAGACGCAAGTCCTGTTCTTTAGTCAGGCATCTCCACACCCTGCGGATCTTTGGTGGCCGGTAGAACTGGGTTCACCACCGGTCCCATCAACGACAACAAGGAATCTAGGCACAAATGGGAAACGGATATGTCTTTCTCAGCCTGAGTTTGTCAGATCTCCTCAGCTTGCTTTGGAAATCTGAGAATCTTAAAAAAAATCCTCGACTTACTGTTGGGGGACAGCCGCAGGACTATTTCATCGAGAATCGACTGAGCGAGCCTGGGAGCGCCTGGGAGTGCCTGTAGCAGAGCAAGCAGCACGGAAGCAAAGCAGCGGCAGCTGCGACCATTCCCGAAAAAGACTGGAAATATTGGAAAGGCCGGGAGCAAGGAGCCGTGAGCCAGTAGCAGAGAGACGACCGCGCAACCCTGGTCCAGGCCTGACCAGCTACCTCACGCTGCCAACGCCCTAGCCCGCCGAATGCGGGTCTGGAGCGGTGGGCGGGGCCGGTAGAGATGTTGCAATTTGGAGGATTGCGACAATGCCAGCCTGCCGCGCTGGGGCCTGATGCCTGATACCTGATCTCCTCTGAGCTTTGCTTCCCTTGAATCCATCTCCTCGCTGGGCCCCCTGCTGCAAACGGCAGGATTCAGTGGGCAGAACGTCGAGCTGCTGAGCTATTGAGACGGACTCCGTGTTGAGGAGGGTTCGGCTGAATCAGCTGCGGAGCTATGATTTTTTCCTCACCACGCCCACCCCCACCGCCTTACTACCACCTACTAGCCTCACCAACTAGCCTCACTAGCTGCACCAGCAAGTAACATGTGGCAAGTAAGCTCTAAGCACCAAGCCACGGGTGCTGGATGGTGACTTGGCGAACCGGAGACAGAGGACAAGATCCTGGTGAGTTGGGGAGAGGGGGTAGCAGGCAGGAGCCACAGCCCTGCTTGCACATATGCTAGGCCGGCGCGCGGCCTGCATGGCTGGGTGGTAGGCGGCAGGAGCGGCTTGCTCAGCGGGGCGGCTCACTTTTCCCCCCGTTCCTCCCCCTGCACTCCAGCACCCTAGCACCCTGACGAGGACGATAGCTTCAAGCGACTCAAGATCATTTAAACATCCTTCAAAGAGCCCTGATGGCCAAGGATAAAGTGCCACCTGTTAAAGGGGAAAAAGATCAACAAAGCCATCACTCGGTCTTAGTCAAATGATCAGCAACGTCTGCTGTGACTGTTGTGACTGCTCAAACTAGACAGAGGAGGTGAAGGGCGCACCGGCGGCCATGTGAATCTGTAAAGGTGACAACATACTAAATTAATTAATCATGCGATCGGGCAGGGTCCGGAAGAAGCCAGGAGATAAAGTCACCGCCCAAAAAAGACTCCCCAAAAAGCAAAAAAGCAAGAAAACAGCAAACACAAACGGCACAAGTTTCACATTAAGGAGCCCATTAATTTTGCCAATAGCTTCCATGTTCAACAAGTCATTGGCAAATGCAAAATCAACTCAAAACTCAAGATTTCAATTTCTAAAGGACCCCGGGTCATCTTTTTGCACTATCCCAGGGAAAACATCAGGTCTGAAGACCCCCTAGCCCCCCTAAAAATCCTGCAACGGACAGGCATAAGGGTGAAAGAGCAAGCCCCTATAATTATTTCAGGCATATTAAACCTACACACTTCTGAGAACCAAAGCCCGTGCACATGGAGTGAACAACCAGTAGATCAAGGCAGGAGTAACCCAGCCAGAGGGACCTCACTGCAAAATACCATCACAACAACAGCGTTAGTTCACGCTGCACAAGAAGACACCAACAACAAAATTGGAGATCAAGAGCTGCAACTTGCTTTTAGCAAAACCGATAGAGAAAGTATGCCAGATAGTCTAGAAACAAAACAAGAGACTCAAGACCATGCTATCTCAATGAGCATCTCCTCTCAGGCCTTTAGGCAAGGTCAAGCAGTCAGCCCACAAAATTCTCAATCAAATAGTGAAGACCTCGCGCTCTCATGGCTAAACTCATGCCTACCTGTTATAAGTTCGGATGAGTCGCATGCTAGTAAATCTGCAGTAGACATACAGGAGGTATGGATAGAGGCCCAAGGAAAAGAAGAAGTGGTGAATCAGCTATCCAACGCAAACTACATCAGTAGACAAGACAATAAAACAGATTTTGGACTCAATCCACTATCTAATTCCAAACAAAACGAGAGATCTAGTTTCACACCCAAAAAGGGACAACTAACAAACAGCTATCCAACGTAAATTACATCAGCAGACAAGACAATAAAACAGATTTTGGATTCAATCCACTACCTAATTCCAAACAAAACGAGAGATCTAATTGCACACCCGAAAAAAGGACAACCAACAAACATAGCAATATTAACGTCCAAACGAAATTTATTACCCCGCTATTGCAAGCACTGCAAACATCAACAGCTACCTTGATAATGCAGTTGAATAAATTAGATATACAAATAGATCTAATGAACATTATTGCAACATATATAGCAGGAATAAACGCGAAATTCGATAACCTAACCAATCTAATTAAAAGAGTGCAATCAGACTATTCCCCGCAGGAATCGGCCTGTACATATGGGCCAATATTAGATAAACTGAGTGTCTTACCAACATTATTAGAACAAATCCTTAGTCTGAATAAATGCCTGGTCACCCCTGCTACTCATTCAGAGAATGTACACACAAAACAACCAGATGCAATTACAAGCCAGATTCAACCACAGGTAGCTGTAAACTCCATCTTGGAACCTAAAAACGAAACTCAGTTTCTCTCTGCTGAAACGGTAGAATGCACAAGCACCGAGCAAGCCGCAATACAGAATGTTACATCAGGGCAACCAGAAAAGAAGCCGACATAATCTAGAAGAAAAAAAAAGAGGGAAAGGAAAGCGAGAAACAAAATGACTGAGCACGAGCCTCAGCGAGGCATCAGAGTATATTCTATTTTTTCTAAACCCCTGGCAGAATCTTCCCTAGAAGAACATCCCACCGTAATTACAACAGATAGCCCCATACGTAGCATTACCACTTTACACGAAGGGACAGGTGGCGCGAACATAGATAAACCTCAGGCTTCCAGAAAACATACCAAGGACACAATCCCAATGGAAAAAGATGCCTGCTTTTCAAGGCAAGCCCTCAAGGGAGAGACCCGAGATGACCGTATCTCTTCCAACACAGTAGTCAACCTAACATCGTATAAAAATACCCTAAACATGGAGCTGCTGGGCAAGCCTTCGGTCGACACAGGAGATCGGGAAAAAAACACCAGGGTCTCCATAGTCTCTGATGACGTGGTTCTTCACAAGGAAGCCGAAATACACAACACAGCCACCCCAGTGAGACCACAGACACAAGAAGTCAAGAAGGAATTAGGCAAAGGGAGAATCAACACGGGAAAACATTTAAAACCTTTAACATTACAAACTCCATTGAAGCCACAAACTTTGGCTAACGCCCCAAATCAGACACTGGATTCAGCAGTAAGCTGGGATACGAACAACTCCATAAATGCATCTACAAAAGTAAACGAACACGCGGACAGCGTAGACGTAATATCCTCACCTCAAAAGCAACTTAGTGAAGTTAAAGATCAACGCCACCCAGAAGTATTTCAAACTCAAATACAACATTATAATGCAAAAGAGCATTGCCGCTCCCCTCAAGTGCAATTACGTTTTCGTATTCCAAATCAGGTCAAACCCTTTTCGAAGAACTGCAACGATAAGGATACAACAAGGGCAATAGCACAATGTAATCAGGCTAATCAACAGATAATATGGATGCCTGAATACGAAATACAAGGTAGTCACAACATCTTGAACAGAAGCAATATTCTGAAACTCATGGCCGAAATACCGGAATTAAAGCATATACAATCAGCAGAACTTTTAGCAGTTCAATTTTTCACAGGGGGCCATACAACTACTAAAGAACAAACACTAACTACATGGCAGATGGCAGAGCTAGCACACCTAATATTACATAGCTCCGATAGATTTGCAGCCTGGGGTATACAAATATCAGCACCTACTACACCCTGTTACCCATTTCCTCTGAAGGAATTCCAACCACTCCAGATCAAAGAAAAATTAAACCAAGCAGCGGTATCCAAACAGGTCTATTCGATTTTACAAAACGCTAAAGGTAGGAGCGGCATAGACAAGACCTCAGATAGACCAGCTAAAGATCCGCAAGATGAAATCAGCTCAAGTCCAAACCAATGGAACTGGCTTCCTAGCATTCTTAATAACAGGAGGAGTGATTGACAAAAGAAAGAAATGGCCAGAAGCCCCGAAAGAGGCGTCATACACATGCTATCATGGAACATAGCTGGAGCAAAGCAACTACTTGTGGAGGGCCTTCCTCTCCAGGAGTGGGCTAATTGTGATATAATAGCTCTGCAAGAAACGTGGTCGCAGGAAGACCTTCCAATAGTAGGATTCATTCATTACACAGTAGCAGCAGAAAAATGTAAACAATACGGTTGTGCAATAGGTGGGTTGACAGTCTACGTATCTATAGCTCTAAAAATTATAACAGAACATTTGAAATCTCCAGATCCCAGTATACAACTAGTTAAATTCACTGACCAATTCTCAGATAAAAAAAGCATAATAATACTGGTCAATTATACGCAACCGACGCTCCAAACTAAAAATGAGAAAAATGCTCTTTTAAGCAAAACTATTTCAGATCTACGTTGTGCCGAGCCTGCCTGGAATTTAATAGTGACAGGAGATTTCAATTCAAACCTGATTTTCATGCCGGACGAAGATGAAATCCTGACAGTAGACAACACGTACTGGTGTGTAAGGCAGCAATTTCAAACCAGGACGACTCGCATAGACCAAATTGGTCAGCAATTAGCAACAGACCTGGAATATCAAGGCATGCGAGTGCTTAATGGAAGAACGGAAGAAGTCAACCCGCCGAAAAAAACACACTACTGCCCAAGGGCACAAATGATACTTGACTTTACAATTATAAAGCTCCCTTTAATGCCGTCACTGGCCCGCTTTTACATATAGTATACCACCCTGAGCGATTACTCGTTTCAACATAATATATTTAACCTAAACGTGGTAAGATTTCAAACTACTAGGATACCAGAAGGTCAAATAAATTCAACAAATCTAAAACGCCTTAAATGGACAAACAAAACTAAAACAGAATGGTTCTCAGTGGCGGCTGGTGACATTTGAAACTGGTGGGGACGTAAAACAATTGTCGTACTTCACTGTGGCGAGCGAGCGTAGAGAGCGAGCCTGAACCCCCTACGGGGGCTTCGGGGGGTTTCCCCCCGAGAAAATTTTGAAAAAGAGTAGGCAAATGGTGCATTTTCAAGCAAATTTGAGAGTGTGACACTATCCCGGAAGTGCTGCGCGTTTTCAGCCTCTGGCCTTTAAATATATATATATATATATATATATATATATATAACAGCCCAGGTACTCCACATCAGCTGCAGCCTGGTTTCAGCCAGTGACCCCCAACATGCAGGCCTGTACCCAGAAATCATCCCCACATGTGTCTGGAGCCAGTACACCCCCACCCCTTCTTTCCCTATCTGCATCCAGTGAGTTACTCCCTTGGCAACTAGTCGCTCTCCTCTTGCCAAGTTCTTGAGCTGCAGGAATGACAACAAACACAGCAGAGGAGCCAGACGGCCTTGTTCTGAGCCGCAGCAGACACTGCAAGCTGCTAGCAATATGCCCAGCCGTCTTGCACTTTTGTCCCGCAGGGGCTTGGATTCAGGGATATTCTCCATGCTCATTTCCGAACTGCCGTTAAAGTTCCATCTTTTTGATCACCCAAACCTCACAGAGAGAAGCAGTGCGCTGCTGGCTTTAAATAATTCTGGAAAACTAACCAGATGTCTCTGCTCTGTGAAAAAACAGTACTTGAGAGGAGTAATGGCTACAGTGTGACCACAGAAATGGACTTATATCCCTCAAAATGTGGAAAGGTCTGCAGAAGCTGAATAGGCAATTCAGGGGTAGTGACAGGGCACGCTGCCAGCATTTCAAGATTTCAACCTTCCGGCACTAGAGCAGCATGTGCCACCAGAGCTATGGATACCTGAAGACGGCTCATCCCCCAGCAGTACCCCTGGTTGCCTCTTCTCCTATGGCTCCAGCAGACTACTAGAGCTCTGAGAACCTGCGGTCCCCAGCCCCTCCGGCTCCACAGTGGCAGCAACCCCCACAAAGCTCTCAAGTTTCTCCCTATCCACGCATGAGTGTGTAATGTAGGCCAATGTTTTTACTGTACAATTTACAACTTGAAATCCCGTTTTTATGAGGTAAACAGGATAAATACAAAAACGTGTACTGGATTCGCTAATCACTCGTGGACCTGGGAAATGTGAGATTTCTGTGTACCCGCAGTCCCTTCAGCCAGCAAAGTAAACATCCAGTCTAACTCCGGCCCTCCCACCACCATCAACGCCATCGCTCTTCGCATGCTGACAATTACATGCTCAATCACACTCGCTCCAGAGAAATCTGGCTGCCACATTAACTTTTAGCAGCTGATCCACTCCGGTTCACAAGTACCAGAATGCACAGCGATGGTATCTTGAAAGCTAGAACCGACAAAGCATCCAACTCTCCTAGCCGAGGTCAACATTAAATCCCCGCATACTCACAAGCACTCTGGGACAACCTTCTTCTTCGCTGGATCTTCCAGTGGGCAAATGTACTTGCCTTGGTGGAGGCAGTAACTGATGGCAGTAACTGATGGGAGTGAGCAATAGTACTTGCCTGCTAGAGGGCTGAGTTGGCGCCGGCATGTTTAGGAAGACACATATGTGGCACTGAGGTGAAGGAATGCACACGTCTGAGGTGGAAGGCATGATTTTTACTTCTTTTTGTGTATTAGATTTAAGGAATAACAAAACCACAACGGAAAAAAAGGCAAAACATCCCATTTAAAAAAAATTAGGCACAGATTACGTCCTGCATATCACATGCCAAAACACATGGTTACCACCACAGCATTACATCTGGGCAAAGACGTAGCGTAGCCATACCGACTTTCCGCAGTGCCTACAGTATTTTACAGCTTACACATCTCAACATTAAACCTCACAAAAAGAACAGTACCAAGGGCATAGGCCTATGTTTCCTCTCTCGATTCTCGAGCAGGCGGGAGGCATAGTGAATGGTGTACATTGGCAGGCGCCCGGTCGGGGGGTACGCACGGGGAGGCGTTTAATTTAATGATTAAATAAAAACAAATAAACTTACCAGGCATCTCCCGCTCCGGTCCTGCGTCGCATCACGTCTCCTCTCACAAGACGTCAGTGGAACTAACTTCTCCCCGCTCTTTTGCTTGAATTTGACTGGCAAATCAGAAGAATGGATGCGACTGGGGCGGCTACTTGGCTGTATCCTGGCATGTGACAGGGCATAGGGCGACTGTACGTCACTGCCCGAGCAGGATCCCATCTTCAGACTCCTGCACTACACTAGGCATGCGCAGCATACCTAATGTATTGTGAATGGAGTGGGGAGCTGAAATAAAAAAGCGCTCTTCTCGCAGATGCTCAGTCGGAGTCCAGTTCTGGACTCCTGCTGCTCTCGCCTGCGTGCGCTGTGCGTTTGTTGACTCATGCGCACTTTCACTTGTGAAGCAGCTGCCAGCACAGGCCAGAAATGTAAACAGACGAATTGTCAAAGCTGTCAATTCGTCTGCTTACATTCTTGCTTTGCTGCCCGATTCAGTGAGCAGTTTCTTTTCGTGATTGCCTAGTGGGGCGCTGCCCCGGCGCCCCTATGGACCAGCCACCACTGATGGTTCTCAATAATAAAAGATCTCATGACTGAATTGGCAAATGGACCTATGAATAGGATCCAAGCTTGGTCTTCCTTTCTAAGCAAATTAACAATAAAAATGACAGCACCCCAATTTAAGGTTAAAGGACATAATCCAGCTAAAGGATTACCAAACGAAGTGCAAAAATTAAAAAGGGACCAAAAAAGAAAACAAAGGAAGCTGCAATCAAAAAATAACTAAGGCATTACATGGGAAGTATTTCGACAACTTAGAAAACAATATAAAAAGAAGGTATGTGAATTCAAAAAAGTGAAAACGTAGAGCTTCTGGTCCAAATTAATATATAGTGTAAGGCATCCCAATTTGACTAAATTATGGCAGATGATAAATCAACTTACCAGGTAGCGAAACATTTTAACATCAAATGTGCAGAAGCAGGAATGGGCCAACTTTCTTACGCAGAAATTCAAACCGAAGCCATCTAGCCTTCAGTTGAATTAACCTATAGCAGACATTTTAAATATGCCACAATTACTGGAAACAGGCGACGGTCAATTACTATTAAAGGGCACGACTCAGTCACCAGTGCAACAAGGGGTCCTAACAAAAAACTACTCCCATTATACAACAGAGGACATAACAAATATAATAAATAAAGGTAAAGGTGACGGGGCTCCTGGCCCGAATGGCATTCCTCAAGCCACCTATAAACACGACTCAGAATATTGGAGCATTCACCTAGGGAAGCTGTATGCCGAAGTTGAGGTCAAAAATCTAATTCCCGACAGTTGGCAAGGATCAATTATTACACCTATATATAAAGGAGGAGATAGAACTAACCCTTTAAATTACAGGCTAATCACACTACTGGATGTCGAAGCTAAGTATTTTGCCTCATTCATCCTTGAAGATCTGGTCAACTGGTCAGGGGAACTCAACTTGGTCCCAAAAAACCAAACAGGCTTCAGAAAGGGGATTGGCACTATTTCAAACATTCTCCCAAACTCTCTGATAGCAGAAAAATGCAAGAACAAGAAACAGGATCTGCATCTTTGCTTTATAGACTTAAAAGCTGCATTTGACAGTGTGGACCGGAAACGATTGTGGACTAAATTAAAAGACTGGAACATACCTGAGAGAATTCTAAGGGGTCTATTGCTATTTTATACAGATACTTGTAGATGGCACTAGAATCTCAAGGAAAGTGTATACGACCATGGGCCTGAAACAGGGGTGTGTGTTGGCCCCACACTTGTTTAACTTATTCATATCAAACCTGTCGGAAAAGCTAGATAGAATTAACTTTTACTCGCCGCACTTAGGTCAGCTACAACTTTCCCACCTTGCCTATGCAGACGACATCATCCTTTTTAGTCTAACTAAGGTCGGTCTGACCAGACTATTAATCGAACTCTCTCAGTTTTTGTCCGCAAACAAGTTGGAAATCAACATATCAAAAACAAAAACAATGCTTATTACCAACCGGTTAGCCCCACAATATAACATCTGGCCAGAAGGCAAACTATTGGAGAACATATCCAGCTATATAAGTATTTGGGATATTATATAGATAACAAACTATCCCATTGTGAGCAGAAAAACTACATGACACAGAGAGCAGGTGCCTTAGCATTTGCCTACAGGTCGTTGGCAAAGAAACTGGTGGGACCATCACTAAGGCCGTTGCTCTCGGTTATAGCCGCCAAAACTCTGCCAACATTAACTTACGCTAGCGTTGTGATGTATGGGAAAGATTCCGTGATTCTTAATAACCTATTAACAAGCATATATAAAAAGGTTTTTCAACTTCCCACGACCGCCTTGCCAGCGCAAATGCACCTAGAATTCGGGTTAATGAACGAATCGCTGGGCAGACTTTATACGTTTATAAAGGTTGGTATTGGATAAAACAAAACCCGGAGGAAAATAGCCTCAATGAGGCACTATGGTCAGAACTGGAAAAGGATAAGAAATCGCTGGTCAACCAATTCCTGTACAACGCACTTAAAGCAACCTGTACCAATGATCTCTGGAATAAAAATATGTCCTTTTCAACATTCAAGTTAGCGATCAACAAAGCAGCAAAATTTCACTCTTTGATACTGGATAAATGCATTTTCTCCCAAAGGTCTCACTCATGGACGGTGATTAACAACTATAAAGTCCTCAAACCAGCAGCCTACCTAGATTCTACATTTTCTATCCACATAAAAAAACAATTAAAGGCACTGCGGTTTGGGAAATTCCCTACACTGGCAGACGCACCGCACTGGAAGCATATTGATTTAAAGGAGTGCCGTCTTTGCGGCAGTCAAAAAGAAGATCCTGTTCATCTTATATGTCACTCTAAGAAATTACAACCAGCACGAGTCACTTTATTAAGGAGAGATTTCTTGGACAGAGGAATAAGTTCCTGTAGCACTGCCATCATTAGAGGATTGGATCCATCCAACCCCCAAATGAACTGCAAACTGATAAAGTATCTACGCGCTCACCATCAAGCTGTGAAAGCAGAAGCACCTCAATGAGGCTACCTCAATGGGGGAGAAATGCCATTCCCACCTCCTCGTGCAAAATCGCTACTGCAAGGAGAAGGAGACTGCACAGTCGGTTATCACTGATTGCCTGAATTAACGCATTGGGCTCCCTTTAGTGGTATTGCCAGGACAATTTTGGGGCATATTAACAAGCCGGCGATAAGAAATTATCACCGCTTTAGCGTCTGTTTTCAGACGAAAAGCGGCGATAATTCTATCGCTGTATTAGCAAGGTCACGCTATCGCGACAATCCTTGCCCTATCGCCCTTCTCCATAACACCCATCCTGCATCTCTAATGAGATGCAAGGTGGGCGTTACTGGGCGTACCCCAGATGGGCTACGTTGTAAATATCGCCGATGTGCACATCGCGATATTTACAAGGCAGCCCACAGGATGATAGCAGACGTTAGATTTTGGCGAAAACGACCGTTTCGCCAAAATCTAACGTCTGCTATTATCCCGACTTAGCCATCCCTAACATAGGGGTGGATTGTGCTGATACGACCACAGGGTCGTATCAGCAAAGTTATCGCCGTTTGCAGGGAACATCGCTGGAAAACCAGCGATGTTCCCTGCAAAACGGCGATAACCTCGCTATCTCTGGAATTTTTATCGCCCTGGAGAAGCGCGTTGTTAATAACGCTGCTACCAGGGCGATAGATTCCAGAGATAGCCGGCAATAGGGAATCTGTCGCTAAGCACGGCCAGCGATAATTATCGCTGGCCGTTGATAATATGCCCCTTTGTTAGTAAAGGGATTCAGAGACCTACAGACGTAACTCACAGCTGGGCAGAAAGTAAATAATCAGACTGACACCGGAAATGCTCAGTTTTACTACAAATGTACTTTACTTGTATTTTAGCATGCTCAGCTAGTAAAATAAGGAAGCAAGAGCAAAATTTAACGTAAGCTAGACACGCGCTATACATTTATTTTAAAATCAAATTAATTTACACCTGCTGCTTTTTACACACAGCATGATAATTTTTATTCCGTAAAACCCTGAAACGATTTTAAATTGCTGAGTAAAGGATGTTGATTTATGTAAAATTGTTATGTTTTTAACTAACTAAACAATAAAATTACTTACTTACTTAGCCAATGCAATGTTGACTTCGCGCCTGGACTACGCCAATAGTCTATATTTGGGACTGCCAGCCTACCTAATTTACAAACTACAGATGGTGCAGAATGCAGCGGCAAGACTTATTCAGCAGGTACCTTTCCACCATCATATCTCTCCTCACTTGAGGCAGCTACACTGGCTCCCAGTAGCTAAGAAGATAGAATTCAAGGCTCTGACCTTGGCCTTCAGAGCCATTCGAAACTTGGGCCTAGGTTACCTTAAGGGCTGTGGAGACCAATTAGTTCTAGGTCTCCCCATGATCCAGATATGAAGAGTGGTTGTTATTGGGTAATGTATGTATGTGTTTGATTGTGATGTAGTGAGATTGAGAATTGATGCAAAGAAATTGGTTGTTGATTATATATTTGCAGTGGTCTGGAACTATATATCATATTTGTTCCTCATATGTTATGAGTGCGTAACTATGTATAAAAAATATTGCACATAAATGTAAATGTATATTTTTATGGTTCTATATTTATTAAAAAAACAAATGAAAAAAATTATATGTATTTTTGAATAATAAAACGATGACAAACAAAGCACATTGTTAAAGTGTCAAATTGTATAAATTACAAGTGTAGCCCATATCTGATGTTGTTCTCAGAAGTTAAAGAAATAGAGGTCGTGAGGGAGTTTGTTATATATTCTCATCTAGGTAGTGACAGCCTGCATCCCATCGTGGAAGTTGTTTCTAGCGATTATGGGTTCGTTGGTGAGGGAGAGGATCAGCTGGGCGTCATCGGCAGCAATGTTGAGTCCGTGGTTCCTGGCTCTGGCTGTGAGTGGGCCATGTAGACGTTGAAGAGGGTGGGGCTCAGGGAGGAGCCCTAGGGGACTCCGCAGCCAATCTCCATGGATTCTGAGAGGAACGGTGGTAGTGTGACTCGCTGTGTTCTACCAGTGAGGAAGGAATTAATCCAGTCCAGAGCTTTGTCGCGGATGCCGGCATTGTGGAGTCTTTTGCTTAGGGTGCGATGGGAGATGGTGTCGAAGGAGACCGAGAGGTCCAGGAGGATGAGGCCGCTGTCTCTCTCCGGACAAGGAGGGAGCGGATGTCATCAGTGGTGGCGAGGAGGGTAGGTCTCGGTGCTGTGGTTGCTTCAAAAGCCGGATTGATAGGAGTCCAGGACGTGGTTGGCTTCGATGTTCCTGTTTATGGAAGTTTTTAAAAATAAGGAAAAATGTGTGGGTGGTCTCTTTTTAACCAAACTGTATTTTGGCATGATTATGATTTTTATTGTTTATGAATTTTAATGTGAAAAATGTTATGATGATTGTTTGTATGTACTTTTATGTTACTGAAGAGTAACAAATAAAGTTTATTGATGATGGTGATAAACTAGAACTCAATTACTAAGTGGGCCTGATTACTTTTTTTAACAGTTTTTTTCTGCTAATTGATGTTCAGGAGGTGCCTCAATGCACAATTTAATCTGTGGGAGAACCAGATGAAGTACATTTTTGAGGTATATAAATTATTTGGGTGTCCAATATTCAGGTTATGGTTTTGCTCCCACACATGCTTGTTAAGGCTGATAGACACTTCAGGTTAAAGTACTCCAAAACTGATAAAAATTAATAAGCGATTGTTTACATGAACACAAAATTAAGTGAAATAATAGAGAAATACTTCAATATACAAATGTACAAACATCGTAAAGACAATGATTTAAGGTTCATGATAATGATTAATTTGGATTTGGCAGCTGATTATGTTTCACAATTTTCACGCACACTGCATTTTCAGTGTCATTGTCTAAAAATTGCATAGTTGCTTCTTCATATCATGTTGTAAAGCATGAGCACAGTTAATATAATTTAGTGTATGTAACAAAAGTTTGATCTTGACAATCTTTCGCTGTTTCTAAACAAGGAATTTACATATTTTTAGGAAGTCCATGTGTAGTACTTTCAATTTGTTTTTAGAAGCCTAAGATAAGTTGTCTTGTTTCCTGCCAAGCCCTTATGTCCAAACCTCAACCTTGGGTTTGGCGGGGCACACACAGCTCCAGAGGAATTTATTGTTGCCCATTCTGCCTGCTCTTTCCATATATTACAAGAAAACAAACATGTTCTCAGAGGACACATTTTGTGACTCCTTTCATACAATGTCACCTTTTCCCAGAGCTCACTGAAGCTAAAAACATAAGTTCTGGTCGCAGGCACCTCTCTTCTCCCCCAGCCATCCAAGCCAAAGTCTGAGAGGCACTGCCTTCAGGATATACTGCCTGCCTGCCTCTTGACAGGTAGCCACCCAAACCATTCTCCAAGATAATAGTGCTTTCCAGAAGTACCATGTGTGTACTGATTGCTCTGCTTCCTTACAAATGCTGTACCTGTTCTATGTGAGAGGGTTGATGGATATAACGTGGCATGTGTAATCTCAGTTTGGTTAATGATTACCTTCAATCGTCTAATGTTATCTATTTGAAGAGAGAGAGATACAGAGAGTTTACAGAGAGAAATAGAGTTTGTATATTTTCGCGTGTGTGCTCTGACACAGCTGATATCCTTGGTGTACTGATGATTTGTGTGAGAAATTATGCCACCCGATGTCACCAATGACACAACTGAAGTGTTCACGGAGAAGCGTGAATTGCTACTGTGTATATTCTACCGGGTTCTTGCGTGAAAACACATGCGCAGTGCTGCTCTCCAACCTGCACCTGTTATGTTGTGGGTGTAATGGCGTCTGGAATGCTGGGATCCATCCTGTCCCTTCTCTATGTTTGCAGGAAATGCGCATGTTCACTTTCTGCACGTTAGAGAACCTTCTTTGCTTCTGTCTGCACTGAGTGCAGGGGCGTAGGAGACACAAAATATCTGGGGGAGACAGGGACAACCTTTTGGACTTTCCAGTGTCCCGATACAAATTGACCATTGTCTGAGAACCGAACACTCCGTTAAAAGAATACAATTGCATAGTTTTGTAGTGAGACATTGATAAAGGCAGGCATGCAGCGGCGGTTTCTGTACAAGGGCGTCGGGCTCCGCCCCTTTACATTCACAGTCAAAACAAAGCAATAATATAGCAATGCTCAACTATTGTTTTAATTTTAAAAATACCCTTTTGTCAATTTTTAGAACACGGGGCACTGTCTGCCCCACTCACCTACACCGGCGTTGTTGCTGTGCCCGATAGCCATGCAGACACGTGACTCTCCCTGAATAAACTACTTGCTCCCCTGGGCAGGCCAAGTTTTTGCCGGGCTGACAATCTCACAGCCCTGAAGCCTGTGAGGTCATCAGCTCGGCAAAGACTTAGCATCAAGGCCCAGTCTCCACCCCCTGATGGCGTGAAGGCAAAGTTAGCCCTGGGCGTTTTAAAAACAAGCCCGGTATCGCTAAGCCTCCACGTCAATCAGGGAGTGGAGAGCAATGTCACCACACCCCTGTGCGACCCCACCCTGTGACGAGTTGGGAATATGTTTGCAAGCCAAGAAATCGAGTCTGCGCAGACTCGACTTGTAGTGTCTGAGGCTTCCCTAGCGTGTCTGTTAATCCTGGAGCCGAGTGGACGCCATTTTTTTTTAACACTGTGTGTGTGTCTGTTGAGCCAGTCAGACACATGATTTACTGCAGTGCCAGCGGCTTGACCTAATGGTTGCAGATTGCTGTCTGGAGTCGTGGACGTCGTGTGCAGTGTGTGTATGTGAACGCGGCAGTTCACCAGCCAGGTAAGGATAAAAATTAATTGATAGCTGCCGGGCCAAGGCCCATTTGTTAACTTGTAATTTGGCCAGTTAGGGTCTTGTCACATGGACTGATGCCACGATACATCTTGGCAAGACCTATACATGGGAGGGGAGCTTGTCCGCAGACCTGGAGGGTAGGGGGCATATTGCCCCAGGACTATGAAAGTATGGGACTCTGTAGAAAGGTGCAGCGTGACGCACGGCGCCACGCTGTTCAGGGGCCCCTCAATACATTTAAATTAAATCATTTTTCACTGTCTGTCCCCCTCCCTGACATGCATCCGTGTATAACCCTTGCCATGGTTACTTTGCTTACAGGCTGAGAATTCTATATACACACACAGGGAACCACATGGCTGTTACAAGAAGTCGGCTCGGTTCCTTCCTGCTAACTTACTTGATCCTAAATGCCAAAAAGGCCATACTGATGCCCATCCGCCACTTTGTTTGCACATGCCAGGCTTGGTATATATGTTGTTTAGATGGACGTATTGTGTTTTTAGGCCAGGGTAGTTCATTGTTATCCCGAGTCTTGAATGTTGTGTGGAAGAAAGGGCTGGGTTTCAGTGCAGACAGCCCCGACAAATATGGTTGTGTGTGGGTGCCCGGTGTACCTGCCAGTGCCTCTGCCGGAGACCTCACCATCCGCATCAGGGCTGGCACACGCTCGGCTACAGGGCCTTCACTGCACTGTCGGTGGGTGGTGTGGGTTGTGCTTTTAAAAACGGGGGTCAGAAGTGGAATTAGGTTTTCCACAGAAGTTTGTTTAATTCACAGACTCTCCTTCCAACTGGAGTGATGGTTGCAAAAGACAGCAATGATGGCGCAAGAGGAGTAAAGACAGAGCTGGGGTCGCTGCTGTCTGGGTTAGATGCTACCGAAGTGCCCAAAATTAAAATTACACGGAGTAATACTATTAAAGTAGTGAAGAACTCATCAGCGGGCAGCAGAAACAAAACTGCTGTGGTGTGACCACAGGCCTTGTGCACACGAGAGCATGTGGCACCAGCATTAGAGAGGCATGGCTTTGAGTCACCGTGCGAGTAACAAGGAAAAATACTGTGATCTGACAATACAAGTATAATGAAACTTTGCTCTAACGGAGCAAATGAAATGGGACTCCCGGACTCCAGTTGGGTAGTAGAGCACAGCCAGAATTGTGGTGAAATGGGTTTTTGACATACTAGGTCTCAGGTTACTGCAGTTACTGCACTAAAGACGAGAATATCCATGTGCACTCGCTTTGTCTGCAAGTCTGTCAGTTTTAACTGGGGCACAGAAAATGTGTTGAAGTCCTTCTTTTCCTGCTGATGGCCCTTACTTGTAATATCTCTCTACTCACCACCTTGTAGCCTCCCCTCCTCACTCCTGCTCTGTCGGCAAAGGCTCCTCACAACACATATAGATAGCGCTTAATATGGTCAGAAACAAGCGCTATATAAATGGTAGCACTACATAAACCATATAGCTTTCATGAAGCTATCTGTTTCATTCTAGAGAGTGAGCTCAAAAATCCATTTATTTGCTCCCTAACAATACATTTCTGATGTATGCACTTGAGCATGAAACGATTTTTTTGAGATATTCTGTCAGTAAGGGGAAGGAATGTGCTTCTCTCTTAACAGCTTTTCCTCGATTTGTAGGACACAAGTGTCTTTTATAGCTGAAGGCAATTATAATACCTTGTTTTCACATCATAAGTTATGTTCAGAAAAGAGAACCTCTACTTCCTCTTTGATTACAGTTCCTAATTCGTGTTTTAATAATATTTTCCCCCGTTGCCATTCTATCTGGCTGTACGAGTGAGTTTTTTTGCACGTTGAATGCACTATGTGCAGTGTGCTCTGGGGAATCCATGTCTTGGGACTTGGTCTAGGAGTGTGAGAACATAGCAGCTGTCTAAGAGGCGGGTTCGGTTGCACAGCTTTTACTGGTTCTGCTCCCAGTGGCCACAAAAATGGACCGTAAAAGAAGCATATTTTTATTTTTCTACATTGTTCAAATGAAGTGTGACCTGAGTTCATGATGTTAGCTGCAGTGTAAAATGCAATAGCAACATCATTAAAATAGTGATTATTAGCCCTTACCTATCCTATTATTCTCAATATATCAGCCTGACATTTATTCACATGGACATAAGGGAGCTAATTTTACAAACATGTTGTGAGGGAGATACCAACCCCAAACCTTCTTGACTGTTGTACACTTTACTAAAGAAGGTCAAGCCAGGCCTATGTTCTTTTTATTTTAAAAATTGGGCTGAAAAATGCATTTGTTAATCCCATTTTTTAAATAAGATTTGCAACAGGAAATGGCGACTAACCTCCAGAAAAAATGGTGTTCCCCCCGCCACCAGGCCCAGGCCCAGCCCACCACTCACAAACCTCACCAGCCGCCACTGCAGGCATGTAGTCACAGTTTGGAAGTATGCTTCGATTGTTATTTACATTCACAAAGTAATTAGACCAAATGTGAAAAAACATGTTTTTGAATCTTACATCTTCATGCACCAAGCAAACAAATGTGGGACGAAAAAGGAAGAATAAACTGAATGCTCTTTGCAACATGTTCATGATTGTGAGGGACTGTACAATTTACTTGTGAGGAAGCACATCCTTAACAATTGTCAAAATCAGCAACTGCACCAGTACATGGTGGACTCAGATCTGACCTCTCCCCAAGTATTGGGAAAGAAGGCAGACAAGTGGGTCTGCACCAGGGTGAAACAAAAGTCTCATGGTGGTGCTAACCAGAAGAAGCAAGATTATTCTAAGGCCCAAGAGAAAGGTGGGGAGAAATCTAAAGAAAATAAAGAGTCTTCTGAAGGTCCTCAGAAATCTTCCTCTGGGGGTAGGTCCCATTCCTCTTCCTACTCTAACAAGAAACCTTGGTTCTATTTGTGTAAGGAAAAAGGTAAACGGGCAAAGAATGCCGATTGCTCTAAGTCTAGCACCAATACTGCTACTACTACTCCTAAACCTCCTAGTGCCCCTAGCAATAGCACTGGTAGTAGTAGGGCCCCCAAGAGTTTAGCTGGGTTAACCTTGTGTACTAAAGTGGGTTCTGGCCTAATCAGGACACCCACTCAGGCTGTTTTAGTCTGTGATGGTGGCACTGAGCTCGCCACCCTTATTGTAAGTCCCACTAACATGGGCAAATACAGACAACAGCCTCTCATCAATGGTCAGGAAGCTGTGGCATACAGGGACACAGGGGCCAGTGTCACTATGGTGACAGAAAAACTTGGGTCTCCTGAGCAGATTCTATTTGGTCAGATTTACCAAGTGACCAATGCTAACAACACCAGGACAGATCATTCCATGGCAGTTGTCAATCTTAGCTGAGGAGCGGTAACTGGCCCAAAGAGAGTTGTGGCATCCCCCGACCTACCTGTGGCTGTCTACTGGGCAATCATTTGGAAACTTCAGCCTGGTCTGAAGTGGAGTTCAGGACTCATGCAGAAATTATGGGAATTTCAGCCAGTGTCTTTGCTGTCACTAGGGCTGAGGCCAAGAAGTTAGGCACTGAGGGGGCCCTGGATCCTGAAGAAATAGACCATCCAGCTCCCAAGAGAAGGAGCAAGAAGGATAAAGATGTATCCTCCTCTCAGCCTTCCAATGAGAATCAGCCTCTTGAGGGAGATGATCTCAGTACCTGTGAAAGAACTTTACCAGAGGAGCTTGGGCCTGACAAGGCAGAGCAACTAGGGGCAGGGGTCCTTCAAGGGAAGACTTCAGTCTGGAGCAGAAGGCCTGCCCTTCTCTTGAACAACTCAGACATCAAGCTGCTGCTGAGGAAGCAGGACATTTCAGTGGATCCCACAGGACTTATTAGGAAGAAGGGCTCCTGTTTTCTGAAAGTAGAGACCCCAAGCCTGGTGCCACCAGGAGGTTGGTCATACCTCATAAGTTCAGGGGTTTCTTATTGACCCTGGCACACAACATTCCCATTGCAGAACATCTTGGGCAAAGCAAGACTTGGTGCAGGCTTGTCCCTCACTTTCACTTTTGAGAGTGTAGGGATAGACATTGCAGGTCCCTTAAACCCCCCAACAGCATTTGGACATAGTTTTATCTTAGTGTTGGTGGAACATGCCACTAGATATCCAGAGGCTATTCCCCTTAGGACCACTAGAGCTCCTGTAGTGGCCAGGGCTCTCCTGTGAATCTTTTTCAGAGTTGGGTTCCCTAAGGAAGTCTTGTCAGACAGAAGTACTAACTTCATGTCTAGCTACATCACTGCTATGTTGAAAGAGAGTGGTGTTAACTATAGGTTTACCACATTCTACCATCCACAGGGCAATGGGGTTGTTGAAAGGTTCAACACGACACTCAAAGGTATGATCATGGGACTCCTAGAAAAGCTGATGTGAAAATGGGATGTCTTACTACCTTGCCTTCTCGTTCCCTACAGAGAGGTTCCTCAGAAGGGGTGGGCCACAGCCCATTTAAACTTCTGTTTGGACATCCAGTTAGGGGTCCATTATGTCTGGTCAAAGAAGGATGGGAGCAACCTCTCAAGCCTCTTAAACAGGACATAGTAGACTATGTTCTGGGCCTGCGTTCTCACATGGCTGAGCATATGAAGGCGGCCAGCAAAAACCTTGAGGCCAGCCAGGAGCTTCAGAAAGCTTGACATGACCAAAAGGCTGTACTTACTGTTTACCAGCCAGGACAGAAAGTATGGGTGTTGTAGCCTGTGGCCCCAGCAGCTCTCCAAGACAAGTGGAGTGGCCCCCAAACTATACTGGAAAAGAAAGGTGATGTCACCTACTTCGTTGATATAGTTACTCCAAGAAGTCCCCACAGGTTACTTCATGTGATTCGCCCGAAACCATTTGTTAACAGGGCTGACATGAGCTTGCTCATGGCCACTGATGAGGGACAGGAGGAAGAAAGTGATCCTCTCTCTAATCTCCTCTCTCAGGACCCTGTTGATGGATCAGTTGAAGGAGTAGCCTTGGCAGACAGCCTTACTGATCAACAGCAAGCTGATTGTAGACAGGTTCTCAGTTTTCTGGTCTCTTTTCTCTGACACCCAGTCAAACCACATTCAAACCACCTGGTGTACCCATGAAGTGGACAAAGGTGACAGCCTGCCTGTGAAGAGTAAAATTTTCAGACAGCCTGACCATGTCAGAGATTGCATCAGGACAGAGGTTCAAAAGATGCCAGAGTTGGGAGTCATTGAGGCTTCAGATAGCCCTTGGGCTAGTCTTGTAGCCCTTGTACCAAAACCTCACAGCTAGGATGGTTAGAAAGAGATGGGTTTTTGTGTTTACTATAGAGGCCTCAATGCAGTCGCTAGGGCTAATGCCCATCCAATTCCAAGGGCAAATGAACTGATTGATACTTTGGCCCCAGCCAAATATCTCAGTACATTTGACCTGACTGCTGGTTATTTGCAAATAAGACTCAATGAGGATGCCAAACCTAAAACAGCATTTTTAACCCCCAGTGGGCATTATCAATTTATTGTGATGCCTTTTGGTTTCAAAAATGCACCTACCACATTTCAGAGGCTGGTGAATAAAGCCTTAACAGGTCTGGAAGTCTATAGTGTGGCATATCTAGCATTTAGCTGTCAGAAGGCATTTGATAACCTGAAGCAAGCCATGTGTTCTGCTCCAATTCTGCAAAGTCCTGACTACTCCAAACCATTCATTGTCCATACAGATGCTTCTGAGATAGGGATAGGTGCAGTATTGTCACAGCTTAATGCTGAGGGCCAGGATCAACCAGTAGCTTTTATAAGCAGAAAGTTGACCCCCCAGGGAGAGGCGTTGGTCAGCTTCTGAGAGAGAGGACTTTGCTGTGGTCTGGACCTTGAAGAAGTTGAGGCCATACCTGTTTGGCACTCACTTCATTGTTCAGACAGACCATAATCCCCTCTTATGGCCTAAACAGATGAAGGGTGAAAAACTCAAACTTTTGAGGTGGTCCATTTCCCTACAGGGGATGGACTTTTCAGTGGAACATAGACCTGGGAGTAACCATGCCAACAAAGATGAACTTTCCAGATATTTCCACTAAGAAAATGAAGCCTCAAATGGGCAAAGTTAGCCTCATCCTTACATTTGGGGGAGGGGGTGTAGGAGAGTAGGATCTGCTTTCATGGTTACCCCCACTTTTTGCCTGGTGTCAGTGTGTTGTGACTGTAGTCTGCTGGGATCCTGCTAATCAGGACGCCAGCAACTATGCTCTCTCCCCTAAATTGGCTCTGGTAAGTACTTTGGTACATGCACAATTAGCTACTGGTGTACCATTATACGTTGCTAGTATATGCCACTAAGATACCCAGGGCATAGGTACACCAGAGGCTCCAATGGGCTGCAGCGTGTATTTTGCCACCCGTGGGAGTCCACTTAAACTTGACTACAGGCCTGCCATTGCAGCATGTGTGAGATGGTGCTTGCACCTCTCACAACAGCTATAAGTTCCTTATATCTGAGGTCACTGCACTTAAAAACTGTAAGTCACCCCTATGGTAGGCAGGGTGCTTGGTTACAAATGTGAGGGTGCCCCTTCATGAGCAGGACACCCCTACAGACCCCGGAGTTGATTCTCCAGGCTTTGTAAGAGCGATCAGCCACTTTAAGGTATATAGTGGACATCAGTTATTAAGAGATGTCTAACTAAATAATGGCTGCACTGGACCTGGTCATGTTTTGTATCAAACATGTTGGAATCATACCCCAACACTGACTCTGGTGCTAGAAGAATGATCCCAAGTACTCAGGGGCTCCTTAGGTGACCCCCCTGTACTCCAAGTAACAGCCTTTCAGGGTCTGCCAGCAACCTAGTGCTGCTGCCGACCACAGACACGATTCCGCCCTCCTGCTGCTGAGCTGAGCTTGAGCAGAGGAAGGTAGAACAATAGGTTTCCTGTCACAGGGAGGGGTGGCCACCTCCCAGACATGACTTAGTGTATTGGGCTGGGGTTGGGGGTTCTTGCCAGTGGCACCAGACTGCTTTGAAGGGCACATTTTGTGCCTTCCTTCCATACTTCTGTTTGAGACAGTTCAGGAACCCCTGGTTTCCACTCTGGAGCGAAACTAGACAAAGAAAAGGGGGAATATCCTCCCCTCTGTCCAGCCCCTCCTCTGGGAGGGACCCCCAAGTCGTTCCAACCCTTTCCCTAGGGTACTTAAGGGCTCCCCGTGGGTAGGTCCTCAGATTCTTCGTGGAACAAGACTCACCTCTGAAACCAAGACACTCTTCGACCATTTTGGACACTTGGAATTCGTCTGACTTTGACTGGACCCGAGACTGCATCAAGGAAGGCTCCTGCTGCTCCTGGTCTCACTGTTCTTCAAGTCTTCTGCATCGTCTGTGCATCATCTAAGTTCTCCAGAAGGCCTGTGGGCGTCAAGGACATCAGAAGTAATCTCCCTTGGTGTGAAGGAGTCACTCCCCTGCATCTGCAGGCACCGCAACAAAGCTGACCGGTCTGCTGCTCCTGTCCTCCAACTGACTTCACACAGCCCAGCAACACAGGTGCTGGTTCTACAGCTCCCTAGAGGCCTGATCTGTCTTCTCTGCAATTTTGAGGAAAGTATAGCTCATTGAAGCAGCTTGGACCAAACCCATGTGCACTGCGTTGAATTGACGTTGGCAAGGCTTGTTGGCTCTGCACTCCACAGATCTTTGGGCTACAAGACGATTTACCCTCTAGCACCTCATCCCTCAAAGATCAGCATGCTCACTGCATCCTCTGCCCCGTGGGCCTCCATCTTTTGTGAGCTGCCTGAGGTCCTCTTGCGACTCCTGTACCTTCGGCATGTGGGTCCTCTCGAGGGTCTTCCTTTGCCTCAGTGGGCTCCCCTGCTTGCTCAGGGCCTGCTCTGACTCTCCTGCACTTGGTGAGTCGCTTGGATCTTACTGGTCCCAGTGTTTGCATCTTTTTGCTTTCCACACCAGTTGTGGCTACCATGGCTTGTTGGTCCTCCCGCTAGACACCGACGACCTGAACACCGACACCTAATATGGGACAGCTCCTGCATGGCGCCTGGTCTTCCTCAGCATCTCCTGGTCCTCGCAGCTGCAGCAAAAAGATCACCGTCTTCACTCTTGAACCTCCCAACATCGGTGGGGATTGTGCTTCCGTGCCTCCTGGTCACTTCCGAGTGGCATAGACTCTGTCCCCTCTGCTTGCAGGTTTTCTTCTTCAAGAATCCACTCTTGGATTCCACCGGACTCCTTCACATGCTTCTTCAGAGGCATCTTCTTTGAAGTCTTCCATTGTCGTCTACGGCAGGTTCCGACGTCAATTCACCCCTATGCACCCGGCTCCCCTGGTGCAGGTAGCCTGGTTCTTGGGGCATCCAAGGGTGAGGTGACTTTCCAACCTCCCATCTTCCAAAGGGTTTCTTCGGGGTCCTCTGGGAAGGGTCCTTCTTATGTAAAACTGCAACCGCGACTTCTCCATTGACTTCCATCGGGCATGCGGCTGTGTTTCTACTCTGCACACAGCCCCCTTGGGGTTCCTGGGTACTTACCTTGGGTAGTTCCTTGTGTCCCCATCTCCTATAAGTCTTCTGGTCCAAGTCCCATTCTCCTTGAAGTTTGCATTCCACTTTCTTAGTATATGGTTTGGTCTTCCCCTGGACACCAGTGTATATTTGTGCTACTTACCTAATTATTTTGAAGTATTCTTGTGTCTATTGTTGATATCTCCGGGTAGGAGATATACCAATGTGTTAGTGATTGTGTTGCATAATATTTTCATAAACACTGTTTGGTTATTTTTCATCTAATCTACACTGTTGATTAAATGTGGCAATACAAGCTGCTTTACACGCCTTCAAGATAAGCCTGAAGGTTGCTCTCCACAGCTACCACTTTGAGAGCTTTCTATGGTTATCAAAGACCACTAAAATCACCATAAGGGTTGCCTGGATTAGTGCAAGGTGCATCACTCCTGAGAGTGTGCATCATATACTAACCCAGCCCCCTACAACCACCAACACCAGTTCTCCATTATATTTCTCCCACCAGGGCATACATCCTAAAAAATAGAAGTGGGGCACTAACCAAGTTAGCAGTATGTAAGTGACATCACAGCGCATGACATCGCACGTGACATCACAACCTATGACCTCACAGGAAATGATATCACAAAAAATCACATCAGATTCTAAGACCTTGCATATGTTAAGCAGGTCTATCATGAGTACATTCAAGCGCATTACAATATTTAACAAATTAGAGTTTGCGTCGGAGTTGTGCCAAAAAGTGATGCAACCCCGGTGCAAGATCTAGGTATCCACTTATAAATTTATTTATTAAAACTCTGCCAGAAAGAAATTGGCAACAAGGAGAAAAGTGGCAGTATATCTGTTCTGCTTAATTGGTTAGAAAGTCTGCATTTTAAAATATCCTATGGTGTAAAATCACCTGCTGCATAGATCTTTATGTACCCAGTAACTCTCAAGAAATAATGATAATAATGGTAAGATAACTCTGGAGGTGAATGCTCTTGCTGGAGAGACAGGTGTTTTGTCTAGTCCCAGTTTTGAATCAATGTAGCATAGACGGTTGTGGAAATCTGAAATAATTTCCGTTAGCATAAGCTGAAGCCATCTTGGTTGTGGCATCCATTTTGTTGGCTTTATAATTCTCCCGTCCTCTGCTGCTCGTCTTTTTCCCTGCCTGTGCTGTCTATTTTAGTTGATTTCCTGACTCAGCTAAAAGCAATGTACTAAGAGTTTGTAGCTGGCAGAACACCTGGTCTCAGACTCAAGTGTCAATCATTTACCACTGCCATAAGCATTTCTGCTTCCCCCTCCCACTTTGCTGACCAAGTGGTTATTCATCTGCCCTTGTTTGCTGATAGCTATTTCTAAACTTGTTTCTTCCAATTCTGTCCATATGCTTGCACTGCAAAAAGGCAGTATATAAGGGCGCTGGTTTGTGAGTTCAGGGTGCCACCTCCTGCAACACTTGAGAGTATTGTTGGACGTGGTTCCACTCATGAGAAGTTAATAAAATTGTTATTTTGAATTCCAGCTTCAGTGTTGATCTCTATTTTGTTGGTTTTTGAACCCGTGGACAAAAGGTTGACCCTGCACCAGTGTACCCCATAAAAGGTACATTTCCACAATTGGCGCCCGACTCGTGGGTCCCCATTGGAGACGCGGCCGTCCGAAGGAGTGGTCCTGATGGAAAATTGAAATCTTACTGAGGAAGCGCACTGCACGAGGAGACCTTTGTCTTTGCAGGCCGACGTGAATTTTCCGGTTTTCCCGATTTGACCCTCCAGGTGATGGCCGGTCTCAACTGGGGTTTTCTTTGGCATATTTTTTGCAGTGACCATTAGGTCGACCAGAGATCAGCAGGTGGAAGTTGAAGACTTCTGTTTGGTAAGGTCACTGAAGTGGCACTTTTGATTTGTTTGGCCAAGATTTTGGTTTGGTTTGTTATTCATTTTTTGCAAAAAGTGAAGGCAGGTAATGTGGGGCTTTTTCTCCTTATGATATTTGTTTGAATGGGTATACTTGGAAGAACATGCCTGCATTTAGTAAAATTCGTAAGTGGTGATACGGAGCGCTCTTGAGTGTTCCGCCAGGCCAATTGGTAATTCGGTCTCTTCTTGCAAAGGCTTGGGGGTTTTACCCTATCTTGTTTTGGGTGGGTCTGCAGACCCCTGTAATAGGCATGCCTTCTGGAATAAGTATGATTTGGTAAAGACACAGAGTGTTTGCGAACACTCTGCCAGACCAACTAGTAATTCGGCGTATTTTGGAAAAGGTCTGGGGCTAGAGCCTGTCTTCTTGAACATGGAACAGTCTCTGGGCTGTTTACTTGTCTTGGTGCAGTCTCTGGACTGCTTTTGAGAGCTCTTTTGTTTGTAAATATGATTTACAATTGGTTTGGTTTGAGTGCAGTCTGTGGGCCTCCTTTTGTTTTTGTCCTGGTGTTGATTTGTGGTTTGATTGTGTGTTTGAGTGTCTATGAGGTTTGTGGACTGACACCGGTGGTGATGCTTGTGAAGCACTTGTTTCAGTGAGTAGCGACTGTGCTCTTTGTGTAAGGATGGCTTGCCTCAGCAAGCTGTGTTGTGTGTTATGAGTGTGTGGCCCCTTCTTAAAAATGACTGGAATGAGCTCAATTTGGTTTGTTGTCGTCATTGTGTTCTGCAGATGCCATTGGAAGAATTACACTTTAAATTTCGAAGAATGAATAAATAATAATACATAAATAAAAATATGGTTTGATCAGAAATACTAGTAACAATGTACATTCGTTTTGACATAGGAAAAGTGCAACTTTTGAAAAATGTAAAGAAGAATGCGCGTTTAAATTACACAGTGCTGTGTATCTCTGTGCTTAAAAAGACACGTATTTTAAAAGTGCATGTAGGAATGTGCTCTCACCCTCTATGAAAAAGAAGGGGGGGAGAGACCAGAGCGGATGAAGGAGGGTTTGTTTCTGGCAGGCTTGCTCTGGCACTTCGACCTTGGAAGACATTCCGAAAGAGGGGGCCAGAGCGTAGAGAGAGAGGGGAGGCTGTGCTTATTATTTTTGGCAAAAGACCAGGCAGGTTCTATGAAGCCATAAGAGAGAAGGAGGGGCAGCAGCGTCTGTGGGCCATGTGCAGCTTCTGACACAGAGAGTAGCTCTGCCATGCATACAGAATAATGGTTTCAATTTAAGGTTGCTGTGCCAGGGCCAGATGAGGAGGTAACAAATTAAAGTTTGCATTAATGCGCCATCATGTTAAACAGCACAATAGCTAAAGTAATTGGTAGTTGGTCATTGGATTAATGTTTTCTGGTTAGCTCAATGTGCTTGTACAGCAAAATTTACAAAGTGGTACAGTCCAATAGTATTGGACATGGCCTCCTTGGTGTGGTTTCCCTAGCTATTTACCTCCTACAAGTCTGTCCGTGCCCAGCTGCCAAAGGGGGTAAGTATTGTCGACAGGAGGTCACCTGCTTAGGTAACCTACTGTCAAAGGGGGGAAGGAGACCAGCTCCTGGGCAAATTAAGGGTAAGCAAAATTAAGTAACACACTGTGTTTTTTTGGTTTTTGTGCTTGGTATATGTATTATTGTGTCCTTTTTTCTTGGTTTATGTGCCTATTATGTGTATTATTGTGAGCTATTCTGCATGGAAAGTATACAGGGCAGCTTGTTGTTGTGTACTCTCTCTCTCTCTCTTTCTCTCTCTCTCTCTCTCTCGCCTGCCTGAGCTGTCTAGGAATGGCCATGAGACAATCGGTTGGGCTCGCTTTAGTCATTAATTTCACAGGATGCTGTGAATATGTTCTTGAATAAATGGAGACAAAGCACCTCACCAGTGCACGTCTAATTGGCTATTAAGTAATACTGTTTGAACAAATTGTTAGAATTAACAAAATGAATAAATAAATACGCCATGTTACTGCCCCTCCTTTCTGTAAACTGATGAAATTGGAATTGGATAAGGATGAAAGGATGGGTAGAATAGACTGATGTTCCCTTATTTGACCTTTAAGGGGAACTATATGTTGGTGGTTGTTGTTCCAAATTCCCAGGTGGCAACACCATTATTGTTTATGTTATTGCAGCACTACATAAGTCGCAGAGGCATCACGAGTCCCTCATCAGTTAGTCTATGTAATCGAGCTGACAGCCCTTGCTAGAGCTGGTGAATAGGTTTCTCCCCTGAATATGATGTTACATGGCCTGGATCGTGAAAAGTATGATGCATATGGTTCACAATGCTAGGAAAGATGCCCATATGCCCTTAGCACACATTTTTAAGAACAAAATGTTCTTTGCTTGTTTTCTTGTCTGCCACAAACAAGTTCTGCTGGAAAATGCATGTACCTACTAGGTTATGTTTAATTTATCAGTTATTCATGTAATATGGATCTCTGTTACATTCACAGTTTTGGAGTTTCCTGCTACACCTATAATATGAGAGCATGGTCATAAGCGCAAAACATGGTTGTTCTTATGCAAGGAAAATAATTTTAGAGGTGTCTGCAGTTTTGCACAATAGTGAAGGTTCATAAAGTAGAAGCTGTATCGTGATTTCTATGACTTATTAAGTACAAGTTTGTTAAAAAGAATAGTTGTTTTGAAATTCCTTTATTTTTTAGGTTCTTCAGATGAATAATATAGGGGCATTTCTGAAATTGAATATCCTCTTTTGATTGATTATTTGTATGTTGTGTCTAAAGATTTCCGTTCTGTTCACTAACAGATATCTGCTGCCCTACAACCATTGCCAGAGGGGCAAGGATATCAGATCCAACCAGGGGACTAAGCGCAAGCCTAATTTGGAGCTGAGGTGAAGGGACCCAACACAGGTGTTGCTGGTCACTATAACAGCGGTGAAGGTGGAAGGCCGGAAGAAATGTGTACCCCTACCACTGTCGGATAATTCTTGGGTGAAAGACGGGGTCACAAATCAGGACGGAGAGCTGATTCCTCGCTTTGTTCCTTTTTTTTATGCCTAGCTAAGAGAGGCACAGACCGATAACAAGAGCAAGGAGGTTTTGCCTGAGGGGACCCCTCTGAAACAAGGGTTGCTTCAGATACTCCAGTTTCTGTGCATCAGGCCTCTGAGTCCCGGTCCCCAAGTGAATGCAAGTCTGCACCTTTGTTTGCTGATAAGGAGGTGCCTGGGCACACTAGGTACAATCTGCGGCCCCAACGAAAGAGCAGTGCGCCAGCAGGGCAACACAGGAGTTAGGGAAGGACTAGAGTTTAGGGTACGGGTGCTGTGTCTCTGGTGCCTGTTAGATTAGAGTGAAAAATACTGGTGCACTGCCTGAGACACTGGACAGGATCATTGAGGGTGATTGCCCTATCCTGAAAGAAAGACTTTTTCCTTAAGCCTGGGCCGCGATTGTTTTTCTGGGTTGCAAGTTGTGCAGCTCCACCGTGGGAGAGTCAATACTTGATGAACGATAAGAGCCTGCCTGTGAGGCTCAGACGGACAAAGGGAGAAGGTTCCACTCTGGCTGGTTGTACAGTGGCTTCAATTCCCCAAGTATTTTTTTTGTTAGCAATGTACCCCTTTGGTCGTCCCATTTTTGAGGAGGAGCAGCCCTTTGCGGCTCCTTGTCCAAATTCCCATGGCCCCGTTTGGTCCTCCTGGTCCCCCAAAACAAAGATTGTTTTTGTGACAATTATTGTGCTTGCTTTAATATTCGTATTTGGAATACTGTTTTTTCTGCAAGAAAAATATTTTGTGCACACTTTAATAAGTACTACTCCGCCCCCACCTGAACATATCATTGGTACTCTAGCCCTCATAAAGAAGAACACCGGAAGGTCTATCAAGATAATGTTTTTATTTAGACATTGCATCAGACATGTGCTGTTGGCTATTTCCAAACTGCATAAGATAGCCACTGAAATCCATCAGGATTCAGGAACATGAACTTTGACTGGATGGCTATGGAATGTATTTACTGTATGGGGATGGAAAGTATTAACAGCTCTATGTATATTTTTTGCGATTCTCTTCACTTGTTGCCTATGTATTCAATGCGGCCCAATGCTCTGTTCCCTTTGTATTTCTACTTGCACCTCATGTAGACCGACTAAACGAAATGTTACAAATGTAAATGCTCGCTTGGCAATGGACCAAGAAATTACTGAATTAATGCAGATAGATGTGCACAATGTTTTCCGTACTTCCTCAAAGCATAGAAGATGTCTTCAGCATATGCTAAAAGGGTCGTCTGTGGAAATCTGAAATAATTTCCGTTAGCATAAGCTGAAGCCATCTTGGTTGTGGCATCCATTTTGTTGGCTTTATAATTCTCCCGTCCTCTGCTGCTCGTCTTTTTCCCTGCCTGTGCTGTCTATTTTAGTTGACTTCCTGACTCAGCTAAAAGCAATGTACTAAGAGTTTGTAGCTGGCAGAACACCTGGTCTCAGACTCAACTGTCAATCATTTACCACTGCCATAAGCATTTCTGCTTCCACCTCCCACTTTGCTGACCAAGTGGTTATTCATCTGCCCTTGTTTGCTGATAGCTATTTCTAAACTTGTTTCTTCCAATTCTGTCCATATACTTGCACTGCAAAAAGGCAGTATATAAAGATGCTGGTTTGTGAGTTCAGGGTGCCACCTCCTGCAACACTTGAGAGTATTGTTGGACGTGGTTCCACTCATGAGAAGTTAATAAAATTGTTATTTTGAATTCCAGCTTCAGTGTTGATCTCTATTTTGTTGGTTTTTGAACCCGTGGACAAAAGGTTGACCCTGCACCAGTGTACCCCATAAAAGGTACATTTCCACAAGGTAAATATGTCTCACGCAAAGCACATCATGTAGATGGGTAAGTGGGTTGTTGATTTTAACACAGAGATCCTTTAGTTACTTGCAGTTCATAAATTGTAATCCTTCTAATATAGCACAGTGATCTATGAAGGGCATGTGACTCCTACACCTTGTAACCCTCACTATCTTATGTAGCACATCCTGTAAATTGAGTTACACACATATGGCTTATTGTCAATGTATAATGTGTATGTGTGATTTAAAGCGCTCCAACACCCTGGATTGGGTGGGGTAGCGCTATAAAAGAAATAAGACAAAATAGTGGTATTTAAATAGTTATTTGTGTAAATATTAGGACAGACCAACACATCTGACACAACATAATGCAAGATAGCTTAGACTGGAACCCGGGCCGGGAAGGCGAAGCCAGACCCGATGGGGGCCCGGGACAAACGCCGTCCGGGGGCGGGAAGTTCCTCGTTCTTTTAGTTAAGTGACAAGTGCTACAATTGCCACAAGGGTGAAGACCAAGTGACCAAAATTGTGAATAAACATTGGAGGTTATTAAACTGTGGAAATCTGGACCTCCCAAAACCCATGCTTTCTCATAGGAGAGGAAGGAGCCTGCGTGATATGGTGGTTCACACAAGACCACGCAACATTCCACCTACAGATGGGCCTAATACAATGCTACCTCCGGTGAAGGGTCATCACCCTTGTGGCAATTGTAGCACTTGTCACTTAACTAAAAGAACGAGGAACATCAAGTTCAGCAATGGCACAGAGTGGGAACAACGCCGGTTTACCAATTGTAACAGTAAGAACGTAGTATACATCATCACATGCCCATGTGGAATGGAATACATTGGGATGACAACATGACCAATCAAAACCCGGATAGTGGAACACAGAAGCAATGTACGCTGTAAGAAAAGCACAACGAAAATGACCGCCCACTACCTGGAATCTCAAAATACAGTGGAGGATTTACTTTGGACTGTTATTGAACAATTGAACAATGAAAATGGCCTTTTTGAGAAAGAATAAAGGTGGGTGTTCCGTTTGGGGACACACCTCACAGGACTGAATGATGATATACCATGGGGTCAACTAGGTTAAAATATTTCTGCCTATGTAGCGTTCAAAAATATCTGCCTATGTAGCGGTAGAACTTAGTTGTTACAACATCTGGGTGATGCACAGATCATGAATTATATATATTTTCCCCTTTTCCCAGGAATGGGCCCAAGGTCTAGTCTCCCCCATAAGGCACCAATGAACCTAACTCAGCTCCCGTTAGGCACTTATTTACTTGAGAAAAATAGACATACTATCTCCAATGACCAAATGTGGCCTAGATCATTGCCCTATACGTTCATGTATAGACTGTACTCAGGAATACGGTACCATTAAGGGACCTATACAGACGGTTGATGAGTGATCATCTGAGATGGTGATAACAATTTCCCACTTACATACACTTCACTTGGGTTTTCACTCAATAATACTCAGATCATCACATTTACAAATATAGAAGTGACTCTGTCATACGAGTCACAGGTGACACGCTGTCATCTACATTCCCCGGCACATTCATTCATTTTGTAGAATCCCAATGTGTGCAACTTCATTGAAATATGGACTCAATGAGTCGTTCAAACTGATATACAGAACGATCCCACGAGCGGGAACCAATATGTTTCCCTACATGCCATGTCCACAAAATATTTTTCTTAAACCTACTACCGATGTGTCGCAACGAATGTCACTTTGATAGCGCTCGTTGAAAGCAGGAAATGGGCAAATATTCTCTTCCATAACGGTTCCAATTACGGGGGCCATTTTGGGATTTCCGACACGCTAGTCTTCTGGCAGACAGGCCGCACTGTATACAGGAAGTAGGTGCAACTTTCTCCTAGAATGGTTCCATTTGACGGTAGCCATCTTGCTTTTTAACGCACTAGTCTGTTGACAAATTAAGATATTCCCCGCACTAACGCGGAATCGATTGGGTTTAAAACAGACCTCCTCACGCCGACTCATTGTTCCACGGAACCGCGGTGAGGTAGTATCCAGGCGAGAGAGTGACCTTGACGATGTAAGTACGGCATAGCCGCAAGCCCGCTAGAAAACGAGCGAATACTCCAGGAAACCATTAGACAATCAAACACTAGTTTAACGCTGCATTGTATTCTTCCTCAACAGTGTTTGACTACAGGTGCTCCTCCCCTCCTGTTGAACAGGCTCATGGGGCACTAGATGGGTACAAAATATGTACGTAAAAACGCCAGACAGCAGATGGTGTTTCATGATTAAATGCACCTAACCATTGATGTATTTTCTGTGTTTACAGAAACCTCTGTTCCTAGTTATAGAGTGTGTGTTTTATGTTATTTGTTGTGATGTTATGTATTGTCCATACAGTCAGTACAGCACAGCACCTCATACCACATGTAAAGTTACCAGAAAAATATATTACCCATTGTAAAAATATATCACCTTTTTTACAGAGTGCTGCCACAGAGGGTGTAAGGTAACTGCTTTTAAATACCTAACCTTGTCTTTGTTCTTCCAGACCAATTACAAGAGTCATACCTAATAGGGTACAGTATAAAGTGCATGTTGATTGGAATATGCACAATTAAGTGATTTTCTTGTAAAAATATTTTACATTTTAATTATTGATCACCAACATTGAGAGTGTTGAAGGGATCTGTTTAGGTCCTGATGAGAAGCCAGGGGAGGGCTTCGAAACAGGTCGACGAAGGAAGTGCGGCCCATTAGAGCATAGTACCTCCGCTTGTTCCCCAACTTTTAATGATACCAGCTAGCAGGAACATTAAAGTTTATTTTTCCACATAGCCAGGTATCTTTTACCTATTTCACCACTTCATTAACTCACATTTGACCCTTCCACTCGCACTCCCACATCACACATAGTATTAACTAATTAGTGCTCCTGCGTCTTCGTAGGTCGCAGCACGCCCCCCGTCCCGCAGCAGGGTGGGAAGAACCCGATGATGAAGCATGCCACCAAGGGTCCGTTTGGTGGGTGAGGGTTATTTTAACAAAGCTGTGTGCTCCCCCAGAGTTTAGGAGCGACACAACCTCTGGAAGGACACTTTTTTCACACATTTTTTCAATTTCCAGGAAGGAGTTTATAGACATTTTCTCACTGCTGGAAGTGCGCCAGGCAGGTTTAGACCTAGCAACGCAAGACAAGAAGGACGAGGACAGGAGAGACCGCCGCAAGCCCAGGGTAGAAAGATCAGTAGAAAACTGGCTGAAAGCTTTCAGGACATTGGCGTGCGTTTTCATTGAGAAATTCCCCCAGAGTGCAGCAGTACTGATTTTGTATGAACAAAAGGTACACGAGGCGCAGCAGCAATATCAGGGCGATGCATGGCTAAAATACGATGAGCGTTTCAGGGAAAAGATGCAAGTATGGCCAATAATGGGATGGGACTGCCAGGACATGGAGGGTTTCACAACACACATGGTGGCAGCCAGGGAGGGGGTCAGCGCGAAAGAGAATAATTTTCGTCCCTACGGGAGTAAGGGCAAATACGATGGGCAAGGAAATGGGTTCAAAGGGAAAAACCAGGGCAACAACAAATCAGGTAAAATATGCTGGAAGTTCGACAAGGACGACTGTAAATGGAGGGCCTCGTGCAGGTTTAGACACGCTTGCGGGTTGTGCGGGGGAAGCCACCCCGCCATAGCTGTAAGCGGGCCCCGGGGACAGGGGGCCACAAAGATAAGACCGGGGCAAAGAAGTGAGGATCAGGCCCCCCCAGGCGGGGGAAGCAGGGGCAGGGGCGGGGGACAGCCGCTACCAACCCCCATAAAGGCAAGCAGGCTGCTATATTTGTTGAGATACTATCACAAGGCAACGGACAGACAGCTGCTGGCAGAGGGCTTCACACAAGGTTTCCCAATCCCTTACAAAGGACCTAGGGGCACCCGGGAGAGCCGTAACCTGAAATCAGTAAGAGACAACCCGGGGATGGCACGGCAAAAGGTTGAGAAGGAAGTTCTAATGGGGAGGGTGGCTGGCCCCTTCAAGTCCCCCCCTCTGAAGGATCTGGTGGTATCACCGCTCGTCATGGTGCCCAAAAAAGAGGCAGGAAAATTCAGGCTAATACACCATTTATCCCACCCTGAGGGGGACTCCATAAATGACTGGTTGGAACAGGGGGCATGCACAGTGGCCTACGCATCAGTGGATGAAGTGGTTGACCTGATAAGGCAGGAGGGGAGGGGTGCTCTGCTGGCAAAAACAGACATAGAATCAGCTTTCCGGCTATTGCCAGTACACCCAGACAGCTACCATCTGCTAGGTTTGAAGTTGGACGGTCAGTACTATTATGACAAATGCTTACCAATGGGATGCTCGATATCAGGCCCATATTTCGAGGCGTTCAGCAGATTCCTGGAGTGGGAGCTAGGGACACGTGCTCCAAATGGGAGACGCATCCACTACTTAGATGACTTCCTGTTTATAGGCAGGGCAGGCACGGGGGACTGCGCCAACCTCCTGCGTAGTTTCATGGTCCTGGCCCAGGAATTAGGTATCCCGTTAGCACAGGACAAGACGGAGGGCCCAACTACAAAGCTGTCTTTCCTTGGGATTGAGCTGGACTCAGTGGCCGGGACGTGCAGATTGCCGCCCGACAAGGTAGCAAAGCTAAAAGAAATAATCGGTAGACTAAGGCTGCAGAAGAAGGTGACGCTAGGCGAGGTACAGCAGCTGGTGGGAAAATTGAATTTTGCTACACGGGTGATCCCCGCGGGGCTCGCCTTTGCAAGACGCTTGGCGTGGATGACCAGGGGCATAACACAGAAGCACCACAGGGTTCGCATCACACAAGGGGTGAGGGAGGACCTAGGGCAATGGGAGAACTTCCTTACAGATTTCAATGGCACCCTCATGTGGCGCGAGCCTTGGGTGCAGGCAAACCAACTCGAACTCTACACTGACTCAGCCGGGGGGGTTCGGCTTTGGGGCCATCCTAGGGAACGCATGGACGACTGGGGCCTGGCCAGCATCCTGGCAGGACGCAGGGGTCACCACTAACATATCCTTGTTGGAATTGTTCCCAATTCTGGTGGCTTCCCACTTTTGGGCCCAGCGGCTAGCCAATAGGCAGATAACGCTATGGTCTGACAACGACGCGGTGGTGCAGGCAATCAACACAGGGTCAGCAAACTGCCCGGCCGTGGCCAACCTGCTAAAAAAACTAGTTTAATGCCAGCTCAGGGCAAATATCGCGCTTAGGGCGAGACACATCCCGGGGGTAGACAACTCAGTTGCCGATGCCATTTCTCGTTTTCAGTGTTTGAAATTCCTAGAACTCGCCCCGGACGTGGACCAAAGAAGGACCCCGGTGCCGTAAGAGGTGTGGGCATGGGTAGACCTGGGATGGAGATGATGCTGGACAATGCGCTGGCCCCCAAAACGGCAACCCGGTACCGTAAGTGTTGGGAGAATTTCGTGGCTGGACAGGATTAAAAATGGACCGGGTAGCAAGTCAGGAGGTAGTCTTAGATTTCATTGAGTGGGCTTTCATGTCGGGCAAGACTAAACCTTGGGCCCAGACACATTTGAACGCAGTAGCATATTACACAAAACTGGCAGCGGGGGAGGACCCAACTAGAGCCTTACAATGCAGGATGGCACTGAAAGGCTGGGGCAGGTTGCAGCAGGCACGGAAGGATAGGAGGCACCCCATCCACTTTAACATACTACAGCGGATGTTGGGTGTCCTGGGGGGATTATGCACATCGGGTCAGGAAACCCTGCTCTTTGAGGCAGCGTTCGCACTGGCATTCTTTGGGGCTTACAGGATTAGTGAGTTGGTGGCCCCAACAGTCGGCAACCCAGGGACAGCCTGCATTAACAGGGGGGACGTAGAGATAGGCGAAGGGCACATGGACATCCTGCTGCGACGGTCCAAAACAGACCAGGCAGGCAGAGGAAAAAGGACTAGGATCAACTGCATTAAGGATAAGGCCTACTGCCCAGTGCGCTTACTGAAGAAATACTTGGGTCCCGATGACTGCGGACATGGGCCTCTTTTCAGGCACAGAGACGGATCATTCCTCAGCCGCTTTCAATTTATAGCAGTGATGAGAAAGACCCTAGAGGCAGCGGGGCTCCCTGCGAAGAAGTTTGGGTCCCACTCTTTCAGAATAGGGCCGGCCACCACAGCCGCAAGGCTAGGTCTGGATAGCGAACAAATCAAGGGGGTAGGACGTTGGGCATCCAGCGCATTTAAGCGTTACATACGCCCAACGATGTACTGAGTTCGGTCTCTTCCCCCCCACCCCGTCTAGGTCCGACCAAATCGCGGAAGAATGTATGGATCTTGGGTCACTCCTATGTGACGCGGGCCCAGAGATGGGCGGCGGCCAGACACGAATTTGGCGGGATATGGCTGCGGGACATCGACGTAACCTGGTTGGGCCGTTCGGGAATGAAATGGGATCAACTGCTCCCCACGGTGCGGGAAGCGCTAGGGCATGGTGGCAGACCGGACGCGGTGGTGGTCCACCTGGGAGGCAACGACTTGGCGGCGCTGGGAAGGAGGGTCCTCCTAGAAAATATGCAGAAAAGCCTCACCACCCTGGCCCGGATGATTCGCCCGGCCGAAGTGATTTTTTCAGAACTAATAGTGCAGAAGGCATGGCGTGGGGCCTCGGACTTGGGGGCGGTGGAGAAATTCAGACGGAAACTCAATATCACCATGGCGAAGATTTGTAGGGTCAAGGTTGGGGCTTCGTAAGACACTGTTTCATAAATTTGAGGTCACCGGGCTAGCACTTGGAGGACGGGGTACACCTTACTGGGGTGGGAATGGACATGTTCCTACTGAACATTGTAGGGGTGCTGGAACAGATGGGCTTCAAGTAAAAGGAAAGGGATGGCCAGGATTGGGGGGCGCTCCCTCTGATCGGGAAACCGTAGGAAGCGTGGCAGAAGGAACTAGAGAAAGGTAGAAAAAGAGAGAAATTACTAAAGGTAGATGGAAGGCTCACGCAGTGTCCTTGGAATGCCTCATGGCAGGGGCACTAAAGGAGCCAAGGGCAACACACCGCCATAGAAAGAGTAGATGTGATGCTGCCGCAGGACCCTTGGGATGCCTCATGGCAGGGGCACCAAGGGAGGGAAACGCAAGGACTCAGCCTCAGGAAAGATAGAGTAGATGCTCAAGCAAGGTCCTTGGGATGCCACATGGCAGGGACCCCTGGGAGCAGGGAGGGCCCATGAAAGGGTACAGGGCAAGCGGGATGGCACTTGCAGCCACATCAGGTCCGGACGGACACCCTCCAAGTTGGTAGCAAGTTGAAGCCTAGACCCGTGAATCGGAGGCCCGGACAGGGGGTCCCTCCCTCCCTGGGAACTTGAGGAGGCTGGGTCCACGCAGCGACCAAATGATTGCAAAGACAATGGAATGTGTTAACATGGATATGAAAAGGGCAATTGATATGACCATGAATATTGCAAAATGTATAAACATGTGATGTTTGAATAAACTGCGACCTTATAAGGCACCAAAGCACATTGTCAGTGATGTGATTTGAGGGTTAATAGGGACGCAGTTTGAAGCAGGTGAGGGGGGGGCAACTCGCCTCCTGGAGGGGGTTGGAACCCGGGCCGGGAAGGCGAAGCCGGACCCGATGGGGGCCCGGGACAAACGCCGTCCGGGGGCGGGCAGCCCCTCCCCGCCCATTTGCGTAGCCAGCTGGAAAGGGGTGACCCGGATTGGTCACCCCAGGATGAGCTCAGGCCCCCCCCCCCAATCCGGGGGCGAGCTGCATAGGACGAGAGGGGGATAAATAGGGGCAACAGGCCCAAAAGAAGCACAACCCCCCCCGCAGAAGGAAGGAAAGAATCCCACCCACCCACACCGGAAGAAGCGGGCGTCACAGCCGCGGGGGTAGAGGTGAAGCAGAAGGAACTAGAGAAAGGTAGAAAAAGAGAGAAATTACTAAAGGTAGATGGAAGGTTCACGCAGTGTCCTTGGAATGCCTCACAGCAGGGGCACTGAAGGAGCCAAGGGCGACATACCACCATAGAAAGAGTAGATGTGATGCTGCCGCAGGACCCTTGGGATGCCTCATGGCAGGGGCACCGAGGGAGGGAAACGCAAGGACTCAGCCTCAGGAAAGATAGAGTAGATGCTCAAGCAAGGTCCTTGGGATGCCACACGGCAGGGACCGATGGGAGCAGGGAGGGCCAATGAAAGGGTACAGGGCAAGCGGGACGGCACTTGCAGCCCGGGCAGGTCCGGACGGACACCCTCCAAGTCGGCAGCAAGTTGAAGCCTAGACCCGTGAATCGGAGGCCCGGACAGGGGGTCCCTCTCTCCCCGGAAACTTGAGGAGGCTGGGTCCACGCAGCGACCAAATGATTGCAAAGACAATGAAATGTGTTAACATGGATATGAAAAGGGCAATTGATATGACCATGAATATTGCTAAATGTATAAACATGTGATGTTTGAATAAACTGCGACCTTCTAAGGCACCAAAGCACGTTGTCAGTGATGTGATTTGAGGGTTAATAGGGACGCAGTTTGAAGCAGGTGAGGTGGGGGCAACTCGCCTCCTGGAGGGGGTTATGTCTGATGCTAATTGTTCTCATGTTCCAGGGCAAGGTTCAACTGCTCAAAATAAACATTCCAACAAAACATTAAGCTTTGAGTGGCTGAATTGCGCAGTGTGAAACAGTCAAATGAGGAAGGGTCCGGGCTGAGGAGGGGCAGGATGCAGTCAGCAATCAACAAACTACCTCTCTTCCTTTGTGCTGGAAGTGCAGACTGCAGGCAGTGGTGGCGGCGAGGGCGAGGTGTGAAAACATTCCTGGAGCTTTTGCACACAACAAAAGGGAAGGTCACAAGTCAAGTGCAGGGCCATTAGCACGTCAAAGCACTCGCGCTTTGACACCAATGGCCCTGCCACAGACAGAAGAGAGGGGAAATTATTTCATCCCCTCGTCCCCCCCACCCTTGTCCCATGCCTCCCCCCCACTACAAAATCTGGGGGGATACGTCCCCTGCGTCCCCCACACTTCCTACGCCCATGACTGAGTGTTGAGGTAAGGAAGGGGTTTACGTGCAGGTGCTGCATGTGATGGGAGTGTTTGGCACGTGAGAACAATTGCCTTTCACCTCTCATTCTAGTATCTTTTCAGTATTTTTATTTGAAAAGTAGACTACAACTCCTCGAGCTGCTTCTCTCCTGCACGTTAGAGACGCTTGCACAAATCTCCCTCTATTACTTGTTAGTTACCTGAGCAGTGCCTAATTTGAGCCGGTGGTTTCCGGTGCTCGGCACCGGCACTTAATTGTCATCACCACCCTTATGACACTCTGCCACATGGCGGCACTGCTCATCTAATTTAGAGATGAGCAGAACAACGGTTGTTTATGAATACAATATACATTAAACATACGAATACCTGCCTCCCCGGCCATTCCTTTATCTTTGGGGACCTGGAATAATCTGAACTGTGGCACTTGACAGCGAGAATGAAATTAAATGAAATTTGTACTTGTAAAGCGCACCCATACCCCCAAAGGGGTGTCCAGGCGCTGTACGCATACCGCTGTGGAACCCTTCCTGGCTTTTCCCTGTGAAATGTCCACTCCTGGGCACCCCCAGGGTGAAGCCAGGCATCCCAGCGCTGTTGGGGCCGTTGTGGAGATTAAGAAGCAAGAGAGATGGTTAGTAGTTGTTTTGGTACCCTCATTGGCTGCGATGCTGGGGCAATGGGTGGTACAAGCTGCAGTGGCCTCCTGGTCAGGGCCCTGGCACTTATTATTTTACAAATTAAGCACATGACTGCTGATTTTGTGGCATCTTTTCTTTGTATGAGGGATGATTGCATGTCTCTCTCTATGTGCTGTACATCTGTGTGTGTGTGGTTAGCTTACATAAATGTTGCCGATATTGTACTTCTTCCATACAAACAACAGAAACTGGCACGACTACTGGCTGTGCAGTGCATGCTCTGTGCATAAGGGGAATCTTGCTGTGCTGTGTTCAATGCTGTACTCTGCTTTGTGAATGGGAGTATTGTAATCTGCTGCTCTTGACACATCACCTGAATGTGCCCTGCTTACCATTTTTGTATGGTGAAATATTTGTACTGATGCTGCCCATTCGTACCCTTTCCATATGCCAGGTGTGCTTGTATTTATGATTAATATGCTGGACCTGTCCTCTTTGCGGTTGAGGGATGCTGAACTGCTGGAGCCTGGGCTATGCTCTTCTCATACTCACTCTTTCAGTGGGTCAGGTGAACTGATGATGAAAAATAAGGCCTAATCCGCAAAAAAGGTGCCAGTACTCACCATCTACAACCATCAGCACAAATGAAGCACTGTCTTTGGAGTTTTTAAGCCATGCTAACAAAAAGAGTTAATATAACGGCCAGAGCTGCCAATTGCGGAGCTGGGGAACCAGGTTCGAGCCTCGGCTCAGCATCCTGTGACTCCATGCAGTCCCTTCTCTATGTTTGCAGAAAACGCGCATCTTCACTTTCTGCATGTCAGGAGACCTTCTTCGCTTCTTTTTCCCGTGCCGACCAAAAAACAATGAATGTGTTCTTGTGTAACGTAGCTGGTGCTCATGTAAAGCGCACCGATACCTTTGGGTCGAGTTCGCGCTATATAAAACTGCAAAAAAAAATCGGGCCTTCCCCACCCCAGCGTGCACTCTACAGAAACAAGTACTAGACAAAATGAGATTTACAGAGAAACCGCTCCCCTTTTGGATGGCTTTGTTACTGCAAGAATGTTTATTTCACAAATTAATTTGAAAAGTTCAAACGACTCGGGAATAAACAATGGCTAAAGAAGTAAACGCGTTCAGACACGAGATCGGGCTAAGGCAAACTGCACTTAGTATGCATCAGCAGCTCTCTTCTACTAATGAACACATCTAACTAAATTGAACCTGCCCACACCAGTTGCCTGTCACGGGACAGTAAACAACACCACATGATGAATTGTGAACATGTTGGATGGTTCTAGCATAATGAGAATGGAAAGATCCCCGTTTTCGCTTTGCTTGAAACCTATTTGCTAAGTCACATGCCAATAAAATTGCCAGAGTAAATGTACTTTGGAATTTACGCTGATCGAACGACTTCAGGCACGTAGAAGCTGCTGCAAGGGGTAAACAGTACGCATTCCTATTTAGGGATATAAATTGTGTATATGATATGTGATAAGTGTCTTATTTCCTGTTTTATGGAGACATGAATTGTAATCCCAACTGCAATATGTTCAAAATGTTTTTGGAAATGTTGTTAGTTACTGCACAGAAACAGCGGGGCATATTAGCAAGGGCACTATCGCCGCTTTAGCGGCATCTTTAAAGCGGCGATATTTATATCGCCCTATCAGCAAACTGTCTCTAACAGCAGTTAGAGACAGTTTGCGGGCATTAGCGCCCGTTTTTACCGCTTTGCATGTCAGCAATATTTATCGCTAATGACATGCAAAGTGGGCGTTCCCGACGAACAAACCTGGGAAACACTCGCTAACAGGCCTATCGCCTATTAGCAAGGTAGGCCATGGCCCCAGTTAGCGACGTGAAAAGTCGCGCTAACCGGAGTCATCGCCATTTATTTAACACCTGCAATTAGCAGGTGTTAGCCATACCTAACATGGGGGGTGGATTATGCTGATACGACCACAGGGTCGTATCAGCAAGGTGTTCTCCCTTCTCCATGCAACATCGCTGGTTTTTCAGCGATGTTGGCCCATTTCCCCGCTATTGCTGGAATATTCATCGCCATAGCGCTAATCGTTGCTAATACAGCGTTAGCGTGGCGATATATTCCGGCGATAGCCGGCGATAAAAAAAATCACGCTAAGCAGGGTTAGCGATGATTATCGCCTCTTCTTGCTAATATGCCCCAGCATCCCTTACGACATAAGCGGAGGAAACTCGCATTTATTGTGGGTAAATATCTGGTTCGTACAGACTCTATAAATTTCGCTTTACATCTTTCGTATACATTTCCACACAATAAACCTATCGATCGATCAGAACACCTCTGTAGGGGGCATATTAGCAAGGGCTGGCGATATAATTATCGCCGCTTTAGCGTCCGTTTTTGGGCGAAAAGCGGCGATAATTATATCGCAATATCATCAAGGACACGCTAGCGCGTGTTTCCTTGATGTAGAGCCCGTTTTTTCACAGCCTCGCCTGGCATCGCTAATGAGATGCAAAGAAGGCGTGGCTGTGAAAACAACACATGTTAATATCGTGAAGGCAGCTTCGCGATATTAACAAGGAGGTGCAGCGATAAAAAAAATCACGATACCTCAGCCTTAACTCAGGAATTTAACGTCTGTTAAATTCCTGACTAAGGCATACTTTTAATGGGAGATGGATTATGCTGATACGACCACAGGGTCGTATCAGCAATGTTATCGCTGTTTTCAATGGAACATCGCTGGAAAACCAGTGATGTTCCATTGAAAACACCGCTATCGCTGAAATATTATCGCCATAGCGCTATGCATTGTAAATATAGCGTTATCATGGCGATAATATTCAGCGATAGCCAGCGATAATATTTCTATCGCTATGTACGGCCAGCGATAATTATCGCTGGCCGTTGATAATATGCCCCTTGGTTTCCCCACTACAATCCGTGCACAATTATTGTGTGTAAAAACACACTAGAACAAAATGAATGTGTTCGTCTGTAACGTAACTGGTGCTCATGTAAAGCGCCCTGATACCTTCGGGTCGAGTTTGCGCTATATAAAACAAAATAAATAAATAAATAAAGAAGATATTTGCGAAGGGTATCGAGTTTTTTTCCACCAGATTACTACCTGCATGCTTATAGGGTCACTTATAATTTAGTATAGCATGAACACCACTATAAATTGGCAATGATCCTGCCCTGCCAAATTCGTGGATAACCCATTTTATTTAAATTCGAGAAAGTGCCGAGTTTCCGACGGCCGGGCTTCAAATGGCTGCTCTGTCAGAAACCTCTGACCTGACATATGGCCTGCCTCATGCCATCAATTCGTAGTCACAGTAGCTCTGGCCATTTTTGTGGGAAGGCCATCACTACATTTCCACAAACAGGACCAGCATGGCCCGTGGCAGAGAAATCACTCAATGCTCCCCACACACAAGGATAACACTTTCTGCGCATTGGGGAAATTGATTTCTTGTTTTTCATGAATAAACTCCTGCTTTGGGACAAATCGTTCCATTTTTGTGTTCACTGCCACCTGAAGTGTGAAGTTTGGTGCTCAAAAATGTCGCACAAAAAACAATACCAAATAGCAGAACAGGCGCAGCATATTAGACTCACCAAACTGGCAATTTCTGAAACCAAATCATTCTAATGCCAGAAAAGGAGAGACACACCTTGTGCACATGCCAATAAATGCACATCAGTAACAACAAAGCAACTATACAAAGCCCACTTAAGCTGTTGGTAATAATGGTCACAATAGCATCCACCAAAAAAAAAAATCATTGCTGTAGACTCACCAAAGTTTTACAATATCAGCACACAGAAGGTTTTACTGTGTGCAGCATTACACTGGGGCCAAGTAGACAAGCAGACATTTATAGTATGCATGAACCACCCACTGTAGACAATTCTCCCTCAATAGCTACATATGCTAGGCTGCCGGCTCTGACATCTAGTACAGAGTCGGCAAGAGGTAGACCAAAAACTAATAGTTACCACACCTTGCTTTCCTGGAATATATCTGGCTACAAAAATAAAAAAGACATTAAGGAGTGGCACAATATAATTGCATCCTATCCAATCCTATGCCTCCAAGAAACATGGGAAGTGGATCCCATTTTTAGGTCTCACCTACGCAGCGCGCATGCGCCGCTTAGGCAAAAAGACCTTTTGCAATCGATTCGGCTTTTCAGCCAAAAACGTGCATGCGTTCCATTTCCTTCAATGGCAACGCGTGCACGTTTGGCGATTCACTTGCGGGAGCGAGCAGCTGGCTCCATATGGTAGCAATTATCGTTCCTGGCGCCGCTCGCTCCCGCAAGGGAATCGCACTCCCCCCACCCCTCCCACTTCTTTAACCCGGAGTACTGTTTCACTTTCGCGGCCGCGGCGCGGGGCCGCACTTGTGTTTCAGTGCTTGTTTTTTTATCAGCATACTCGTGCGATTCCCCGGCCACTACGCTTTACGTTTCTTGAAGCGTTTACCCCCCACCTTCGGGCAACAGAGGCGGCCGATAGCCGGCAGCGGCGGAACAGCCCCCTCCTCCTCTGCAGCCAACAGCACCGGGACCCCCGGACACCCCCGGTGGCTGAGCGCCTCTATCACCGACCCCATGGTCCCTGATGACCCAGGTGAGTGATCGTCAACAAAACTGTCTGTGCAGGGGCACCACGCTGGTCCCTGCAGCCTCCTCTCTCTCCCTCCCCTGCCAGCCCCCTCCCATCCTTTCACCATGCATCCTCCCCCCAGACTCAAAACACTCAGTCCTCTGTCTTTGAAGCTGAGGCTTCCTGTGCCCTATTACATCTGGCAATACTCTGGTCACCTTCTCGAGCACCCCTTCCCCTTAGTACCCCCTTAGTAATCTCCTGCCACCCCTATCAGTGCTCCTGTTTCTGCCCCTCGCCCACTGCTCCTGTTTAATGTGCTCACATTAGTCCTCTGTTCTAAGGGCAACAATTTGTGGAGGGTGCTCTGTAATACCCCCGACACAAACAATCCCTTCCTTTCAGTGCATTCACAATTGCAGCTATAAACAACACCCTTTCTCCAGCTTCCTCTGCTAGAACGAGGTTCCTATGCTTTGCCTAGTGCAGGAGACAAGATTCCCATGTGTGCTCTTCGTGTGTCTGTGTGTCTCCTCATTTCCCCCCAGCCTCTTGCCTTTCCTCCTCTCCCGTCTGGTTCGCTTATGCATTTCCTTGTGCTCTCTTACGGGTAAGTTGTTTTATGGGGCTATGTTGCAGATGTTAGCTTTTCTGGGGAAGGGTTGGCTGGGGGCCCGAGCTAATCGACCTCCCGAGGTAGACTTACTAGCTCTGCCCAACATATCCTTTTAAATGCTGTCTTTACTGTAGACTATCAGCGAGACTTCTGAAGATGGTCTGTGTGTGGGGTTGGGGTTGCCTTCTCAACTTTCGAAATCGTCTAACAGCAGCTAGTAAGGTTGAGAAATGGTGAGGTTGTCTTCTGCTTTTCCCAAGTCTAGCGTGTGGGTGAGTTTGGCCGAGCTGTTGTCTTCACGGCTCACTTCGTGCACTGCCTCTGTCCAGGTGGCTCTTTAAACTTTATTTGGCTGCGTTTCGATTTTTTTTTTTACAGCCCACGCTGGGGTGTGAGCCGGTCAGTGTGGATGAGGCGGGAGATCTGCTCTCTCTCCGCTATAACCGCCTGAAGGTGTACAGTGGAGTTCCCCGTGGGTCTTTGCAGGCTTTGAACGAATGCTTTAATGAACTAAATGAAACAATTCCCTGTGGTTTTAAGGGGACCAAGCCTAAATTCCAGAGTATTGCTTTTGGTAGTTTCTTAGTCTCCGTGCAGGTGTAAAGCCGTAGGACTCGTTAGAAGCAACACTGCAACTTCAGTTGCATAGAACCGCATTTTCACTTTAATCAGGTGAACTGTTTGCTTTCCCCCCAATGCTAGGGTGACAAACACGGTGATTATTGTTGTTTTGGGTCTCAACAATAATGTTAACCTTTCCTTTCAGGGCGTTCAAGCAAAAAAACAACTTCTTGTGGTAATTTACATGCTAAAGCCTAGGGCTATAACCCCTGCCTCTCACCCTCTCTTACCCCTCTATGTAGCCGAAGACCCTAATTCCCTCCACACAAACTCTTTCTCCTTCTCAGATGCAAAATAAGTGCAGATAAGCCTGACAATGCTTCAATCCAAGGCGGCACAGCACCTAGGATAATATGCTGCATCACTAACCACTTATAAGATCCCAAAGGCGAGACCTATTGACTATGCCAATGCTTGTTATTAATGGTTATCGATGTTTTAATACCCTGGCCATACCTCCGACCAAAGGAAGAGCTAAAGGGGGTCTGCTGACATGTATATCCAATACTATTTCATTTAAGGTAGCACACTTTACCAACGAATCACCATTTTTTCCATATTATTGTATTAGACACCAACCAGAGTTTAAGTTGGCTGATAATTGCTACAACAACAGTTTTGCAACCCCACAGGAGGTGGAAAGGGACCTTGAAGAAACATTAGAGAATATAATATCCACACAAGTAAAACCACTTTATCTTATATGGGCGGGCGACTTTGATACAGTAAAATGCTCTAACGGGGATTCCCGCATGTGTCATCAAATCACACAAAATGAGGGCTTAAATGCGCACTTCATACACACCAGCTACGGAAATGCTTTGACTAACATTTTGATGCTATGGCAATTGGAGATTAGGACACAAAGAACTTACAATATTAGTCAAATAACCCCGACTTTTTATAGGGGGAGACCACCTCGGTGATAGACTACATAATAACACCCAGTAACAATAAGATTAATTGAGCAGAAGTAAATGTAAGGATGACAGAATTTAGCGACCATGCTAATATCTCCTTAAGGCTCCCCTGGAAAGATCAATGTAAAACTAAACAGAGCATAAAAGCCCCTAAACCAGTTTTAGCTAGACGAAATGGTTACTCCTTAAAATGGAGTAAGATTGACGAAGGGTTCTTCTTCTCTCGAATGATTCAGGCAAATTATAACGAGGTCTGTTTTTGTTTAAACTATCGAACAAATAAACCACAAGTAGTCGCAGCATTCTTGAAGATCCTAGACGTATTAAGCAGCAGCTAACTCACCCATTGGGTGCAGGTAACCAGCTGCAAAATCGCTGGTTTGACAATATCTGCTCAAAGGCCTCTGCCAACCTTCGCCATGCACTAAAAGCAAAACCAAGGGATAAATTACAAATCAAAAACCTGAGAAAGAGTTATAAAAGTGCGATAAAAAAACTGAAAAAACAACCAAGATCTGAAGCATGGGAGAAATTAAGGTTAGCAGCTAAGGATAGTGATTCAAAATCTTTCTGGGAAGTGGTCAGTGCACCATTTCTACAAGATGCAGGTGGCCGCACCACAGACTTTTGCATGGACAAAAACACATGGATAGATCACTTCCAAAAAATCTTCCAAAAGCCGAACACAAGTATTACTGCAGAATGTCCACACAGGATAAAATGTACCTCCCCTTTAGTTTTTGATTTGGATGAGATAGAGCGTGCATTGTCGCAAGCATCATCTCTAAAAGTGACAGGGCCAGATGGGGTACCTGTTGACATATTCCTGAACAATGGAACCTTCTGGGTCCCTTTACTCACATTAGCATTCAATGCCATAGGCACCTTGGGCCCTCCTTTGTCGTGGAAACAATCCATCATTGTACCAATATTTAAAAAAGGAGATGGCTCAGATCCTGTAAATTATCAGCCCATCACATTAATTGATAGCACTTCAAAGGTAATGTGCCGAATATTACTAAACAGAATGGAAAATTGGACTTGGGAGAAAGGGATCCTGGCGGAGGTACAATATGGTTTCAGGAAAGGTAGAGGGACCGTGGATCAGTGCCTGAATCTGGCACTCCTAGTAGGAAAGTACACACAGGCTAAGCAAGAAAATCTTTATATGGCATTTATGGATCTCTTTGCCGCATTCGATTGTGTTAACCATAATAAGTTGTGGCAAGTCATGGAGGAAATGGGGGTAGAGGAGGCAATAATTTGCTTTATAAGACAACTGTATGCAGGCGCTACAGCGAAAGTCCGCTACGGTAGGCTGGGTGAATGTGCAAGATCCTTTAACATTACAAATGGTGTAAGGCAGGGCTGTGTGCTTGCCCCCTTCCTGTTCTCATTGTACACCAATAAACTAAATGACTATCTAGTAGAAAAGGTAATAGACACCCAGAGCGCATGTACCACGCGACTCCCCATCCTGCTGTATGCAGACGATGTGGTCCTGCTAGCACGAACCCCTCTAGCCCACCAAAACTGTATTTCTAACTATGTAACTTTCATGGAAAATCTTGACCTACATGTGAACAAAGTGACGTCATTTCTTATGTGTATTGGAAAAAGCAAAAAGAAAGGAAATTACGATATCACAGGGAGAAAATTTGACATAGTAGCTAATTTCTCATATATAGGCATCATCTTTGATAGAAACTTAGACTGGAAAATGATGGAGTCCTCGAGGGCGATAGAGATGAATAAAAGCATAGCCGCAATCTTTAGGTTTGCATTGATGCTGGGTAATAAACCAATACCAGAGATGGTCAAAAATTATTTGGCAAAAACTGTATCAGTGGCTACATATGGGGCAGCAATATTGGGTATATCTAATGTGGATACCCTCCAAAAAATAGAGGATGGGTTCACTAAGAGGCTACTGTTAGTTCCTAAGGCATGCAATAATGTAGTCACACACAAAGAACTAGGCTTATCCTATATTTCTGACACAATTAAAATGGCTCCCTTGTTACTTTGGCTGTCAATCTGGAGACGGTACAGCTAAATCAATGCATTTTAAATGATGTGATGAAACTGGCTTATAGACACAAAATAACGTGGCTAAATTACGTAAGGCGCACTCTGGAATCTTTGGGGTTGGGGGCCCTGTATGACCATCCAATGCAATGTGAGTCTTTTTCAAAGGCAAAATTTATAAATCTTTTCACAGAGAAATGCATAAAAGAAAGAGAGCACAGAAATAAAGATAAAGCCATGGTAACTGCCTATAAGAAGAGACCTTCTCTAGTGCATGGCCTATCTTCGTATCTGGGTCGCGTATATACTTGCTACAAAGAATACCTAAACCATGCATATAATCATCCCAGTGATAGAATGCACAGCTAGGGCCAAATATGCAAAGAAACCAGAAGACCCATCTATCAATGGAAATGCCATGGAAGAGTCTGAAGAAGTCAAGGCCCAGTCAGGAATAAGATGGCAGTGAAAGACAAGCTGAAACAACCCAACAATATAGCTGGAGGGACAGCTTAATGAGCCAAACGTTTGCTGCTAAAACAAAGCGGTGGCTGGCAGATCACAAGCACCAAAGTCGGGAAGGTGTACACAGCCTTCCATCCTCCTAGAAATAGGTAAATAGAGTACAAGAGTGAGTAACAGTAACATCTGATATTTACAGCATTCAGAATTGGCAGAGGTGTTATATAAAGCGCTATGTAAAAACAAGTCATATGTAGGGGCCTATCACAATACCATACAACTGCAGGCATCATGACTACTGAAAGTATGACTATACATGGAGAGACACAGAAGGGTGACCTCAGAAAAGACAGAAACTTCATGGTTGGCCACAACCATTTCTTCTAGTAGAACTCACCTGTGAAAACAGCCCAACAAGCAATAAGTAGAAGTGATCCAGGAGGCACTCAAGCGATCTGAAAATTCCATGGTCATAAGGAAAACCATCACACAGAAATCCAACTTGGAGTTTCCGAGGGTAATCAAAAGTTCACGGATCCAACTGAGATCATTTGTTTTGGGTGCCCTGGGGTCCCCATACTGTGGACCCCCAACCTGAAACTAGATACTCCTTTTAACACTTGGCACTAATGGTAACAAGGCAAAGTTGTCTAAGGCTTCCTTTGGAAGGTGCTGTGAGCTAGAAACTCAGAACTCAGCAATGCAATGAACAAATGATTAACAAATCCATATCCATGTAATGCTTTTTCTTTAAAAATAAATAAATATATATATATATATATATTCACTGAAAAAACCATAGGTTTCGGGGTGTGTTATAGTTAGTTGGACATTTCACTCGTACAAAACCATAGAAATTCCCCCGTTATAGTTAGTTCAGCTAACTATAACTCGCGCGCCCGCAATGCACTGCTGATGACGTTATATATTACATCACTCATGACATGGTCAGTGACATCACTCATGACATCACTGATGACATCTCAAATGACATCACTGATGACATCATCCAGTGAATGTGTGTTTTTCTGAAAATTAAATATGTTTTATATATGTATATCTCAAGGTCGATGGAAGAATACATGGGTATATAAGTGTCTAAATGGGTGATTTTTTTTGTAAAATTGATTGTATAACTGACTGATTAAGTGTATCTTAGTGAATACATGGGTTAGTGAGTAATGTTTAAATATGAAAATATCTGTATCAGTCTCTCACTTTGTGTATAAGTGGCTGCATGGGTTGGTGAGTAGCTACATGAGTGTCTATATGGGTTATTAGTTGGTTTTTTGAGTATCAGTATGAGTGTCTGTATGGTTCGGTGGGGGTATTACTTAGTGCATAGATGCATGAATGAGTGACTCACTGTTTGTATGTGTTGAAGACAGCATGTGTGCAGGACTGTATAGGTGGATGAGTGTGTGTATGGGTGTGTTAGTGAGTGAATGACTGTCTCAATAGTTTCTTTATGAGTAACTACATATGTTTTAAACTAGTATACGTGAGTATTGGTGTATATAAGTGAGTATATGTGAGAGTGAGAGATTGGAAGATTTCCTGTACAAATAAGTAGGTGTTTCTATAAGTGATTGTTTAAGAGAGTAAGTATGTGTAAGTTTCTGTAGAAGTAAGTGTGGTAGTGTGTGTATAACTGTATATGCAAGTAAATGTATGTTTGATACTTTGTTTGCATGTGTGACTATGTGTGTGAGTAACTCTAAGGATGAGTGGCGGTGTGTAACAGGATGTATAGGTGTATGAGTACATATGATGAGTGAGGACATGTATGAGTGACTGTATAGGGACTGTTGGTGAATGAGTGGATGTGTGTGTAGATCTTGGAATTACTGAATAGGTGTGTTGTAACTGGTATTGGTATGTCCATTGTTTTGAAAATGTCAGTTTGTATTTTTGAGTGTGTGTATCAAAGGTTATATTAGGGTGAGAGGAGGTCTGCCACTCTATCACAAGGATGATGTCATCAGTGATGTCATCAGTGATGTCATTTGAGATGTCATCAGTGATGTCATGAGTGATGTCACTGACCATGTCATGAGTGATGTAATATGTGACGTCATCAGCAGTGCATTGCGGGCGCGCGAGTTATAGTTAGCTGAACTAACTTGAACGGGGGAATTTCTATGGTTTTGTACGAGTGAAATGTCCAACTAACTATTACACCCCCGAAACCTATGGTTTTTTCAGTGAATTTCTAAGGTTTTTAAATGCTAATTTCTAACTATAATCGTGCCTGAAACCTATGGTTTTTTCAGTGAATATATATATATTTATTATACTATGTATACATGTGAAAATGTCTCGGTCCGCCTGTTTGCCTCGGTGGCACGGAAAAATGGGTGGAACTGACGTCAGCACGCCGACAAGGTCCTCTTATGGCTCCGATGACGTCATACGGTGTCGCGAGTGGAGCCGTGCTATTATGACGTCCTCGTTGACGTGGGAGAGCTAGGAAAGAATTTCCATGGAATGCTGGTGCAGGGGATATTCACCTAAGTGTTCAGGCTAGTCCTTTGGGAGCAACTGTTTATGTTGCCACTCCAGAAACCAAAACCAGTGATCAGAGGGCAGAGGCCCTGCAGATGGCACACGAGGTGGGGTGCCCAGTCGTGTGCACCAGTGGGGCAGCGAAGTGACAAGCACCACAACCCACAAAAAAGGTAACGAGGGCACTGAATAACACAGGATCTTCTCTTTGTATCTGGCAGGAACAATGAAGTTAAAATGCCCTAGTACCAAAATGTAGAATTAGTGCTACAACGGTCTTCAAGAGGACCTGCGATGCCGCTTCTGCCTCCCGTACCCTGGAGGCGGCACATGGGTCACGCGGTACGGTCATACTGCGGTGGGACGCACACTCGTTGACCTCTCATGGCACTGCTCCACACTTCAGGGAGGACGCTTTCCATTAGCTATGTTTTCTGATGACGTTTCGCGCCGGCCCCATCCAACAACAGAACTCCTTTAGATCCAAACAGACTCTTTCACTCTCTCACCGGAAGTGAAACCAGGCCACGCGGACACTTTCACAATACAACAGCCGGGAATGCACTTTTCGGTTAAAAAACCACATTCCTTCCTCCTAATTAATCAAATATACGTCTCACTGAAGAACAGGGGCCAGCTTCGTTCGGTAAGCAGCCATTACAACAACTTTTTTACTTCGCGATACCATTACAACGCATGCATTACCACGCATGCGTTGTACATCGCGAAGTCATTACTACGCATTTTTTTAGAACGTATGGTCATTTACCATGCATGCCTTTACAACTAATTTTGTTGTAAAGGTATGTATGGTAAACGACCATGCGTTCTAAAAAACATGTAGATGATCCACGTCGTTGTAAGGAAACAGAGGCTGTTCCGTTTCCTCACAATGACGTGCACCGCCCCTCAGAGATGACGTGAAGCAGGAACCACGAGGAGAGAGGAACCACGAGGAGTGAGAGGTAAGGGGGATTGGGCATGGGGTGGGGGTTTCTTTTCTAGGGTTTAGGGTAGTACAGTGGTGTTTGGGTGGTGTAGGGGGTCGTGCTGGGGTAGTGTTTTAGGGTTTATGTTAGTGCAGTGGTGTTTGGGTAGTGTAGGGGGTAGTGCTGGTGTAGTGTTTTAGGGTTTAGGGTAGTGCAGTGGTGTTTGTGTAGTGTAGGGGTTAGTGCTGGGGTAGTGTTTTAGGGTTTAGGGTAGTGCAGTGGTGTTTGGGTAGTGTAGGGGTTCATGCTGGGGGTAGTGTTTTAGGGTTTAGGGTATGGCAGTGGTGTTTGGGTAGTGTAGGGGGTCGTGCTGGGGGTAGATTTAGGGTTTAGGGTAGTGCAGTGGTGTTTGTGTTTTGAGGGGTCGTGCTGGGGGTAGTGTTTTAGGGTTTAGAGTAGTGCAGTGGTGTTTGTGTAGTGTAGGGGGTTGTGCTGGGGTAGTGTTTTAGGGTTTAGGGTAGTGCAGTGGTGTTTGTGTAGTGTAGGGGTTGTGCTGGGGTAGTGTTTTAGGGTTTATGTTAGTGCAGTGGTGTTTGGGTAGTGTAGGGGTAGTGCTGGGGTAGTGTTTTAGGGTTTAGGGTAGTGCAGTGGTGTTTGTGTAGTGTAGGGGTTAGTGCTGGGGTAGTGTTTTAGGTTTAGGGTAGTGCAGTGGTGTTTGGGTAGTGTAGGGGTTCATGCTGGGTGTAGTGTTTTAGGGTTTAGGGTATGGCAGTGGTGTTTGGGTAGTGTAGGGGTCGTGCTGGGGGTAGATTTAGGGTTTAGGGTAGTGCAGTGGTGTTTGTGTTTTGAGGGGGTCGTGCTGGGGGTAGTGTTTTAGGGTTTAGAGTAGTGCAGTGGTGTTTGTATAGTGTAGGGGGTTTAGGGTAGTGCAGTGGTGTTTGTGTAGTGTAGGGGGTCATGCTGGGGGTAGTGTTTTAGGGTTTAGGTAGTGCAGTGGTGTTTGTGTACTGTAGGGGGTAGTGTTTTAGGGTTTAGGGTAGTGCAGTGGTGTTTGTGTAGTGTAGGGGTCATGCTGTGGGTAGTGTTTTAGGTTTAGGGTAGTGCAGTCATGTTTGTGTAGTGTAGGGGGTCATGTTTTAGGGTATATGGTAGTGCAGTGGTGTTTGGGTAGTGTAGGGGGTCATGCTGGGGTTAGTGTTTTAGGTTTAGGGTAGTGCAGTGGTGTTTGGGTAGTGTAGGGGTCGTGCTGGGGGTAGTGTTTTAGGGGTTAGGTAGTGCAGTGGTGTTTGTGTAGTGTGGGAGGTCATGCTGGGGGTAGATTTAGGGTTTAGTGTAGTGCAGTGGTGTTTGGGTAGTGTAGGGAGTCATGCTGGGGGTAGTGTTTTAGGGTTTAGGGTAGTCCAGTGGTGTTTGGGTAGTGTAGGGGGTCGTGCTGGGGTAGTGTTTTAGGGTTTAGGGTAGTGCAGTGGTGTATGTGTAGTGTAGGGGGTCATGCTGGGGGAAGTGTTTTAGGGTTTAGGGTAGTGCAGTGGTGTTTGGGTAGTATAGGGGTAGTGCTGGGGTAGTGTTTTGGGTTTATGGTAGTGCAGTGGTGTTTGTGTAGTGTAGGGGGTCGTGCTGGGGGTAGTGTTTTAGGGTTTAGGGTAGTGCAGTGGTGTTTGTGTAGTGTAGGGGTAGTGTTTTAGGGTTTAGGTTAGTGCAGTGGTGTTGGTGTACTGTAGGGGGTCGTGCTGGGTTCTAGTGTTTTAGGGTTTAGGGTAGTGCAGTGGTGTTTGTGTAGGGTAGGGGGTCGTGTTTTAGGGTTTAGGGTCATGCAGTGGTGTTTGGGTGGTGTAGGGGGTCGTGCTGGGGTAGTGTTTTAGGGTTTAGGGTAGTGCAGTGGTGTTTGAGTAGTGTAGGGGTCATGCTGGTGGTAGTGTTTTAGGGTTTATGTTAGTGCAGTGGTGTTTGTGTAGTGTAGGGGGTCGTGCTGGAGGTAGTGTTTTAGGGTTTAGGGTAGTGCAGTTGTGTTTAGGTAGTGAAGGGGGTCGTGCTGGGGGTAGTGTTTTAGGGTTTAGGGTAGTGCAGTGGTGCTTGTGTAGTGTAGGGGGTCGTGCTGGGAATGTTGTTCATTTCTATGGCAAAATGAACCCCCTCATTTTGTTCCTTTTTAAATTAAATTGTTTAAGTGTTACCAGTTTATTCCAATCAAGATGGCTTCAGGTGTGCCATAATTTTGTCATAAGTAAGACTGTTAGCTCTCTAGTTGTTCTTTAGAACACTCTGGGAAGCTGCAGTAGAACACAAAGGCATCAACTGACAGGCTGCTCCTGTTGAAATATAACAGGAAGATATTTGAGATCACACTTGAAACATGTCCTAATTTTTCTTTCTACAGCACTAACCATAATTTCTATGACAAAATGAACCCCATCATTTTGTTCCTTTTTCAATTAAATGTTTTAAGTGTTACCAGTTTATTCCAATCAAGATGGCTTCAGGTGTGCCATAATTTTGTCATAAGTAAGACTGTTAGCTCTCTAGTTGTTCTTTAGAACACTCTGGGAAGCTGCAGTAGAACACAAAGGCATCAACTGACAGGCTGCTCCTGTTGAAATATAAAAGGAAGATATTTGAGATCACACTTGAAACATGTCCTAATTTTTCTTTCTACAGCACTGACCATAATTTCTATGACAAAATGAACCCCATCATTTTGTTCCTTTTTAAATTAAATGTTTTAAGTTTTACCAGTTTATTCCAATCAAGATGGCTTCAGGTGTGCCATACTTTTGTCATAAGTAAGGCTGTTAGCGCTCTAGTTGTCCTTTGGAACACTCTGGGAAGCTGCAGTAGAACACAAAGGAATCACCGGGCAGGCTGCTCCTGTTGAAATATAACAGGAAGATAGTTGAGATCTCACTTAAAACATAATTTTTCTTTCTACAGCACTAACCATAATTTCTATGACAAAATGAACCCCCTCATTTTGTTCCTTTTTAAATTAAATGTTTTAAGAGTTACCAGTTTATTCCAATCAAGATGGCTTCAGGTGTGCCATCATTTTGTCATAAGTAAGGCTGTTAGCACTCTAGTTGTTCTTTAGAACACTCTGGGAAGCTGCAGTAGAACACAAAGGAATCAACTGACAGTCTCTGCCCGTGTTGGATGTACATGTTTTACTGAGAATGTCAGACTTCATTCTCACATGACTGAGAAAGATAATGTGAATTTACAGAAAATATGCTCTCATTTTAGCTTCTGGAGCACCTTTCAAAACTCTATGGGACAAGCATGTGAAAATAGTTTTCTCTCAAACATGATTCATGATATCTCAGCAGAAGGTTTTTCACAGGGTAAAATCATCTTAGAACACACCACAATTCCTGAAATTAGTATGGTACCATCAACAAATGAATTCTAATGTAACTAAAGTCTGTTATCACCCTTTATAGTTCTCCTTTTGGTAACCCTCAAAATCTTTGATTCACTACAATGCATTTCAATGGGGTACTATCATGTATATTGGTCCCAAGATGGCTGCCAGCAATTCCAGGATGAAGTGCTGACAGCCAATCAGATCTCACAATGATATGTGTGGTTAGGCTCCGCCCAGATATATATGTGATTTTACTTTTGATTTTCTCAGGAACTACTGAACGGATTTACACCATTTAACCAAAAGGCACGACTCTGAACCAAGGGCTACCTTTTTGCCAAATTTGGTGTAATTCCGTTCAGCAGTTCGGGCTGTAGCTGCGACTAAAGGTTCCTATGGAAAATTGCATGGGGAAAACACGTTTTGGGACCCCCCTTTCTTCTCGGCCCCCACTTGACGAATCACCCCGAGACTTTCAGGATAGGAGCGGACCGGAGTGGGCCATAAGTTTTGAAAATTTCGCGAAGATTCGTCGACCGGCGCCAAAGTTATTGGAAATAGAATGTTGTGAATTTCCTATGGAAAATAGGTCCTAACTATAACTATCTACTGGCGACCGCCAGTAGATAATATATATATATATATATATATGTATATATATATATATATATATGTATATATATATAACAAAAACGATTCCTGCGATGCGAAGAACCAGAGGGACACAGCGGGGATACCAAGGAGGAAATTTATTTCAGCAATGGCATGACGCGTTTCAGACGTAAATGCCTTTCTCAAATGCCTGCTGCAACGGACTATAGGATATATGTATATTTATATATATATATATTATATATATTTAATTACACTTAATCTAAACACTATGCTCAGAATTACAGATGTATACTCGCTGACAGGCAGGTATGTCTATGTGGACACACTGGAGAACTGAAAAGTTCAGTCCTTAACAATACCACCACAGTTGTGAGAAATCCAGGTTGGTGTGTCGTGGTTCAATCAGAAGTTAATGGGCCCAACCGGAATCCTGTTTTCTGGTGTCTATGGGCCCCCATACTGTTGACCCCCAAACTGGGAACCACATATCGCTTTTAAGATTTGACTCTCAGACTAGCAAGGCTGAGCAGTCCAAGTCTTCCATTGGGAGGTGCTTGGGTTAGAAACTCAGAATTCAGTAATGCAACAAGCAACACTTAATATATCGATTTCCATTTAGTACGTTTTCTTTTAAAGCCTAAAGGTATTTAATTATACACACAAACTAAATAATATGCCCAATAATACAAATATATACTGGCTACCAGATGGAAATGTCCATCGGTACACACTCCAAGGGGCCCTGAAAAAAAACAGGGGGAACACAACAGGAAAGGTTACAGTCAACTAATAAACTTCTAAATGCAGCCTAGACCCCCTCGCTGAGGCACCTTTAATGGTTTGCAAAACATCAAGTTATAATCACTATAAACACAATACTAACGTATCTACCTTAGACAAACGTGCAATGAACTTCTAAAAAGACAGTCAGCTGGCAGAATACACACCCTTCAGTAATAACACATTTCAGAATCATAAAACGTTTTAAGATGGCTGCAAAATGTGTAATTTCTATTATCATTTTTATAGCAGCAATCACTGTAAAACAGGAAACCTCTGAGGAAGAGATATACTTATATTTTTAAACAGATTGCTTAGCAATCACAGAAAAATAAAACAATAAAGGTTCAGTCACTACAGAACTTTTAGACCGCAATCTCTAGTTTTTAGTTTAAAACAAGTGAAAGTTCTCCCACGGTCACTGACTCCTAACCAGAGGTGACCAAGGGTGCCCGTCGTGCCCCAATCCAAAAGTGTGGCAAGGGCTTAGCCGGAGGTCGGCTTCCCTCCTAGATGCCACCCATAAGGGTCAGACTCCAGAGGTGGTGCCTCTGTTTTTTTAGGCACAAAGGTGAATATCCAAGTTAGCAGCAAAGAGCGCTCTGAGGCACCATGTTGCCTTGTGGCAACTCCTTAGAAACGGCTACGGTCTGTAGAACTTTTACTTTTGCCTTTTAAGTCCTTCAATTTTTAAAAGACCCACTGGTGACTTTTTCAAAAGCAGATACCCCAGCACTTCCTGCTGGGCACCCGTGCATTCTTTACCAAGGACCGCATGGACGTTTATCTGCCCGCACTCTCCTTTTGAGGTCAGGCAGGGGATACAGCTGCTCCTGTCTCCTGAGCTCTCCGACATTGTCTCTGGTTCGTGAAAAGAGAGAAGGCAGCATATTTGTAGAGGCCTGATGGGCCTGGACGGCTCACCCCTCCCCATCGCATTGCAGGCCTGGGGGCACTCTAGGAAGGACCGATAATGCCACGTTTACCCCCCCCCACCTACAATGGGGTGGTAGGGATGCAGTGCGATGGTGCAAAAAAAAGACAAGCTAGTTCTCTGGGACAAACCAACAGGCCTCTGACTCCCCACAGTGGTATTGAACTTCCAACTGTGATCCTAAAACTTTTTTGTTGCATTCAGTGGTATTAAATTACTCTCAGTAAAGTAAACAATGGCAGTTTACAAAAAATTAAAAAGTTAACTCTCGGGTCAAGAATCATGTGCAGGACATTGGGTCTTCGCAGGAAGAACCTGGTGATCATGCGGTGGGTTAATGAGGGGATGCTTGATTTACTGCATTATGGATATGTAGGTGGTGTCACTCGCACAACCATGAACAATGGTAATTTCTCATCATCAACAGTTACGTCCCTCGCATATGGCAATGAAAACATACCATGCTAGCTGTCTTTTATGCAGGCTCCCCTGTTCATATGTATTCATGTTTCTCCAAGAATGTATTTAACCCCGTCTATAACTTCCACATTACACTGTGAAGTGAAATCTGTGCAGGGGAGAGCAAAAGAGTGTAATTTTTCAACAGTCTGTGCCTTGATGAGAGGTGAGTTGAGTACAAGCCAGGGCAGGGATCAAACTGAGTGGGGCATTTAGATGCTGCAGTAAGTGGGGAAACAGATCCACTGATTTCCTGTTTTTCTGGGATTTTTTTCCATCACATTTTATCTACTAGTAACCAATGGCCCCTGATTCAAGATCTGTTCTAGGTTCTGATTGTGACCATCGTTTGTGTGGTATTCCTTCAGATTTTTTGCTTTCTGTAGCTAACACAGTTTTTGTTGGCCATAGGACTCTGTGCACTTTACTCCTGCTAGCCTTTAGTAAAATGCTTGTTCTCTCCCTTCTAAGCATGATACATTTGGCATAAACATAAACGGCACATTCAATTTACTTGTAAGTCCCTAATATATGGTACAACATGTACCCAGGGCCAGTACAATAAATGCTACTAATGGACTGCAGCACTCATTTTGCCACAGACTAAAGTAGCACTGTAAAACATTTTCTCAGGCTGCCACTGCAGCCTGTATGGGCAATTTTAAACTGCCATTCCACCTGACGAGGTCAACCTTTGCAAGGCCTAAACTTTCCTTTTTAATACTTATCAGTCACCCTAAAGTAGGACCTAAATACCCATAGATCAGCGTGCATGGTATTAAAAAATTGGGACGAGTTAAAGGACCTAAGACAAAAATATGATGAAACCCTAGAACGACTGAAAAGTTTTGACACACGGGAGTACCATGGACGGGTGCATATGGAGGGAGGTAGAGCGGGCAGACTGCTCGCCTGGCTAATCCGGCCCGAACATGGGAGAGCCCCTATCTCCCAGATACAGTTGCCAGATGGGGGGATCACGCATCAACCTAGAGAAATAAATGACGCATTCCGATCCTATTATGCCCAACTATACTGTGAACCCTGGCCGCAACAGAGAGAGACCATAACAAGCTACTTAGCACCCCTCCCTCTGACAGTAATACCACCCGACCATCGTGAGACCCTAGGAGGGCAGGTTACTGAGATGGAGATTAGGCCAGCACTAAAGGAGATGGCTCGAGGGAAAACTCCCGGCCCTGACGGATTGCCGGTGGAGTTTTACTCCACGTACACCCAGACCCTAGTACCAAAACTAGTGGAGCTGTATACCGAAGCCTGGAAGAAGGGGGAACTGCCTTCCTTGACCAGGGATGCCCTGATTGTGCCTCTCCCCAAAACTAAAACACCACACCGACAGGTATCGGACTTTTGCCCACTCTCGATGCTTAACACAGATTTTAAAATCCTGAGCAAGATCTTGGCCACACTTCTCCTGCCATATATGACCACCTTAATACACACGGACCAGTACTGGTTTGTGCCAACCAGATCCACCTCTGGAAAACTACGAAGGCTGTTTTCTGTGCTACACCACCCAGACCGACACCAGTACCCAGACGCATTGATAGTATCAATAGACTTAGAGAAGGCATTTGATTCGGTTAGATGGGACTTTCTCAAAGGCACAATGGAACAGATGGGAATGGGGAGGACTGGATTAGATGGCTGAAAATTCTATATACACTCCCGTCTGCGCGAGTGAGGACGAATGGTGTGATCTCGGAATCCTATCATATACACAGAGGTACTAGGCAGGGATGCCCCTTGTCTCCGTTGTTGTTTGCTATCGCAATAGAACCCCTAGCGACGGTCTTTCGACAACGGGAAGGCCTCCTTGGAATTCGATTGGGGCCTAAGCCCCATGTGATCTCTCTCTATGCAGATGATCTGTTACTGTACTTAAAAGATGGGGGGGGGTGGGAGCACAACGAGCTCTGGCTATGCTAGATGAATTTGCAAACCTAACAGGGCTCAAAATTAACAAATCTAAGACCTACGCCTTTCCCCTAAAAGAAGACCAAACGCAGCCAGAGACCCTTCCGGCAGGCCTGGTGTGGGACCCTGCTCGTTCAAGTACCTAGGAGTCCAGATTTTCCACAAGTTAGATGACTTACGCGAGGACAGCCTTAATCCGATTGTTAGATCACTGAAAGCGTCTGTACAATTTTGGTGCTCCCTCAAGCTGCCACTGATGACTAGAGTGGCACTGCTCTGGGAATTGATTTGCGATGGGGGACGAAATTGGGTAGCCCTGGAAATAGTACAGAATGGCTGAGAGTGGAGGACTGGGAGCCCCTGATTTCCTGCCACTTTCAAATTCAAGATCCATCAATGAAACTTGGTTTCAAAGTGGAAATTACACATGTACTTCACTTATATCCCTGTTAACTGTAGTAAGAATTTTATAATCCAAGGGAGAGCCTTTTAATTTTAATTTAATGTTTCTGGAATCTTCTTTTCCAGCTGTCCTCCAGTCCCACGCCCGGAAGAGAACCCTGAAAATGAATAAAGGGGATCGAACCGCGTCAGCGTTTTTTCCTCGTGAGATAGGAATTGAATAATTCTTTCCTATGAGGAGCAATTTGTCAAAAGTTTGTTTGCCCCCATAGACCTAAAAATGAGTACCCAGTAGGCCACAGCCTTGACAAACCCATTTCCAAAGAAGCAGAAACAACTTGTTAATAAGGCTGTCGTGTTTAAAATTGACTGGTTGTTATTTGAATGTTAATTTGTCTGCCTCATTTTTTGCACAGATTGTTTGCTTAATTTTATGTAACTTGCTGTTTCATTTTCTGCTGATAATGTTTGTTTAACTTTTGTAGAGCACTGTGGTTATAAATCAAATGTGGTAGGTAGTATGTCTTTTTGAGAACATGCTTTAACAATGTTTAATTACGAAAAAAAGACTAAATGGAAGTAAATAAAATACTTCAGACCAATTGAATGTACAAATGGTCCAAGTCTGTTTAATTTTTAAACAGCCGTATTAAGTATACGGTTAGGTATTATTTTTGATATAAAGTTGTATCGGCCCTTCCTGGCCGTCTCTGGGCCAAACTGATGGCTAGAGTGGCACTCTAAAAAATTATTATGTTACCTAGACTATTGTACCACTTTGTGAACCTCCCGGTGGTGATACTACCGGGCTGGTTTTCGGACTTGAATCAACTGCTCTGGGAATTGATTTGTGATGGGGGCCGAAATTCGGTAGCCCTGGAAATAGTACAAAGAATGGCTGAAAGTGGAGGGCTGGGAGCCCCTGATTTTGAATTGTATTATCTGGCGGCTCAGCTGTGGCTAGCCCAGTGGTTGGATGGCTGGAATGTAGAGTTACTGGGGGAGATGAGCAGGAGAAAAAGTCGGGGACAGTTAGTGGCTAAACTAGTACACCACTGTTGGAAAACGAGGCAGTATCTGTGAGGCCTGCACAAATAACATGACTACATTTGTCCTTCACTGGGAACCAAACACCCAATTGTAGCGCCTGACTCTCAGAGGTTAGCGTTGCAGAGCAGTCTGAGGCTTTACTCAAGGGAGGTGGTGTGGGCTAGTAATCGCCATTTGCAGGGGCGCAGAAATAACACTCAATAATTGATTGTCCAGTCTGTACTTTGCTTTATAAAAGTAAGAGTACATTTATTAAACACACACACTACTCAATACTATGCACCAATTTACAAATATACATAAGCTGTTGGAATTACTTTGTGACATTGCGTAACATCGCCACCCCTCCCAAAAGGGGGGGTGGGGTCTAGTACCACCACTCCCATGTATGCACATCATCTTGCCCCCTAATGCAGTGTGTTGAGCATAACCTGGAGCGAGGGCCCTGCGCACTGGCACCATCCCAGTGGCGGCCCACCCCATTACCTCAACACGCATTAAAAATAGGTTCACCTGCCCTAGTGACACATAACCCTGACTGAGCATCTTATATTGACCATACAGTATGCACCCCTACATATTCAGGGCTAACAGTCTGGGTTGTTCCTCACTTAAGCGCAGCAGCAAAAATACATGTTTACGCACACTTTAGAATGACAGTACTCAGCACATTTGTTGGACATTAAAATGCGTTGCAATTACAGCCCCTAAAGGCATCACAGATGAAATCACAGGATTATGCATATCCAGCCAGACACCCTAGCAGGAGTGTCTGGCAACATAACCCACTTTGCTTATGACATCACCTTACACAGGTACTTCACATTACATATGTGATCTTCAGTCCCTCTAAAAAGGAATAACCGTTAGTAAATGCAGTTGTGGTGCAATTACACCTCTTCACCTCCAGGGAATGCCCTACTCCAGACATCCCCAACTCAGCTCTTCACTCCATGAAGTACTTCGCAATACACCCTCAGCTGTAGAACAAAAGTTCCAGCCTAGAAGGTATATAAAAGCAGGTTGAGCCCTTGAGGGGTTATTCTTTCCAAATCCCTAGGAAACTTAGGGTGGGACTTAACTTCGTGCTGGGTGGAGACTGCGCTTCTCCAGCAGCTCCCCCAACACCCTTTTTCACTCTTGAGGGTGATCCCCTCCTCTGGGGGCCACCAGGCACAAAAACGGCAGATTTCCAAATGCCTGGCAAGGCATTATGGGGCGCTTCGTGCTCCTTGGTATGCATATTGGATGAGCGGCTCTCCCGCTGCGCCGGGGAGAGCCGCAACCGATCTAGCGCTTTGCGCCGCATTTCTTCTCTGGTGGGGGGCCCGGTCCCACCCGGACCCCCAGGTGAGTCTTGCAGCGCGGGGAGCCCACCCTCGGCCGCCTTGCTAATTTTCAGGGGCCCAGTCCCACCCGGGCCCCTCCTTTCTCCTCCGGGGTCCCGGTCCCACCCGGGACCCCTCGAGCCACCATCTCTGTTTGGGTGGGGGCCCGGTCCCACCCGGGCCCCCCACATCCTCGCTTTGATGGAGGGCAGCTCGGGGAGCCCACCCTCGGCTGCCCCCGCCGGCTCCCCGCCCGGCCCGCACACTCGTGTGTGGCCGCGGGAGCCGGCAGAGTCTTCTTGTCTGCCCGCTCCTGCGGGCAGACGCGAGGCGACTCCGCTCCTGCTTCGGGCCTCAACACGGGGAGCGCGACGGCGCTCCCGACTTGTCTTCCTCCTCTGCGGGCCCGGAGATGGGGTCCCGGGCCCCTGGACCACATTCACGGGGGACGCGATGGCGCCCCGACTTCCGCCTCCTTGTCGGGGGCCAGGGTGGGCTCCTGGCACCCCATTCCTCAGCTTCCCGGGTAGCGCGACGGCGCTTCCCGGCTTCGGCGGGGCCCGGAGTTGGGATCCCGGGCCCCAGCATCATCTTCGCGGGCCGGGCAGCGCGACGGCGCTCGCACCTCCCTTCACTGCCCACGGGGCATTTTCACGGGGAGCGCGACGGCGCTCCCCGACTTTGCTTCGGGGCCCGGGGATGGGCTCCCGGGCCCCCTGGGATCATTTTCGCGGGGGGCGCGACGGCGCTCCCCGCCTTCCTTTTCTTAGCCGGGGGCCAGGGTGGGTTCCTGGCACCCCGGAGGGCACAATCTTCACGGGGAGCGCGACGGCGCTCCCCTGCTTTGCTTTGGGGCCCGGGGATGGGCTCCCGGGCCCCCAACCTCCCCTTTGTGGGGGGTCAAAGGTCGCTCACCTTCTGGGGGCCATAGCTCGGCCCCTGGGGGACCGATCTGCCCCATTTTCGTGTCCTTTCGCTCCTGGCAGCCAGCCCCAGCCACTGGGAACACTCTCCTTTGCCCTCGGGGTCTCTGAGAGGGGGGATTCGGCAGGGAGCTGTCTTCACTGGCTCCCTGCGCCAGCCTTTCGCCTGTCTCTCCTCCTTGGCCTCACTTCTCCCTGCGCAGAGGCCTCTGCTTCTGCGCGCTGGTCCTGGGCTCCTCTTCTGGTGCTGGCAGGGCCCTGGGGGACAGTCAGGGGGTTCCTCCTTCCAACTGCCCATTGCGCCAGGCTCCAGCACCTTCCGCCTCCGCAGACCACACCCCAGAGAGAGCTCTCTTCCCCTTCCAGTGGTTTTTAAAAGTTGAGTAGGGGGCTGGCAGGAAGTCTCTGTTTGTCCTATCAAACAGCGACACATCACTTCCCTGCCCCTGCTCCCTCCTCCTTGTCCAGCCTCTGGGTTTGTTCAAAATGGCGTCGTCCAGGGTCTCTGGCCACATGGTCTCTGAAACAAGACCCTTTCCCCAGTGCTGCCTTCACCTTGGTTCAGCTTGGTGCCTGGCACCCAGCGACAGCTGCTGATGGATTAGCCTGTAGCTCCACCTATCTTCTCTCCTTGGAGGGAAGATCTTCGCTCTGGGAAGAAAGGTCATTAATCTAACCTGCCAGGGCCAGACCCCAGCCAGGGACTCAGAGAAATATGACATTTCTGGATGACCCAAAAGCAGTACAAATATGACTTGGGACTCTGCAGAATACTCCTTTTCACATCCGCTACAGGGGACTTTAGTGCGTGTCTGGAATCTGTAGGCCTTATGGAAGTTAATCTAGCACATGGGCTCCACATCCCCATAGGGGAATAATGAAGTGAAAAACACAGTAAAGCACACTGACTTTCCCTGGCATGTTCCGTCCTGGCGTGTAAGGCCTATTCCGTGTCACCACCCAATTCTGCATAAGCCCTGCCACACCATTCACTTTGTAGCTGCTCCCGGACTGCACACGCCCAGAATCTCCCCTGCGCAGCCCCTACACGTGTGCACACGCATGTACACAGGTGTCTGCATGTAACCAGTCTGGTGCCCCTTACTCCAGCTGCTGCGCAGCGGCCTAGTCAAGCTAGGGGGACACCAGTAAAATCCACATGCAGTCTCTTTCATCCTGAGTTCACTGTGGATGAGTCCCACTTTATGAGGCTTTCCCACAGTAACACTCAACACATAGGTGCTCAAAAAGCGAAAAATCCGGGTGGCCCATAGTGTCAGAACCACCTTCTAACACACGCCGCGCGCAGCTGATTCCTACAGGGAAGAAGTAGCCACCCTACATGGGTATTCTTCCCGTAGTCAGCGATAACTAGTTATAAGGGGTTCGGACCAGACCCCCCTTACTCACCAGTTATCCGCTCAGACCACTACTCCTCCCATCCATGAAATCTCCACCCATGACAGGGATCCCAGACTACCCTAAGAACCCTCCGGGCTCTAGGTTAGATACCTCTAGGTCACTCATGGTCTACATGGACTTGGCCTCACTAGGCCCACCTTTGCCCTTGGGCATGCAACACTATGCCTACCCCTTCTCTGGACAAGGGTCCAGTGCCTCAGCACCGTTGCGGTCTTCCGGGACAGGTCTACATCCCATCCCCTGGGTCACTAGCTGGTCTCCCTTCTGGAGTTTGTTCCAACCAGTACCCTCTCTCCGTTTGGTCCTTGCACCCCAAAGATGCAACCTCTCTGGACCCTCACCCTCAGCCTGCCGCTGAGGTCATTCTGCTGCCACCACCCTTTCGGGATGACTGGCCTCCCTAAAGAAAGCACAGCCACTCGTGCTTTCCCCACACAGAAAAGCACCCTTTGGCCACTGGCCTGGCTCCCTGATAGGACCTCAGACCGGCCTCACTACCACACTGGCAGTGCCAGGGAGGAACACTGAGGGTGCCCCGTCAGACATCCTACAGCTCATTCCCCCGTCAGTAGCTCCACACGGAAACTACCCGGGAACCTAGACCCCTTCCTTGTTCTCCGCTGCGAGAACAGGGCCTATGCACCATTCCCTCCGAGAGGCGCGCTCTCCTCCCAGAGTACCCTTAGAGAGCCTGTGGGTCCCGAGTTAGCTAGACCCAGGCCCACCTCTCACGGCCCTCCCCGATCTCCCAGCAGTGCCTTGGGAGACCGCCCAGGGACCTACATGGTCCCTGGATGGCCTGCACCACCCCTTATGAAGAGCAGGGTCCCCTCCCTAAGATAGGCCCCACCTGCCTTCAGGGTAGTACGACCACACCAAGCCAGGGACCCTAAAGATCCCGGCTAGCCCTGCACCACCCCTTTGCGAACCACAGGGTCCCGTCACTTAAGATAGGCCCCACCTGTGTTCAGGGTGGTACTACCTTGCAGAAGTCCACCTCCTGCATCGAGCTGGGGAACACCCTCATGCTTCCGGTCCTGGGATACAAGTCCCCTAGGACCTACCTGACTGGTCACCTGGCCAGGCATCGCCCAGCCACCACCTCAGGCTCACCACACAAGCTCCAGGTTGACATCCTAGCTCGAGCACTACCCCACCTTTGGGGCCACCCATCACCATGGGCCACCCCGGGGTAACCACTCACCGGACAATGACACCTCAGGACCGCCACCAACCCTTCACCTGGAAACCAGGGAGTACATCACCCCCACTCAGATCTCCACTTGGTCAGTTACCTAGCCCACCTAGGGTACCTAGGGGCTACCACTACACACCATCACTCAAGAACTACCCTCCTCTGGGGCCACCCCCTACCAGGGGGCACCCCTGGGTCGCTCACCTCCCCACCAGTTAACCTGGGGGCCTGCCGGGCACCCAACTCTACCACACCCTCCTCCCACCATGGGAAAAGTTCCTTGGGGTCCCCCACCATGGGAACCCTGGGGTGTTACTACCCGGGGTAAAGAAACCTCCTGCCCCACCCTTCCAGTGGTTTTGGCCTGCGCCAATGGCAAGTAAACTTTCCGCGGGGGAAGGATACCTGGGGCCCCTTCTGTGGAAACCCTCCCTGCCCTTAAAAAGCACAGGAATCTCCCAGGACCCCCTCTCTCCTGTCCCCCACAAAGGTCAATCGACCCCTTCACCCCCACCTGTGATGTAGGTATCAGTTGCTGTCCCTATCTCTTGAGGAGACACCCTCCTCATGCAGGTGTAGTGCATGTAGTGTTAGGGTTCAAAGGTGTACAATATGGCTTAGAACATTTTATGTAATCCTTTCCTGGAAAGCACCATCCCGCTAGCACATGATAATCAACATAGCGCTGTCATATCAATACAGTTTACATTTCAACCATAATATCTTCACATGACACGTATGTGCGCGGGGGCTTTCCTTTCCCATACCTTTAGTTCACCTAATCAATACTTTGAACCCTTCTCAGAGCCTTGCGCTCTTCCATTTGCTCATTACTGCATATGTAATGTGTGGCAAAACTGGACTTATCAAATGCTATAAATGCGCACTAGAATGGGATACTATGTTTCCCGCCGCTAGACACCAATGTTGGAAAACGAGGCAGTATCTGTGAGGCCTGCACAAATAACATGACTACATTTGTCCTTCACTGGGTACTAAACACCCAATTGTAGCGCCTGACTCTCAGAGGTTAGCGTTGCAGAGCAGTCTGAGGCTTTACTCAAGGGAGGTGGTGTGGGCTAGTAATCGCCATTTGCAGGGGCGCAGAAATAACACTCAATAATTGATTGTCCAGTCTGTACTTTGCTTTATAAAAGTAAGAGTACATTTATTAAACACACACACTACTCAATACTATGCACCAATTTACAAATATACATAAGCTGTTGGAATTACTTTGTGACATTGCGTAACATCGCCACCCCTCCCAAAAGGGGGTGGGGTCTAGTACCACCACTCCCATGTATGCACATCATCTTGCCCCCTAATGCAGTGTGTTGAGCATAACCTGGAGCGAGGGCCCTGCGCACTGGCACCATCCCAGTGGCGGCCCACCCCATTACCTCAACACGCATTAAAAATAGGTTCACCTGCCCTAGTGACACATAACCCTGACTGAGCATCTTATATTGACCATACAGTATGCACCCCTACATATTCAGGGCTAACAGTCTGGGTTGTTCCTCACTTAAGCGCAGCAGCAAAAATACATGTTTACGCACACTTTAGAATGACAGTACTCAGCACATTTGTTGGACATTAAAATGCGTTGCAATTACAGCCCCTAAAGGCATCACAGATGAAATCACAGGATTATGCATATCCAGCCAGACACCCTAGCAGGAGTGTCTGGCAACATAACCCACTTTGCTTATGACATCACCTTACACAGGTACTTCACATTACATATGTGATCTTCAGTCCCTCTAAAAAGGAATAACCGTTAGTAAATGCAGTTGTGGTGCAATTACACCTCTTCACCTCCAGGGAATGCCCTACTCCAGACATCCCCAACTCAGCTCTTCACTCCATGAAGTACTTCGCAATACACCCTCAGCTGTAGAACAAAAGTTCCAGCCTAGAAGGTATATAAAAGCAGGTTGAGCCCTTGAGGGGTTATTCTTTCCAAATCCCTAGGAAACTTAGGGTGGGACTTAACTTCGTGCTGGGTGGAGACTGCGCTTCTCCAGCAGCTCCCCCAACACCCTTTTTCACTCTTGAGGGTGATCCCCTCCTCTGGGGGCCACCAGGCACAAAAACGGCAGATTTCCAAATGCCTGGCAAGGCATTATGGGGCGCTTCGTGCTCCTTGGTATGCATATTGGATGAGCGGCTCTCCCGCTGCGCCGGGGAGAGCCGCAACCGATCTAGCGCTTTGCGCCGCATTTCTTCTCTGGTGGGGGGCCCGGTCCCACCCGGACCCCCAGGTGAGTCTTGCAGCGCGGGGAGCCCACCCTCGGCCGCCTTGCTAATTTTCAGGGGCCCAGTCCCACCCGGGCCCCTCCTTTCTCCTCCGGGGTCCCGGTCCCACCCGGGACCCTCGAGCCACCATCTCTGTTTGGGTGGGGGCCCGGTCCCACCCGGGCCCCCACATCCTCGCTTTGATGGAGGGCAGCTCGGGGAGCCCACCCTCGGCTGCCCCCGCCGGCTCCCCGCCCGGCCCGCACACTCGTGTGTGGCCGCGGGAGCCGGCAGAGTCTTCTTGTCTGCCCGCTCCTGCGGGCAGACGCGAGGCGACTCCGCTCCTGCTTCGGGCCTCAACACGGGGAGCGCGACGGCGCTCCCCGACTTGTCTTCCTCCTCTGCGGGCCCGGAGATGGGGTCCCGGGCCCCTGGACCACATTCACGGGGGGACGCGATGGCGCCCCCCCCCGACTTCCGCCTCCTTGTCGGGGGCCAGGGTGGGCTCCTGGCACCCCATTCCTCAGCTTCCCGGGTAGCGCAACGGCGCTTCCCGGCTTCGGCGGGGCCCGGAGTTGGGATCCCGGGCCCCAGCATCATCTTCGTGGGCAGGGCAGCGCGACGGCGCTCGCACCTCCCTTCACTGCCCACGGGGCATTTTCACAGGGAGCGCGACGGCGCTCCCCGACTTGCTTCGGGGCCCGGGGATGGGCTCCCGGGCCCCTGGGATCATTTTCACGGGGGCGCGACGGCGCTCCCCGCCTTCCTTTTCTTAGCCGGGGGCCAGGGTGGGCTCCTGGCACCCCGGAGGGCACAATCTTCACGGGGAGCGCGACGGCGCTCCCGGCTTTGCTTCGGGGCCCGGGGATGGGCTCCCGGGCCCCGACCTCCCCTTTGTGGGGGGTCAAAGGTCGCTCACCTTCTGGGGGCCATAGCTCGGCCCCTGGGGGACCGATCTGCCCCATTTTCATGTCCTTTCGCTCCTGGCGGCCAGCCCCAGCCACTGGGAACACTCTCCTTCGCCCTCGGGGTCTCTGAGAGGGGGGGATTCGGCAGGGAGCTGTCTTCACTGGCTCCCTGCGCCAGCCTTTCGCCTGTCTCTCCTCCTTGGCCTCTCTTCTCCCTGCGCAGAGGCCTCTGCTTCTGCGCGCTGGTCCTGGGCTCCTCTTCTGGTGCTGGCAGGGCCCTGGGGGACAGTCAGGGGTTCCTCCTTCCAACTGCCCATTGCGCCAGGCTCCAGCACCTTCCGCCTCCGCAGACCACACCCCAGAGAGCTCTCTTCCCCTTCCAGTGGTTTTTAAAAGTTGAGTAGGGGGCTGGCAGGAAGTCTCTGTTTGTCCTATCAAACAGCGACACATCACTTCCCTGCCCCTGCTCCCTCCTCCTTGTCCAGCCTCTGGGTTTGTTCAAAATGGCGTCGTCCAGGGTCTCTGGCCACATGGTCTCTGAAACAAGACCCTTTCACCAGTGCTGCCTTCACCTTGGTTCAGCTTGGTGCCTGGCACCCAGCGACAGCTGCTGATGGATTAGCCTGTAGCTCCACCTATCTTCTCTCCTTGGAGGGAAGATCTTCGCTCTGGGAAGAAAGGTCATTAATCTAACCTGCCAGGGCCAGACCCCAGCCAGGGACTCAGAGAAATATGACATTTCTGGATGACCCAAAAGCAGTACAAATATGACTTGGGACTCTGCAGAATACTCCTTTTCACATCCGCTACAGGGGACTTTAGTGCGTGTCTGGAATCTGTAGGCCTTATGGAAGTTAATCTAGCACATGGGCTCCACATCCCCATAGGGGAATAATGAAGTGAAAAACACAGTAAAGCACACTGACTTTCCCTGGCATGTTCCGTCCTAGCGTGTAAGGCCTATTCCGTGTCACCACCCAATTCTGCATAAGCCCTGCCACGCCATTCACTTTGTAGCTGCTCCCGGCCTGCGCACGCCCAGAATCTCCCCTGCGCAGCCCCTACAAGTGTGCACACGCATGTACACAGGTGTCTGCATGTAACCAGTCCGGTGCCCCTTACTCCAGCTGCTGCGCAGCGGCCTAGTCAAGCTTGGGGGACACCAGTAAAATCCACATGCAGTCTCTTTCATCCTGAGTTCACTGTGGATGAGTCCCACTTTATGAGGCTTTCCCACAGTAACACTCAACACATAGGTGCTCAAAAAGCGAAAAATCCGGGCGGCCCATAGTGTCAGAACCACCTTCTAACAACCAGAAAGTGAACCTCCCGCACCCCAACATGCTGCTAAAGCCAGCCATATGCTGTTGGAAGAGATGCCTCCGGCGCACGGAGAAGGGCCACCCATACGCACCGGAAATACCACTTATAGGAATCCCATATGGGAACCCATTGGCCCCTTACTCTGTACCTAAACTGGCGGTATGGACTGAAGCGGGGATCACAATGGTGGGAGACTGCTTACACCTGGGAGCACTGATGCCTATGGACGAGCTAATGTCTCAATATGACTTATCACAGGGCCAATTCTTGACCTACCACTCACTGATAGAAACATTTCGAGACCTATGGTGGGGGGGTTCCACCGAGCCCTCCACTCACAGAGTGCTCCAAGCACTGCTGACCTTGGGGGCTGCCCGGCATATGGTGAAATGGCTATACCAAGCACTGCTTGAATTGGTTACAAAACATCTGGACCGTACCAGAGGAAAATGGGAGGAGATCATTGGGAAACCCCTAACGAATAAGGAGTGGGCAAAAGTACTGAGGGGGTCCAAAAGGTATCCAGAAATTCTAACATCAAGATGATTCAATTTAACTATTTACACATGGTGTACCTGACCCCTCATAGATTGAATGTAATGGGAGGGGAGGGCAACAGATCCTGCGCTAGATGTGGATTAATAGATGCAGGCTTTGCACACATGACGTGGGAATGCATACACCTATGGGATTTCTGGGAAAAGGTCCTGACCGAGATTAGGAAAACACTAGCCCGTAAACCCCCAAATACACCAGAGATTTGCCTGTTGGGCCTATTCCCCAGACCCAAAGCCAGGAAAATAGGGAATAGATTTACGGATCTAGCGCTAGTCCTGGCAAGAAGACAGATTGTGCAGCATTGGATGGCAAGCACCACCCCTACGATAACAACATGGGAGAAAAATGTAGATACTTGGTCCAAGGCGGAGCTGAGGGCCCTTCAGAGAGAAGATCTACAGGTAATACGGAAACGCCCCATTGCGGAACTATGGTCAGAAGTAATGAGGGATTGGGAGTCCAGGAATAGGGAAGAAACAGAAGGAAGAGATGAGGCAGTAGAGGAATTGGGAGAAGACACCTCTAGCACAGGATCCCCAGACCCACCCAGTTCCCCACCATGACAAACACATAACTATATAAGGATAGAGGCAAGATCCTGAACTAGGAGCCCCATGACGGATTAGGAGGCATACAAGAGAATACATAAGGTACAAACAGACACTTTAAGAGACATTACACCCCAAAGTTTATTTTAGATTGTTATTTGTTAATAACTTGGCGAGAAGCGCTTGTAATTTTTTTTCTTTTTTGATTGAGATGATGAAGAAACTCCCTTAGGTACACATATGTCACGGTACGGAAAGTAAGAGCAAAAAGTACATTGCAAACTACGGATGGCAGTGTATGTTGAGTGTAGTCTTCACTCCTTTTGTAACATTGACCTCTAACCTGTACAAGTTGGCTAGTCCACTACTGTTATATGATTGTTCGTACTTGTAAAATAAATCAATACAATTTTAAAATCCCAATAAAAATATGTTTTAAAAAAAACATCACCCATGTTGCCATGCTGAAGTCCCAGTCAGGCCACTATTATTGTAGCTTATTGTGACAGCTCTGTTAGCGAACTGACAATAAAAAACACCACATTTTGCACCGTGAACCTGGCCCTTGTACAGAATGTTCAAGATATTGTGATAATATGCCTACGAAGTGGAAATGTAAGCAATGCTGTTTCAGAGAATATTATCCTGCACTGGCATGCAAGCAAATGTGTGTCAAATGTCATTGTGTTTAAAAAAAGAAAGCAACTTAAAAACGTGAGCATGTAAAATGGGGATGTTTCTACTTGGGCCTATAATGTAATTACATAGCACTGGAACCAGCTCCAGGCACAAAAGAGAGGAGGAACTCTAAACCGGCAAGTTGCTAGCCACCGCTGCTACTAGCTGCCGCTGGGTGCCCCAAGAGACCAATCCTCGATGGCCAAAATTTGCACCCAAGCCAACCAGACCCGGGAGTGCCATCACTGTCCAGATTGGTCTCCCAGGGGGACACAAGCCGCCACTAAAGGATTTGTCTCCAACTGCCATATCCCGAGAGCTGAATCTCAGCTGCCACTGTTCTTCTATCTCCGGAAAGAGGACTTTGTGGGACTCAACCCTCTGTGGACCAAGTCGCCCCACATCACCTGTGGACTGGGGAACCACCACAAAGGCACCCCCATCAAGCGCACTGCAACCGGAGCATCCTTGAGCATCTTTTCATCCTGCGTCACCAGCATCAGGACCACTCCATTATAGTTCATATGGGTCTTACTGTAATGGCTGGAACTGGACTGGAAACCGCTCTAGTGGCCAGGTAACTGTTCAAAGTATCATTAATGGCCCACTAGACCTTATCCTGTTGGATTTGTTAGCCCAAGCTGGGCTGGAGTAGCCAAACTAACGTTTACAATCTTTTGAAAAGTTTCAAAATTTGTGTTGACCAATGCTTGTTTGCTTGATATTAAAAGTGATAAAATGTTTAAACTTTAAAAATCTGTATCTCCGGAACCCTCTGGTGGATTTTGCTCTTCAAGGGCTCTAAAAATTCATAAAAATATAATCTATTTTTATAAATTAGTGTTGGGTTTCTTTCATGTCATGTGGCTTCTTATTTTGGTGTTTGGTACTGTTTTATACTTTATGCCTTTTTCAAGCCTTGCTGCTCAAAAGCCATAGCTACCCAGTGTTGAGCTTAAGGTTGTTCAAATGAGCCTGAAGGGAACCAATAAAGGTTTTGTGAGTGTGTTTCATGATAAAGCTACCTAGCCATATCATGTTATACACCCAGATCCTCACACTTCCTAGTCAGCTTTACTCTAAACCCAGTGGGAGTGGGGAGCTACCTCAGGACTGGTTTGGAGTGACCACAAGGCACGGTTTGCCCCTTATCATACCCGACCTCTGGGTGGGCACAGGGATCTCTGATGAAGGGAAGAAGTGTTCTGTCATGATGGATTTTGGTGAAGAAGGGCACTGTGGGATAGTGTACAGTAAAACACACGGGAAGTGCTGCAAAAGTTGGTAGGGTCACCGCTCAGAACTTTATCCCAATGGTTAGGGAGTGGCCAGGAATTTCCCTCACCCACATGCTGACACTGGGCATAAAAGTGGCATCCTCTGTACCCCTCTCAAAATACTCCTGGACCTGTGAAGAATCACAAGACTGACTGTCCCGCTGTCTTAAGAACCTGAAGGAAGACTGGACCTGCTTGTCTTGAACCTTGGACCCCAGAAGTGACTTCAAGAATCAGTTGGCTGACCTCCTGTTTGAGCTACAGAGACAAAACAAGCTACCAAAGGCCTTCCTGCAACTGTCCAACTGACCAGTTCCAACTGGACCTGCCCTGGATCCCGCTGCTGCCCTCTCCTGGAATGAGTCTTGGCCCCCAAGTGCTATCCGCAAGGTCCTGGAATCTTGGCTGGTGTCACAGTGTACCCTTCCTTAAGTTTTCTCAACCAAGAGACATACATTTTTTTTGCCAACGTTTTGCTCTGAGAACTGTCACAGCTCTGGAACCAACCTTGTAGGAAAGTAGAATATTATGTGGTATGGCTGGGTAGCTTTACCATGAAATATTATCACAATACCCCAAAGATGGTCCTTGGATTCACACTAATAAATCCTTAGCTCAGTCCTGGTAGTGTGGCAAGAGCTTTCAGGCTTTACTAGAGGAACATGTGTTTTGCATTTCAGAGTACCAACATGCACAACAAGATACGGACACGACTCGAGAGAAATCAGACACCAATTTATAAAAATAGAGTGTATTGTTATAATAATTTAGACACCAAAATGAACAGAATAGCAATCATATAACTGGAGTTATAGATTTTTGAAGCAATAATAAAAATACATACACAAAATAACATTGAAGTCAATGGCAAAATCCACTAGGTGCAATCAGTCACTTGCAGGTCGAGTTACTTGGAACCCTTATAGGGTTATGGTCATGCGGGCCCCAGGACCAGGCCACAACAGTCAGTTCAATTTTGCCTAGCCCTTAGAGTTTACGTGCAGAGTTGTTATGGCTGTCCTTGGTGCTGAACTGGAGCCACGGGTGATGTTGATTTTACAGCTGACGGTGCTGCAAGAAACAAAATGCAAAAACACAACAGGTACACAGCTACTGACGTTGGATGATCATTGCACAGTGTTCTCTGTAGTTGCAGCGTCGAGTGTGGGGGTTGGTTACTAGATTGGTGACCAACAAGCCTTGGCAGCTGAAAGCACAACAAAAAGCCCTGGAACTTCACTGGGTCCCCTGGGGCAAAGGGAGGGCTGTTCTCTCCTCAGTGGGACAGCCCAGGTGCATATTAGAGGTGTTGCAGCCTTTGAAGCTCACCGCTCTGTTGTGCCAATTCACTAGCCAGCAAGGCAAGAGGGAAGTGTAACTTCCTTCCTGCCCAGCTTTTGTTTCTAACTACTGGGAGTGATCACACTACTTGGCATGAGGTCAGAATCCTGTCTTGGCGGCAGCAGGCACAGAAAAGTGCGGACTGGTCAGCCATAGCACAGTAATGCTGGGGGAAACCAGGCGGCAACCTCAAAGGGGCCCTCTGGGTGCATGTCACGTCACCCAGGGCATGAGAATCATGTCAGGGGTGAGAAGGCACATTGTTTGATACCAATCTTGGAAGTGCTCGTTTGACAGCCTATGTTATCCTATGGACCACTAACACATATAGTAGTTTCCAATGGGGAACACCACTATAGGGACATATATGCTTGCACTTGTATGTCCACACCCTTAATAAAATGCACCCTGCCTCCTGGGCTGAGGAGGCCTACCTTAGGGGTGCCTTACACACATTAAAGGCAGTGTAGGTGACTGTGCCACACATGGTGAGGGCATGATCGAGTACAAACAGTTTGCACTGCTCCTGCAGTCTGCAATTTCAGGCTTTCTGTCAGTAGTTTTCATGGGTCATCAAGGGTGGCACAAAACCGTGCTGCAGCCCTAGGGACCCCTTTACACTCAATGTATTGAGTACCCCTGGTGAAATATACTATGGAATTATAAAGGAGCAAAGCTTTTGCCAAATTGAGATTATCAAGTTGAACATAACAGTTTTAGGAGAGAGCATATGCACTGGGGTCTAGGCAGCAGACTCCAGTACACTATCAGAGTCATAACCATCAACATTTGGAGCAACAAATGGGGGTGACATTACAAAAAGGGGCACTTTCCTACAAATCTGCTGAGCCAATCCAATGAAGGTGCATTGCCTCTAGGCCAAAAAGTCAGATTGCACCTGCTACGTTCTCCGCAGCAGCAAATCTGATCCAACGGGACTTCAGTGACTACAACCTGAAGCCTTGCCTTGCTGGAAGAATGGAGCACCAAAAAGTTACTAAGTCCGAAGGTAGAAATCTTCAGTGGGAGAAGGCAAGAAAAGTATCTGGCCATCGAGGGACCTTCTCACTCTGAGCTTTCCCTCCAAAAGCCAATGGCTTCACCGAGACCTCGTCTAGTGGCTATCTGATAACTCTTCATTGACAACCTACTGCCTTGTCCCCCTGAGGATTTTTGACTTCTATCCCAGAGACTAAGATAAAACTGTTCACCGGGAAGAACCTGGTCTCTGTATCTGAGTAATGCTCCATTGCAGCCGGGCTTAACCTTTGACTTTGTCTCGGTCCAGCACAACCAGATTACTGGGTTGTCGCCTAAAAGCTTTTTCTTGCTATTTTGAACTTTACATTTTAAAAGTTCATAACTATGGTTCTACTTATTTTCATGGCATTTCATATAATAAAATGAACTCTATTTTTCTACATTGGTTTGGAAGTTTTCATATGTTGTGTTTTTCTTTATTACTGGCTGAGAATTCAGAAATACTTAACACATAGCTTCTAAATTTAACCTGACTGCTTTTGTGCCTAGGTACCAGGGCCCATATTACAGATAGGGCATACTCTCTATGTTTGTGCAACGGCGCACATTAAAGCAGGTGCGTTGGGTGCAAACATGGAAAGTGCGCCCTATCAGGAAGAATGCGCTGCCCTCGGTGCAGCTGCGAACTCGCGCTGCCTCCAGGGCAGATCATTCAAGAGAAATATGAAGCAGCTGTTTTAAAGCTGCTCTGTGTTTCTCTGTGCAGGCTGCAACCCGCTTGAACTTTTAATAGGGATTAGAAATACACTTGCAGGTGGGTGCAGTGTGTGACTGCACCCTCCTGCAACGGGATGTCTGGGGGGGGGTCCATGAGACCCCCTTTAATCCCTTTGGAGCGCTGCATTTAGAAGGCGCACAGAAAGAGCACCACCTTCTTGTGGCGCACTTTTAATGTGCCTTCTAAAGGTATGTTTGCCTCTGCACCCAAATCAGTAATACGGCATGGGCGCACAGACAAAAAGATTCCCTCTTTTGCATGGGGCCAAGCCCTTATGCAAATGAGGGAATGCCCTTTAATGATAGTGCTGGTGTTATATATGTGCTGGCGATATCTGTATTACAGAAGGGCCCAAGCAAGCATTTGCAGCTTTTTCTGAAATACCAAAGTGCCCCTGGGGCGATCAAAGCTGATGCAAATGCCTGTTGCGCCCCCAGGGCACTTGTGTAAGAGGGCCCCAGAAGATTAAACACAGGTTTATTTAGTGTCTTTAGTGGTTTACCCTGACAAGAACTGTAATTATTATTTGAGGTGGGTTCTCACCCCCTCAACTTATACTCCAATCACTTATACTGATGTATTATGCTTGCTCAGTTTGCTAAGCGTCTGTATGCGCCGAATCTTGCTATCATATTCTTTATTTTTGTACGTTTAGAATGTCTCAGAGCAATCCAAAGAAGGTGGAAAGTGTCCTGTTCTAAGTATATATAAAAATCGATATAATCAAATAAACTGTATGGCTATTCATTTTAACTCTCAGACATAGGCTAACTGAAACAAGTGCCTGCATAACTCACAAACCACATTCTGACAGATAATTTTCTACTGGAGTAACTTTCATTTGTAAGACAAAACAGTTGAGCACCACGTTCAATCTCCTATGAAGACAAGTCCCAGTCCTGAAATACATTTTCATTTGAATTTAAGCATTTCGGTCTCTGGGGATATTGTCAGGTAACTGTAAGAACTACTTTGGTGCCTATATCTACGTAAACGTGCCATATCTCTCCCCAAGGGCCTTTTATCTAAAGACATGACTAACTTCAGAATTCATTGTGGCTTCCATATTGTGTTCGGGCCTTTGTAAATTACTTTTCACAAAAATAATAGAGTTCTTGCTTCGGTGACATTTTGTCCAAATATCTCCTTTTGATTGATCTTAATATGCTTTGAAACTAACCATTTGATCTCATGGTGATTTATCCCATCAAAATGTTTGAAAGGAGGCGTTTTTCTCAAACGACCTTGGGTGATTGATTTAATTGCCCCACTGATCTTTCCATTACAGCAAAGATTACCTTGTGTTCATACATATATCAAGCCTGCAGTATTTCATTTTTCTGATCATTTAAATTCGAAGCAGTCTCATCGGGGAATTAAGTTTATTTTACATTATAAATTACATCTCTATGTAGAACGTGTTATATAATTGCAGTTATGGATTTCTATTCATACCGCTTTCCAATTCCACTCATAAATAAATTGTTTAGCTAGGCCATATTTTCATCACAGAGTGTGTTGTGTCAAAAAAACTTCCATGGTTTTCAATGTTCCAAATGAATTCTGCCACCATGTTTTAAGGGATGATGTACAAAAATATTTTTACACTCTCAAAGCCTGTGGTGCAATAAATTACAGGTTTTTGCAAGTGCAAAAAACAAGACTGAAATGTACTAAAGTGGCATTAAGAGCATCAAATGGATTTAGCAATTCATATTACTTCTTGTAATTCTTTAGAAAAAGGGGGCGTGCAAGGGGCGTTCCCTTTTCCATTGGTTTGCAGCTGCTAATGTGATCGCCAATCATTGATGGGATAATGACATGTCGAAAGGGCATGGTCCCCCTTCATAAAGTAGAAGCTGTCACTGATGGACAGCTTCCAATATATCAGTGTGGGCAGGCGCGCCGTTACTTCCTTCCCAGCCATTCAGTGGGATTCGCAAAAGGAATCCGTTTTCATTAACATACATGAGGTAGGATTTCCACAAGTCAGCCCTATATGGACGTTTTGCATTGTGATGGATTAGTACACCCGTCGCAGCAAGAACAAAAAGAATGGATCGGGTCGCACTGCAGTGCTAACATAAAAAATGATTGCTTTTTCCACCTGATGCATAGTACATTCGGGCCTTGATTTCTTTAATGTTTTCGTTTCTTGCTCCTCACCACACTGGCATGAGTTGTATTATTTATATTCCTTTATATGTGACCAAGTAACAGCATCAACTTTTCTGGCAACATCACAAAATTTCTTTTTAAAAAATTGGCGTATTTAAAGAAAACTACTACTACCGAATTCGTCGAATCGGTTTTCCAACACAGCCCATAAAAGGCCAACAAGCACTGCAAACTCCTAATAAACTAAACTCTAATGGATGAATGCAAACAAAATGTAACGGCATAAAATGTCCTTGCTTCGTTGGATGCTGTAACGCTGTTGTGACGGGACAGTAGACGTGCCTATGCCTCAATAACCGCATATGTGTTACCCTATAAGACACCCTCGGTACAAACAGCAACATTATGTGGATGCTGAGACAATAATATCAGAATTAGGAGTGTGCAAAATGTGCGGTCTAAAAAAAGAAAATAGGCATCATTCTGCAACAATGATGCAAATAATGCATATTATGTGAAACGACCTTAGCACCGTTTCCCATCAAAAATGAATGCGAGGGCATACTTCCCGTGCAAAAATCATGCAAAATACCACCATGCAACTGCTTGAGTAGAACATGTTTTCCGCAAGTAATTTGCTACTCAAGCCAGTCTCAGTGAACAAAACTCATTCAAAATTTCGCATTATTCAAAGGGGCAAAAAAATTGCACATTTTGGGCCTCGTCTACAAGAAAATTACACAGCACGGTGCTGCAAGCCATTTAACGGCACTGTGCTGCGTCATTTTCAAAGCCAGAGATGCGTTGTATTACCAACATTACGACACATCCCTGTACTTTACCCTGCGCTGATGCACAATTGGCTGCCATGCATCAGCGCAGGCACCCGTGCGTCATTTTGCAAGAGTGCCTGTGCTGCAGGTATGATTATTTTTGTGCAGGAAGGGACACCTTCCAGCACAAAAAACATCATTAATGGCATTTTCCTCTTTCTAGGTGTGCTGTAGAATGCAGCACGCATAAAGTGGAAAAAACAAGGAGAAATAAAATGATTTCTCCTCGTTTCACCATTTCCACGAATCCCCTGGGGAGGCATAAGATTCTGACGCATTCCCAGTTTTACAAAATGTTGTAATTCTGGAAATGCATCAAGTTCCATGGATGTTGCGTGGGAACACCGACAGCAACACCCATGGAACGCCCCTTTTCACGCACAGTAATGCCCAGTGCTTCCCAAGAGCCACTGTAACCACCCTGTGGAGGAGGAAGTGGCCCTGCGGCAAATCAAATTCCGTCCAAAACTCCTCAAATGGAAGCATGTCTGAGTCTCTGAATAGGTCCTAGACTTTTATCGCCCCAGCCTCCACCCACTGGTCCAGTTCTCCACATTCTCTGCTGTGAGGTAACTCTCTTATCGTGGTTAGGGGTATTTCCGGTGAGTATGGTACCTTACTTCGCATTTTTTGTAGGCAACGGGTCCAGCATCTGGCAATCACCTGGAATTCCTGGGTCTCTCCTACTGCATTGTGCCACACCCTAAGGAACATCTTAATGAGATCAGGGAGGGGGTCGCACGTGGGTTTTGGGACCTGGCAGGGTCTCTCCTGCTCGCTATCCCTTGTGGCAGCCATTGTAATTGTGCTGCAATATAATACGTCTCAAAGTTGGGTACTGCCAATCCCCCAGCTGTCTTTGAGTACTGCATTGCTGCCAAGGCTACACGTCTGTGACCCTTTCCCCATATAAAGGCGACTGCTAAGGAGTCGAGGTCTTTGAATGTTGCCCGTGGCATCCAGACCGGGAGCGTATTGAAAAAATATATAAGGCAAAGTTTTTAAAAGAGTTATTCGGCCTGCTATGGATAATGCCAGGGTCTTCCAGAAGTCCATATGGGACCGAAGGGATTGGATGGCTCGTCCTATGTTGCCCTCTAGCAGATCCTGGTGATAATGGTAGGTTTGACCCCCAGGTACACCAGACATTGAAGCTCCATTGCAACCTCTCCAGTCCCTCCGGTGGGGCGCCGTGTGGTGCCATCGGAAAGAGCCTGGATTTCTGCCAATTCACTTTTAGTCCAGATAGAAGTCAGAAGTGGTCCATCATGGACCTAGCCCCCTTCAAATCCTCTTTCGTATCCCGGAGGAAAATCATCTGCATATAGAGCTAAGCAGTGTAGATGTCCCTGAGCGGCAAGTCCCTGGTACGCTTGTCCCAGTCGCGCATAGCCAGGAAGAGGTTCCATGGGTAGCGCAAAAAGTAAAGGGGACAAGGGACACCCTTGCCTCGTGCCATGTTCCACAGGGTGCCTCCCTGATATGACCCTTCCCGTCCGAACCCTAGCAGTTGGGTCAGTGTAAAGCAGTTTCATCCAAGCGAGGAAGTTCCGGCCCAGGCCCATGTGTAGCATTACCTCATATAGGTAATGTTATTCCAGGCTGTCAAACGCCTTTTCTATGTTGACAGCAAATACTACAGTGTTCGGCGGGTGCTGCACGCCAGTTTCCAGTAGGGCCAGGAGCCTCCTGATATTGCTGGTTGTATTACGCCCCGATATGAAGTCTACCTGGTCTGGGTGTATTAATTTAGTCATGTACGGCAGTAACCAAACCGCCAGTATCCGACTAAGTATTCTTTAATCTATGTTTAACATTTATAGCGGCCTATATGCTGTTTGGTCTGTTGCAGGCTTCCCGGGCTTCAGAATGGGTATTATAAGCACTTCACAGGTGGCAGTTGATAGACGTCCTGTTTCCATGGCTGCTGCATAAAGGGCCACCAGCTTAGGAGTTTAATACTCGGAATAAGTGGCATAAAACTTTAGCTGGGAATCCATCTGTTCCAGGATTCTTATTCCGTGCCATGGTTTTCATGGCGCTCCTTATCTCCTGAGGCGTTATTTCTCAGCCTAGCTCCTCTGTCTTTGTCTCCTCGAGGCGCGGCAGATTTAAGTTATCTAGGTAGGCATGTGGCTCTGTGGGGTTGTGTGATGTTGCACTTTTGTAGAGGGTCGAGTAGTAAAGGGCAAAGTGGGTTTTAAACTCCTCCTGGGAGTATATTGCGCCCTCTCCCTCCGTCTCCAGTGCCATTATGGGAGATCCCCATTTAGTCGGATTAACCAGCCAGGTCAAAAGGGACCCCAATGTGTCCCGCTCATCATGTGTTCTATCCATGTATTATTTAAAGTCGAAGCACCTGAGCCACTTCGTCTGGGTAGCCAGGGCTTCTTTGGCCTCCAAAAGATCGGGCTGCAGGTCCTGGTGTACCAACCTGCGCCTTTCCAGATCTATCAGGTGTTCCTCTGCCGTCCTAACCTCCCCCTGTACGGTGTGGCAGATGACCTTGGATTCAGCAATGGAGTAATTGCTTAGGACTATTTTAAAGGCGTCCGACTCCACTTGGAGTGAGGATGCAGTGCCTTCATTATCCTTAAAGTATTGAGTCAGTTTGGCTCTGATTGTTTCACGGAATACCTGGTCTTCGAGCGATTCCATATTTAGTCGCCAAGTGGGATGGAGGGGCGAACGGAGGACAACTGAATATGGACTAGAACTGGGCTATGTTCGGGGATTGTGCGGGCTTGATATTCCACGTAACATACTGATCTGTGAGCATCGAGGGTACCCAGAAATGTATTGAGTCTGACGTGCACTTCATGCAGGCCAGAGAAGAAGAAATAATTCCAGTTTGTGTGGGTGCATCTGTCTCCAGGAGTCAATGAATCCCCATTGTTACTACCGTTGCGTGAACGCTCCGGTTGTGCGGTTAGTTTGGGAGTCCCACAGTGGGGGGGGTGGGATCTATCAAGTTGTGTGTTTACCATGCAGTTAAAATTGCCCCCCAGGATGGTTGATCCAGTTAAATGCACTAAGGGTTTCAACAAACCTTCTAAGAAGGTGCTCTGATCTACATTTGGGGCATAAATATTCATGATAGTGAGGTCCCGACCCTCCAACCGTCCCCACACCACCACATATCTGCCCCCTGGGTCTATCAGGATGCCAAGGCATTGGAACGCGACCCCTGCTCTAATCCAAATCAGAACCCCTCTCTCATAAGCTGAGTATGTGGTGTAATATACTTGGCCTCTCCAACGGTGCTGGAGTTCTCTTCCCTCCTGAACTGTTAGGGGCGTTTCGTGTAGTAGTGCAATTTGGACGCCTCTCCTGTTCAGGTAAGAAAGCACTTTGTAGCGCTTGGACATTGTGTGCATGCCGAGAATGTTCCAGGAGAGGCATTTATATACTAAAGGGGCTGCCATGGATAAAACAGGTCGAGTGTGCTAAATCTTGTGCTCGTGTTCCGTCTTCCTCTCTCCCTCACCCTCTCTTTGTACAGTGCACACATTTTAAGCATCGTAGTATGACTCAAAGAACCCCAAAAATTCACCCAGTAACAATTACCCCAACTCCCACTCCCCGGGACAGCCAGGTAATTGCCCCCATCCAAACAAAGAATCCAAGCAACAAAACACGGGTGACTTCCCGCAGGTGTCTGGTAGGGGCTGGTCTGGAGTTCCTCTCCGGCAACGGTCCCTCCATCCAGCTCAGAGGGTATGAGTATCATCTCCAGCCTTGGGAAGATTCATAAGCATGTCCCTCAGCGCGCCGACAGTGCTTTCTCTGCTACACTATCGTATTATTATGTGCTGGGCATTATATGATATAATCTGCCGATCTTGGAGTAATTTTGAGCATCAGGACACTCGAGGCTGCATGACAAAATAATGTTCATTGTATAGCCACTGACTGCCCTTTGATCAAATACAACAATTGTTAAACTAAATAATATTATTGTATCACATGATATAAGTGCAAATTCTTGTGCTTTTCCTTGATAAATGTTTTTCTGTTTTGTTCTTGTCTGTGTACCTTGCTTTTAGCATGTGTTTGAATCGAATGTGACTGTAGGTATTGATGGAGCAAGGTAAATAAGAAAATTTTGAATCCCCTAATATTAATACTAATAATTAATTCTATTAATTGTTTTATAACTAATCAACACTTTACGTCTTATATAGACATATTTTATTAGGGATAACTGCAAATTCATGTTCAAAAGATAACCTACTAACGCTTGTCTACGTGATATAATAATAACATAATGGTTTGCGTACTAATTAAAATAATGTTGCATGATTTGTGCTATGTAGTAAATCGTATTGTGGCAAAAGTATGCGGATGGTAAGTAAACATAGCTTTATATGTCGCTTTTGCTAGGTAACACCTAAATGGGGTACTTAGAATGACGGGTGGGAAACGAAAAGGCTTACTTTCTTTGTTTTAATTATGATTGTGTTTGTTTTCATAATAGTTCGTTCGGGCATGCTAGGCCGCACTGTAAAAATGGCCGCAGAGGCAGATGAGCTAAAATGCGCAAGTGCAAAATGGCTTCCAATTGGGAGAAAGCTGTTGCCAATGACACGTGATCCGAAAGTAGAGCCCAGAATGAAAAAGATCAAGGTCACCATGACCTGTCACCAGAATGGGTGCCAAAAAGGGACACAGCGAGAAAGCACATGGGAACCGAAGATGCAACCGTGAATTAACAATGAACTGTTTTAATAAAGTTACAAAAGAAGTTACAAATGAAGAACTGTCAGTTGAATTGGTAATGTCCTAAAACCGTGTGAAAGGACGAAATTATAAACATTTTCGGAACTGGTTTGAACAAGGAGGGCAATGAGGAGATGCTTGCCACCCCTCCAATGGACCAATTAGCGTGAATCTCGCCCCCAAAGATTGAAACATTTCTGTTTAGTAAGCTAGTTTTAGGGTATAAGAGGACCTACTCTTAAGTAGGAGGAGCGCTATTCATACATAATTTTTGAGCACAGAACTTTGACGCTGGAGAATCGCTGCTAGTTTCCTTTAGGCCATTTTTCTTTAAATTTAATTAATTGTTTTTGCTTTTAATTCTGACTGGGAAGTAAGGAGATCGATGCGGAAAACCTGTATAGGTGGTCCGTCGAGGAGGCCTGTTTAGCGAGACAGTCAGTCAGATTTTGGGAATGCTATGCTGTGATCTGCTGTGACGAACTTTATTTTTCCATCTAAAAGGGTATGCATAAATTCTCTGAACTTTATTCTTCTAATGATAATAAATGTATTAAACTGATTAATAAAATGGAGATTTCTCTATGCATTTAAATAATTAGATAAACTTTATTATAATTAAAATTACGAGTCTGTGGTTCTTTAGCTCAATAATAAATGCAAATGTTTAATAGGTTAAAGTGATTGAGCTGGTCTTAAACACCATCAACTGATTCCTACTAGTTGGTCCATCGACCAATGAACGGAATACCTTTTGGTGTTTTGGAAATTGACAGTATTAAAATCTAATTATGTATGATGTTTAAACAGTTATCTTGTCAACAGTAAAAAGGTATCCCGTTCCCTTCCAGCAGTCATCAAAGTTTTCTCTCCTAGGTAGAAGTGGATGAGATCCAGGGAATATTTGAGTGAGTGAATGTATATGCGGTGTTATGGGCCCCACCGTCATATTGGTATAGTTGTGGAAAAAGGAGTGTTTCCGACCTGGATGCTATGTCCTTAGGAGAGGAAAATATATTAGTCGCGCTGGATCAGATTTTTTGGTAGCAGAGTTATGGTTACTATAGATTAGTTTGGTGATTATTGATTATTGATTTTTGATTATTCCATGTTTAACACTTCATGTCGAGTTGTATTACGTTATATGTAAGTCGGAAATTTTGAAGCTTCCGGAAGTAGGAAGTGGACACGTGTGGCAAGAGAAGTCACATGGAATAGTGCATTGTCTGGTTTTTCAAATTGGTGATAACACAGGTTGTGTTATGATAGGGACATTTTCTGTATAAAACATGTATGAGTGAAATAGCAACCGGTTTTCTTGTGAAACTCTGGCCTTAATTCTCAGGAGCAGTGTAGTCTCCACATGTGTTTTATCCCCAGAGAAACGGGTTTACCCCTTGCTTGAAAGAAGGGTAAGTTAGAGGGAAGTGCTACACTTATCGAACGAAACTATATTCTTGTACGATAGAGTAAACTATTACTTTGTTTAGCGAAAACAGACAATGGAAATGTGTTTTATGTTGTAACTAATAAGATTTGGTCAAGAAAACGAATTGCCGATAATTTTTGTAAAGGAGGGGTCAGGAGCAGAACTGACGTAGACAAAAGGCCGCGCTGGGATTGGCCAGTGCAATAGAAACACGGAAAACGCCCTGATTGGTGCGTTAGTGTGAGACGCGCTGGGATAGGTCCAAATAGCAGTGACGTGGAGGTTTTGGATTGGTGCGTTAGTGTGAGACGCGCTGGGATAGGTTCGAATAGCACATAGAGATCAGAGCAGAGTTACGAGCTTACAGAAGAGAAAGAAATCGTGAAATATTGCTTATTATGAATATGGTAGAGAGAAACAGTCATGGATGGCGAAAATTAAGAACTTTTTTAGGAAAGACAAAAAGGTAGTAACTAGAGAGGGACAAGTAATTCCTCCGCCGAAAACACCAGCTTCACATATGATGCTGAAATACGGTTATCATACTTGCATTTGGTTAGAAAATTGGACAAAATATACTCAGAATGATGGAGTACTGGCTTTTCCAGAGAATGGATCATTTAGCATGGCGGTACTTCAAAATTTGAGGGAAAAGATGACAAAGCTTGAGCCAAGACCTAGACCGACACAGTTTGAAGCGTTAGGTGAATTGGAAGACGAGATGTATGAACGAGAAAGGTACAGAGGTGCAAAGAATCATGGTTTTGTTCCTGGAAGGTTGTGGGGAGTGAATCATGAGGACAGAATGAAGCGTTGGAGATATGCTAACATGACATAAGGGTTGTTTCCAGCTTTTACAGTTGAAGAGGGTACAGGAATGAAGTGTGTAGAGAAAAAGAAACATGCAGTTACAGAAAGGTACAGGTATGGAGGTAGCGAGACAGAGGATGAATTGCTGGAAGATATTTTAAACAGAAACCCACCTCCATATCAACAGAATTCTGCGGTGGTGACACCCAATGCACCGCCAACGGAAACTGGGAGGAATAAAAGTCCAGAACGAAGATACGAGATAAATAGGTCAAATGAACAGCTAAAAACTCTGCAAAGTGAAAAATGTGACAGTGATAATGCAGCCGAGTTAGCAAAAACAACAAAAGAATTGACTGAGAAAATAAGAGAGTTAACAATGAACTTGGAAGGTGTGACTGTACCAGTAACAATAGGACCAGTAATACCAGTTTTTGAGAATCAGAAAATAGATGAACATTCCTTAGTCATTCCCATGAACTCAAATTTACAAGGAATGAGAGAAGGGATGGAACTAGAAAATAAAAGGGCAAGAAATTTGGTCAGTTCATATAGACCGAGCCCACCTACTAATCTAACGGTAAACGAGAGCGAGATGAGGAGGATTCCTATGGGAACTGAATCTGCATCAGAAACACCTGAGAGGAATAGAAACTGGATAGAAATGAATAGTACACCTGTAGGTCCCACTCCAGACGAATTAAATGAAAGGATGAGAAATCTGCAGAAGAAAGAGACAGAACCAAAACCATTAGATGTAATTAGGCTTAAAATAGATATGGAGGAATTAATTTTAGGGACTATTGGGACGGAAAAACTAAAAACGTACCAAGACGACGAGATAATGTTCTTATGCAAGAGCATTACTTGGAGGGCTAGAAATCTGCATGACAAATTGGAAGAGACAGCGAATGAACTAGGAGTGGAATTTGTGAAGGTCAGGAGTTTACAGAAACCGTATAGGGTAGATTTTTGTGAAAAGGATATAGAAAATCTGAACACATCAGGACGTTTAACACAGATAAAAGAATTGATTGTTTTGCTAAGAAAATGGGGTGATGTGGACAGATGGAGAAGCAGGTGGACTAAAAGGAATGAGAAAACAACTGACAAAGCGTCTTTAGCTTTTGCGGTGACAGACAAGGAGTTGGTTGTAAGGGAGTATCCCATGAGAGAAACTCCAGGAGGCAGTTATGTACATGTCCCTTGGACCAGACAGGATATATTGTCATTTACAAATGACTTTCCAAAATTGAGAGAAAAACTTGTAGAATGGTACAGACAAGTGGAAAGATTTGTCAAAGTTTCGAAGGTGTTGTGGGTAGATTTGGATGGGTTATTTGACATTGTAGTACCAGCCGATATATGGACAGAATGCAAAATCAATATTGATTGGCCAACTGTAGAATATCCTAGGGATGCAAAAACAGGAGCGCCAGGACCCGAGGTGATGAGGAAATATGAGCAGGTTATTACTTTCCTGAAAAACAAAATTCCGCCCAAAGAAACTGATTGGGTAAAGATTGATAGAACTACGCAGGAGAGTAAGGAATCTACACATGCCTACTATGAGAGGCTGATTTTGGTCTTCAAACAGTACAGCGGTTATGAGACTCTGAATGAGAAGGACATGAGTCATTTTGTGTATAGATTTGTTTATGGGCTGAAACCAGAAATAAGCGAAATGATTAAGCAGCATATGATATGCTGGCAGAATAGTACAGTGGATGAGGTGTTGAGGTATGCTAAGTATTGTAGTGATGACATTGAGAGTAGACAGCGTAAATTAAAGGAGAAAGCAATGTGGGCACAAGTGAAAGTTGCAGAAAAACAAGAAGCTCAACTGAATAACCAGGTTAATGAGACAGGACAAAATAAATTCAAACCAAATATAGGTAAAGGAAAAGGCCAAATGAGTATAGAAGAAGCAAAGAAAAAGTGGCCATGCCACAACTGCGGAAAATTAGGGCATTGGAGAAACGAGTGTAAATTTCCTCCAAAAGCTAATGCAGAAAATCAATCATTAAACCCACAGGTGCAGAGTGAGGTGAGTTACCAACAACTGCAGCAACCACAGGTAGTTACTCAGCAGAGTCAGGTGCCACAACCACTGCTACCCAAGAGTGTAAATCCACAGAGATACAGTACAGAGACAGGATTCTACGGAGGAGAGCAGGTAACACAATTGCCGCGCGCAGCTGCAATATCGCAGTATTGGTTGCGACAGGATGGGAATGAGTCGGATGAAAGTTTATGATGGTGCCTAGGAGAGGAGGAAGAGTGCGTACTTGGCGCAACTCTAGAGGTAGATCAGACAGGTCCATTTGTGGATGGAGAAGTGAATGGTGCAGATGTAACATTCCTTGTGGACACTGGAGCTACCCGTTCTACTGTTAGATCAGTGGAAATTCCAAACCTTCCTCTCTCAGGTGAAAATATCCAAGTCGTTGGTGTCTCGAATCAGCAAATTAAGGCGCCACTTACTAAATTAGTAGAAGTAAAAATTGGACCGTTCAGAGAGATGCACCGATTTGTGGTATGTGATTGCAGTCCTGTAAATTTACTTGGACGCGATCTACTTTGCAAAATTAATTGCACCATCTATTGTACGCCAGATGGGATTGCATTTCAGACACCAGATGAAGATGTATTATATAAAATGACAATGGCAGAATTAGAGCCAGGAGTGAATGACTTGTTTCCTGTGTTCGATGTAGAGAAAATCCCAATTAAGCTAAAAGAAACAGTAAAACAAGAGGTGTGGGATTTTATGGGTGAAGACATTGGGTTAATGAAAGGAGTAGACCCTGTTAAAATATCTGTTAAAGAAGGAACAAATTACCCAAATATTGCACAATATAAATTGACACCAGAAATCATTGAAGGAATAACCCCTGTGATAAATAAAATGATTGAACAAGGAATATTGAAAGAAATAATGAGCAGTCCATGAAATTCGACTATAATGGGACTGAAAAAGCCGAACGGAACATATAGAATAGTGCAGGATTTACGAAGGGTTAATAAAATTGTCGTTCCTTGTTGTCCAATTGTACCAAACCCTGCTGTAATATTGTATCAGATTCCACATGAGGCAGAATGGTACACTGTCATTGATTTGTGCCATGCATTTTTCTCTATCCCGTTACATCCAGATAGCCAGCCATTATTTGCGTTTAGGTTCGGAGAGCGTATTTTGGCATGGTGCCGAATTCCTCAGGGGTACACAGAGAGTCCCTCGATCTTTAATCAGATCCTAAAGAAGTCGTTGGAAGATTTAAAAATGCCTGAAAAATCTGTGATGGTTCAGTACATTGATGACCTATTGGTGGCATCAAAAACGAGAGAGGCATGTGTTACTGACACCATTGCTTTACTGAACCATCTAGCAGAAGGAGGACATAAAGTGTCCCCGTCGAAACTACAGTTTTGCCAACAAGAAGTTCAATACCTAGGTCATAAAATTGAAAAGGGAGTGCGAAAGGTAACGACTGAAAGAATAAAAATTATCCGAGGAATGTGAGCTCCAATGACACAAAGAGAGGTGAGAATGTTCTTGGGAATGGTTGGATATTGTCGACAGTGGATAAGTGGATTTTCGCTAATTGCAAAACCATTACAGCGATTGACAAAAAAGGATGTTAAAGATCCATTTGAGTTGAATGATGAAGAAATGAAGGCATTCAGAGAACTGAAAGCGAGACTGTGTGAAGCACCGGCACTGGGAATGCCTGACTATGAAAAAGATTTTGAACTGTATTGTAGCGAGAGAGATGGGTGTGCACTTTCAGTTTTAGTGCAAAGACATGGAAATATGAAAAGACCTATTGCATATTTTTCAGCTGTTTTAGACCCAGTAGCGAAAGCGTTGCCTGGATGTCTGAAAGCAGTAGCTGCTACTTGTCTGAGTCTGGAACAAAGTGAAGGCATTGTGATGGGATACCCACTGAGGGTATATGTTCTACATTCTGTCGAAATTCTCTTGACAAGAACCAAAACTCAATACATGACACATAGTCGGCTGACTAGGTACGAAAAAGTGATTTTAAGTGCAGACAATGTAACAATTGACAGATGCACAAGTGTGAATCCTTTGACATCATTGCCGGATGAAGAGAGTGTGAAAGGCAAAGATGAGATTGATCATGATTGCTTGAATGTACTTGAATACTGTACAAAACCAAGGCCAGACATCAGAGATGAGCCTTTAAAGGAATCAGATTGTGTGATGTTTGTGGATGGCTCATGCTTGAGGACAGATGAAGGAGTTTTGAGTGCAGCGTATGCAGTATGTACAGTAAGTGCCATAATGGAAGCATCTTGTTTGAGAGGGATACGTTCCGCCCAAGTGGCTGAGCTTATTGCTCTAATACAGGCATGCAAACTGGGAAAGAATGTCCGAATCACAGTGATCACGGATAGCCAATATGGCTTCGGAGTGGTTCATGATTTTGGGCAGATCTGGTCCCAAAGAGGTTTCTTGACGTCTGCAGGAACTCCGATTCGAAATGGTGAGTTTGTGAAGAAATTACTTGAGGCGATACAGCTGCCTAGACAAATTGCCGTGGTGAAGTGCAATGCACATAAAAATGGGGAGACTACATAACCGTGGGCAATAATTATGCAGACGAGATAGCTCAATACTGTGCTAAAAATGTAGTCTCGCTGAATAGAGGGAGAGAAAGAGAGCATGTTTCATGTCCTTTGCTTTTTACTAACATTGTCGAAACATGGGATGAGGTGAGACAGTTACAGGAAGCAGCAGATGATGAGGAAAAAGATAATTGGATAAAAGCAGGATGCAGGAAAAGGGAAGAAGATGATGTTTGGGTTTATAGAGATGAAAGACCAGTTATGCCTGATAGCATGATTTCTGACATGGCACGGATGTACCATGGACAAGCTCATATTGGAAGAGATGCAATGATCCGACTTTTCAGACAAACCTGGTATAACCCAAAATTCAGAGCCATAGCTGAGAGTCTTTGTCAAAGATGTCTTATCTGCCAACAGATAAATCCTGGAAGGAAAACAGTAGTGAGTTTAGGAACAATAGGACGAGAGGGAGGTCCTTTCACGAGATTGCAACTGGACTTTATAGAAATGCCCCCAAGCAATAGACTGAGGTATGTTCTTGTGGTCGTTTGTTTGTTTTCTCGATCGGTGGAAGCCTATCCGACCAGAAGGAATGATGGGATTACAGTAGCAAAGCTTTTGCTAAGAGAATTCATTCCAAGGTATGGTTTTCCAGTAACGATTGAAACAGATAGAGGAACACATTTTCAAAATGAATTAGTTCAACTGATATGTGAGGCTCTTGGTATTCAACAGAAATTGCAGTGTGCATACAGACCAGAGGCTTCTGGAGTAGTAGAACAAGTGAATGGAACAATAAAGAATAGGTTAGGAAAAATGTGTCAAGCCACAGGACTGAAATGGCCAGATGCCCTTCCCCTGGTGCTGATGACTATCAGAAGCCTACCTGATAGGAAAACAGGTCTGAGTCCCCACGAAATTATCATGGGACGAGCAATGAGACAAGCTCATGTACCTGTCAACAAATTGTTGACTATAACTGATGATCTTGTGATGGATTATTGCAAAGGATTGGCTGATGTGGTACATTCTGTGTTTCATCAGGTTGGACCGGATGCGACCACTCTTGAAAGAAAACCAGCTCATGATTTGAATCCAGGAGATTGGGTCCGCATAAAAGTCCACAGAAGAAGAAACTGTTCGGTTCCTCGCTGGGACCAACCACGACAGGTGATCCTGGTAACAACAACTGCAGTCAAATGTGCAGGAGTGAAAAACTGGGTGCATGCCAGCCATACTATCAGAGTTCCAGATCCTGAAGTCGACATCTGGAGATACCGGATACCAGTTCAGCATTCGATGCAGAAGAAGAAAGAAACAAGGTTCCAGAACTTGAAGATCGACCTGTAAGTCGACATCTGGAAGACCCAGGTACAAGTCTAACAACTGAAGAAGAATTTGAAACAGCAAAAGTTCCAGAACTTGAAGATCGACCTGTAAGTCGACATCTGGAAATATCAGACACCAGTTCAGCATCTGATACAGATCAATCAGATTATGGTGAAAAGATAAAGAATAAATGGAAAATTGACATCATAAATGAAGAAACTGAACGAAAAGACAGTGACAGTGAACAGCCAAGCACAAGTTATGGTAAAAATCCTACAGAAATTGTCAAAATAGACAAGGCAGGGATAGATTCAAATAGAGAGATAGAAAAATCGGAAGATACTCGAGGAGTAATAGGGACAGATACACAAACAAATAAACAGGGAAATATAGAACCAGATAGAGAGATCAACGAGAATCCGGAAGAACCTCGAGGAGGGATAGAAACAAGTGATCAAAAAGAAAAGATACAGGAAGAAAAGGAGCAAGTCAAAGAAAGTGAAATTATAAAGTTCAAGATAAGAGGAAATGAAGTAAGGTCTGAAACAGAATCAGAAGAAAGTGAAGGGGAGAGAAAACAGAGACTAGGACCAAGAAAAAGAACTTGGAGAGCTGAACGAGAAGAAAAAGAAAGTGAACCGAAAAGGCTGAGAAAAGGAGATAATTGGCCCCACGAAGTCAAAAGATTGAGATACAAAATCATAAAGATAAACAAAGATAATGCAGAACAAGTAAATGAAATAACAAGTCAAAAAGAACAAGAAAAACAAGGTGGAAAACAATTACAGAAAACAAAAAGAGTAAAGAAAGCTAATTTGAAATATAAGTCACCTGAATGGCTATACATCGCACTGACGGATATCAAAGAAGAAGGAATCACTCACGATAACCCCGAAGGAAGCTACAAACAAATGGGTGAAAGTGAAGTGCAACAAGTTTGAAGAAATTAAAAAGAAAAGCCGGACTGGACAATAAAAACCTGAATAAGACAAGAAAGAGTTCTGAGAAGAGCTAAAGAGAGTACCAAACGAGACAAAGTGAGAAAGTAGAGTGGCTGAAACGTCATTCAGAGGTGTGGTGACACAATTTTCTGTGAAAATTATACATAGGTAGTAAAACAAGATGGTAGACATGGAGAATAGATGTGCGTTTCTACGTAGATGGTGTAGAATGTGTTTCTTTTGTACAGGTTTATTAATGTTTGTATGGCTCATCTTAGCAATCACCATTCCAATTAGATTAGCTGTAGAAGAAACGTCCATAGTAGAGAACAAAACAAAGAAGGATAGCATACAGAACACAGCAACACTAGTAGATAGTGCAGAATTACATAAGGATAGATCTATAACAGATTTTTCAAAGAACGTTTTTACAAAATTATTATATGAATATGTAGAAGCCATGGATGTAAGAGATTGTTATGTTTGTATGCAATTACCTGCGTCTGTTTCCGAAGGTGTGACCTATCATCACCTTCCTTTGACGTATGGAATAACATGTAGTGTCTTAGCTAGTTTGTTTTATAAAACAGGTAGATTAGAATATTATTATACTGACATAAATAAGATTTTTGCAGAAATTCCTATAATTCCTGAATTAAACAAGGTGAAAGTGGCAAAGATGTTTGGTGAATTTTTCTTAGAGAATAAAGAATTGACATTAGATGATGTAGTTAAACATAACCTTACTTGTGAGTTAAAGAAAGAGGAAAAGGTGTTCTTAGAAATGGTAGAAAGCAGAAGAGTAAAATTTCAAAGGAAAGTAGTAGAGGAAGAGATGAAAACACCACTATGGACATTTGAAAGAGAAAGTGATGATAAGAAAAAGACAAATGCAACTATGACTTTAGATTGGCCCCACCAGGGAAAGTTGTGCATTAGTAGAAATAAAACTAGGTATGACAACTATTTCGTGGGTTCCAGCGATTGTCGAGACAATTATAAAATTTTAGGAGGATGGGGATTCAAAGGAGGAAAAGATCCAATATTTCCAGGGATCTATTATATTTGTGGGAACAGGGCTTATTACAGGTTGCCGGACCATTGGACCATTGGACCTTGCTACTTAGGCCTGGTCTTTCCAAAAATATTTCATGTAGATAGAGAAGAAAAAGGAACACACGAGATGGGTGCAACATTCACACGTAGAAAAAGGGAAAGTTTTTCAGAAATAGTGGGTGACATTTTTGGAGCAATGATACCAGCAGTGGGAATATCTTTAAATGCATTTAAAATTCGGAAATTGTCCACAGTAGTAGATCGTTTATCAACGAATACTGCTGGAGGGTTCTTGATGGTAAATACCGAGATGGTTGCCATGAGAGCTATGGTAATGCAAAATCGACTTGCCCTTGACATTCTTTTGGCAAAAGAGGGAGGAGTCTGTGGAATGCTGAAAGTCAACATTGTTGTACTTACACTCCAGATAAAAGTGAAAATATACAAAAGTATATAAAGAATATTAAAAATTTGCACAAAGAACTTGTTCCACTGGAGGTTGAAACTGCTTGGGAGAAACTTGGTAAGAGTTTTTCCTCAATACCAAAATGGTTCACTGAAATAGGTAGTTCTATTGTAGGGAAAGTTTTGATATCAGCAACATTAGTAATTTTAGGAGTGTTATTCTTGAAATGTGTTATCATATGTATTAAAAGGAAAAAAAACAAAACAAAATGAAGAGAGAAAATAAGATAAATAAAGAAAGAGAACGAGAATTAGATGAAATAGAACTAAGCCTGGGCGTAGTTCGCGAAGTAGCGCTACGCGAAGCTACGCAAAGTGCAGTTCGCACTACGCGAACTACGCGTAGCACTACGCGAACTGCGTAGTGCACTGTTTGCAATGATTGCACAGTGCCGGATGCTTGTCCGCACTGTGCAATCATTGAAAACGGCATCTTGCACAGTGCGAGCTGTCTTACTGCCGCTCGAGTAGATTTTTACTCGAGCGGCAGCTTTCTCAACGCGAACTGGTAGTTTCTCATCGCGAGCGGTCGCGAGCATACGCGACCACTCGCAATGAGAAACCTGACCTCCCTGCGTTGAGAATCTCGCTGGGATGTCATTTTGCTTGCTCGCGGTCGCCAACTTGACGTTGAGGACCGCGAGCAAGCAAAAAATGACCGCTGCACTACGCTACGCTATGCTACGCGTGTTTGCACTGTGCTACGTGCAATTCGCGTTGTGCGAAGTAGCGCAAACTTCGCAAACTACGCGAGCGTAGCGTAGTGCTTTGCCCAGGGTTAAATAGAACTAGAAGAACTAAAAGACAGTATGTATGAAAGTACAAAGAGACAAGATGAAAGGGATACAGATGTGTAAAAACTAACAAGAAGCAAATGGATAAGAAACAATGCTATCAGTAAAATTGTGAAACATGGGTTTTGTGGTGATATTAAAAATCACCAAAGGGGGAGTTGATGGAGCAAGGTAAATAAGAACATTTTGAATCCCCTAATATTAATACTAATAATTAATTCTATTAATTGTTTTATGACTAATCAACACTTTACGTCTTATATAGACATCTTTTATAAGGGATAACTGCAAATTCATGTTCAAAAGATAACCTACTAACGCTTGTCTACGTGATATAATAATAACATAATGGTTTGCGTACTAATTAAAATAATGTTGCATGATTTGTGCTATGTAGTAAATCGTATTGTGGCAAAAGTATGCGGATGGTAAGTAAACATAGCTTTATATGTCGCTTTTGCTAGGTAACACCTAAATGGGGTACGTAGAATGACGGGTGGGAAACGAAAAGGCTTATTTTCTTTGTTTTAATTATGATTGTGTTTGTTTTCATAATAGTTTGTTCGGGCCTGCTAGGCCGCACTGTAAAAATGGCCGCCGAGGCAGATGAGCTAAAATGCGCAAGTGCAAAATGGCTTCCAATTGGGAGAAAGCTGTTGCCAATGACACGTGATCTGAAAGTAAAGCCCAGAATGAAAAAGATCAAGGTCACCATGACTTGTCACCAGAATGGGTGCCAAAAAGGGACACATGGGAACCAAAGATGCAACCGTGAATTAACAATGAACTGTTTTAATAAAGATACAAAAGAAGTTACAAATGAAGAACTGTCAGTCGGATTGGTAATGTCCTAAAACCCTGTGAAAGGACGAAATTATAAACATTTTCGGAACTGGTTTTAACAAGGAGGGCAATGAGGAGATGCTTGCCAACCCTCCAATGGACCAATTAGCGTGAATCTCGCCCCCAAAGATTGAAACATTTCTGTTTAGTAAGCTAGTTTTAGGGTATAAGAGGACCTACTCTTAAGTAGGAGGAGCGCTATTCATACATAATTTTTGAGCACAGAACTTTGACGCTGGAGAATCGCTGCTATTTTCCTTTAGGCCATTTTTCTTTAAATTTAATTAATTGTTTTTGCTTTTAATTCTGACTGGGAAGTAAGGAGATCGATGCGGAAAACCTGTATAGGTGGTCCGTCGAGGAGGCCTGTTTAGCGAGACAGTCAGTCAGATTTTGGGAATGCTATGCTGTGATCTGCTGTGACGAACTTTATTTTTCCATCTAAAAGGGTATGCATAAATTCTCTGAACTTTATTCTTCTAATGATAATAAATGTATTAAACTGATTAATAAAATGGAGATTTCTCTATGCATTTAAATAATTAGATAAACTTTATTAAAATTAAAATTACGAGTCTGTGGTTCTTTAGCTCAATAATAAATGCAAATGTTTAATAGGTTAAAGTGATTGAGCTGGTCTTAATCACCATCAACTGATTCCTACTAGTTGGTCCATCGACCAATGAACGGAATACCTTTTGGTGTTTTGGAAATTGACAGGATTAAAATCTAATTATGTATGATGTTTAAACAGTTATCTTGTCAACATTAAAAAGGTATCCCGTTCCCTTCCAGCAGTCATCATAGCTTTCTCTCCTAGGTAGAAGTGGATGAGATCCAGGGAATATTTGAGTGAGTGAGTGAATGTATATGCGGTGTTATGGGCCCCACCGTCATATTGGTATAGTTGTGGAAAAAGGAGTGTTTCCGACCTGGATGCTATGTCCTTAGGAGAGGAAAATATATTAGTCGCGCTGGATCAGTATGATTGGAGTATGTGTGTGATTCAGCATGTAGCATTTTTTGTAGTGTATAGATTTTATTAACATAATTGAATAAAAACGTTTGTATTTGGTTTCACATTTGTGTTGCCCCTCTATATGTGTGTAAATTATAACATGTTAAAAATTAATAGATGTGAGTTTCCCTAGGTCCTGTACATTTACATCACGGAGCTGCAGTCAGAGTCTTAGTCCCTTGCAACACTCTTTCCGTCAGGTGTGAGGGATCCATGCCCTCTTCGCTCAGTAGTGCCACCACTTCCATCACCTGTTGTCATTCCAACAGTGCTTCAGCCTGCAAAGGAGCAGCAGAGCTACTCAGTGAGTTCCTTCTTCTGGAGCGAGATTTGAGCTCTCCCCTCTTCCACAGGCTCTGAGCGGGCCCCGGCTGCGGCTGCTGATCTAACCAATCCCAGATCTCCTGCGGGGAGTAAACAATTTGGTTCCTGCAGGTGTCGCCACTGTCAGCCGGGCCGGGAATAGCATCGCGTAGGCGAGCTGTCAGAGCCTCTTTTTCGCATCTTGAAAGGATGCCCTTCATTTTGTACCTCTCTTGAGAAGTCCAGGAAAATCCTTTTGATTGCATTTTCTACACGCAGGTCGCCCCTTCGTCAGGCCTGTGCCAGGATATGGTCCCGATCTTTATAATACAATAGGTGGGCAACCACTGGTCGGGGGTGTCCCAGTAATGGCGGCTTAGTTGGTACTCGATGGGTCCTCTCGAGCGCAAAGAAGGCAGACAGTTCCTCCATCGCGACCTCCTCCTTCAGCCACTTCTCTAGGTAGTCCACCATACTGGGGCCTTTGATCTCTGGCAGACCCATCACACTTATGTTATTGCAGCGGGAGCGGTTTTCGGCATCCTCTGCTCACAGTTCGAGTGTGCAGATTTTAGTTTCCATGGCAGTCATCATTTCAGCGGTTGAGGCAAGCACCATCGGCACGTCCGCCATAGTTCGCTCAGTTGCGGTAACCCTCTCCGCAAGGTGCCTCTGGTCATCTCGTAATAAGCCCAAATCAGATCGTGAGGTATCCATTTTAGCTTCTAGGGCTGTGGAAGAGGAAGTGATGGCCAGGATAACGTCCTGCAGTGTGAGTTTCTCAGCCGGCCTCAGTGTCTGCACCGGCGATTCTGCATCGTTTGCATGTCCCAGTGCCCCTTCAAGTTCTTGGTCTTTTTTCCTGGTGGATTTGCCTATTACAGCTGCAGGCAGGGAGGGCCGTTTGGTGCGCAGTACTATGCGTCGGGAGCAGTGTGCGTCAAAAGCCATGGGGGACCGGCGTGAGGGCCACCCACGTGTTGAGGATTAGGGTAGGAGGTCCCCGATGCATTACAGGAGAGTTTCTGCACTGTCAGCTTCTGGTAGGTTTGGTGTCCTCCACCCCCAGAGGCAAGGTAGTCTGTTCCAGGATGGCAGGCCGCAGGTCCAGTCATCAGCAGGTCTCTAGGCCGTGAGGATCAAGGACACCTTGCCCCACCAGGGACAGGCAGTCCAGCAATAGTCTTATAGGATCCTTTCTCAGATCAGGGACCAGTAGCTCACTGAGTGCAACTGTATTTGAGGCAATAATGGTCAGTTGTGCCAGCAGGACTTGGCGGATGAGAGTCAATTCCAACGAGGGGGGGCATGCTCCAGTCTGTTGTTTATCTAACCACTCTTGTAGTCACCAGTGTTCCTCCCCCTCAGTAAACCCGCCCCAGCTCGAACGGAGCAGTGCTTCAATATGCAGGGCGGGTCAGGCTCTCGCTGATATGCAGGTCGAGGTGAGTGATAGCTACTCACTGAATTTCCCTCAGATTAAATAGTTGAAGAATCATTCTGTATTTGTCAGGGTGCTTTTTGGGAAAAGCTAAGATGCTGAAGAGCTACATGGCTGAGCAGCCCTAGGGATGTCCCAATGTATAAGTGACATTGTGGGTCACAAGGAAATGTATATAGTCATGTCCTGGTGAGGACTGGCCCTGGAGTGATTCAATCACTGTTGCCACTGCACGAATGGGCAATCAGTCCTGATCACGGTGTGTGTCAAGCGCTACTCCACCTTGTGCAGTACCCCCAAGTAAAATAATTTTAGCAACAGTCTTTGGACTTTATTATGAGTTCAGTGCTGCACTTTACTTCCTATAGAAGCAGGAGTTTGCATATTAATTGGAATTATGAGCAAATGAGTGATTACCAAATGGAATAGTTACCATATGATACCGTATATAAATCACGTGAAAACTTCAAGCCCACTAGTATTTTTCCCTGAAAAAATGTTGGGAGTTCACATCGGCTGACATTTAAGAGGGAAATATGACTGCAAATGAGGGAAAACATGTAGAATCTGGCATGGTAAATGCCACGTTTACATGTTTTGACTCATTTCTGGGCCTCTAACTTGGAGTATGAGGTACTTACATCATCTAGTAAATAGTACACCCCACAGTTTATGTATTTACTGGATGTTGTAATTACCTCAACCCAATTCAGCCCATTCATTACATGCATTGTCAGAGCCTTTATTTTATGTTGTAACAGTCCCAGACTGAATAGTGCACCTTGATTGTTCTAAGGACCACATACACCGGGATAGATTTGCCACTTCTATTTTATTTGAAGGCTTACAATATGTGAATACAAGGTGCAATGCTGGGGGACACATGATTGGGGCCCATATTGAGGGGATTAGGTGAGCACTGACCTTATGGACAATGTCATGGGTCTTATCCTACCCACTTGAGTATCCAGACTCACGCTTCATCAGCTCTAATGGTTCTGTATTGTGAATAATAATAATAATAATAATAACAACAGGAAGAAGAAGAATACGAATAAGAATAATAATAAAAATAAAAATAGCAACAACAATAAACAACATCAACAATAACAACAGCAACAATAATAGCAATAATAACAATAATAATAATGATACTACTAATAATAATAATAATAACAGCGATTACAAAGAATATAGGCGAGCATACTAACAATAGCTTTTTGCCAGTTTTACACTGCACTTCATGCTCTATTATTCAGGAATTTACTTTAGTTCAGTGAAGTACAGAGATACAAAGTACAGGTGAGAATATAGGAATTGACGGTATTATCAGAATCTACAGTACAATAGTATGCACAGGAGAGGCATTTAGCATCTATGTTTTGGATAGTCAGGTACTTCTACTGTTTCAAAGTGTTGTAAAGAACTTGTACCATTCCTGGCTGCTCCCTCTTGCAATTTCATCTTGGACTCTCTGCCCTTGTTGCGGTGGAAAAAGAAAATTGCTATGGAAAATTGCAGGCTGACTCGAAATGCCTATACTGACCTGTTTATAATTTATTTTACCTCCAGTCACTAGCAAATATTTCCATGTTCTTAAAGTCCACCTGGAGCCTAAGCCAAGAACCAGTCCAACATTCAGAGTGGTGTCTCTGACAAACTACACAGACTTCTGCATCCATATTCCAAATATGATCTGTCTTCTGGTTGGCCTTATGTCATGAAATGTAGTCGAAGTGCCTTCCTAATAAACATAGGGGCATATTCTCAAGGACTCATCGCCTATTTATCGGCACTTTAGCGCCGCAAAAGTGGCGATAGATTTATCGCCCTATTCTCAAGCTGGTGCAAACTGCCGATATCGCCAGTTTAACAGCGATAGCTGCCGCAAAAAACATCGCCACGGATGAGTGCGACAACTAACGCTAATGATATGCAGAGTAGGCGTTCCCGTGCAAAAACACACAAAAACACCACTTCGCGAGATTCACAACAACCAGTCAGATCTGCGATGCGAACCAAGAACAGCCGATAAGGCGCGTTAGCAGCAGGGATTTAACATCTGCCTCTTACTGGTGTTAAGCAGGACGACCAACTGCAGTAGAAAGGGAGCCCAGCCCAGAGCCACATCTGAAGACCAACAGATGCCATGGAGACAATGATCATGCAGCTCGGAGACCCAAGAGGGCAACAACTCCCACTGCCACCACCCCCAGGCACCCCCCCCGCCAGACCCTCCCCCCAAGGTCATGAAGTCCAGTAGTCAACGCTAGTGGAAAAACAGAACATAATTACAAATACATAAATCAACAAAACGAAAAGCTGAGCCAACGCGTTCCATTCCCAACGGGGAACTCCAACAGGGCAAAGTGTCTTCAGAAACCTGTGGGAGAAATGGTGACAATGGTCAAACTTCCGTATAGTCACATGCCTAATCTGGTACAGTGTACTGCACTTGGACAAACCGGAATGCTCACAGGCCAGATAAACCATGCATGAGAAGACCGTAACAGAAGTTTGTGTGGCCGTAACCGTCGTAGGAATGAAGAGGAAGGTAACGACCACACAAACTGCTGTTACAGTCACATCATGCAGGACTCATCACACCTGAAAGCATCACAGTGTGTGTCAGCTCGATACCCCTGCCCCTCACACCCCCCACACTACGCAGGAACATCTTGAGACCACGCAAGGGAACTACGCCATAGCTGGCGTCACGCACGTGTTGGGGGCAATTCACAGCACACGTGTATGACTTGTGCCCATTGCCGACACTGCACACAATCACCGCAACAGCAACAACACGCATGCCATCACTGTGCATACAAAAGTGGACCACCGTGGCCTGTCCACCAATGTCGTCGCAAATACCCCAGGCAGTGTGCATGATCGCCACATGTCCGCAAGTCTGCCACCAACCAGCGCTTTGAGGATGGCCCCTATGGAAATGCACTGCCCATCGGCAAGCACCAACTGAACACACCACACACCTCAACTCCACAATCCCCCAACTCACAACTGTGGGAATGCACACGTCACCAATCCACCACCAAAGTGACTACTGCGTGTGTCTCAGTCTCCGCCACAACCTGCCCATAGGCCTACACACACGTGGTCGACCACCTTCAACGGGCACATTCACACTGGAGACGAGGTGGCTATGTCACAAACCAACCCGCGCACATCACGAACATCGCATGCAGGGCCGTGTCAGCAAGGGCGGCGCCCCCCACCCAGCCACGAGTCCGCCGCCATGACTGGTGGTGCCTGTGCGATCCTGTGCACCTGATGCACCCCAGCCCAGGTCCCCAGACCGGTCCTTTGCCCAGCGATGACTGGCCGCCCCTGCGCACCCAGGCCTCAATGCTCACCTGCCGCCTCCGGCATGTCTCCAAGAGGGCCCACCACGTGCCGATGCATTCTCCTCAGCCGATCGCTGGATTCCACGCCACAGGCCCCCAGCGCACCCTGCGGCACCACACCACGGAGTCATGTGTGTGCTGACTGCTGCCTGCTGCCTGCGCGTACACTGCAGTCCAGCAGGGCACACTGTTCAATTTGAGCCTTGATTCGCTGGACGTCGTATCGCCGTATCGAGGCCAACGCATCATCGCAGGCTGCACACCTGCTCAGCTCTTCAGGTGCCACTGACCCTGTGCAATGCAAGTCATTGTCACTTGGCGGTAGGCCCCTGCCAGCCGCAGCGCAGCGGGTGCCACTAACCCTGTGCAACGCAAGTCATTGTCACATGGCGGTAGGCCCGTGCGGGCTGCAGTGCAGAGGGTGCCACCAACTCAGTGCACACAAGTCATGGACCCTTCATGATTGGGTCGCGTGGTGCGGACGCCATCATGTCATCTCCGGCAGTGCGGTATGTGACGTGCTAGGCCCCTTTTATTGGCAGGGTCACATGTCCTGTGATGCCTGTGCTGGATGGGTGTGGTGTGGGTGTGAACCAGCCCTCAGGGAGTGGCTGTGGCATGCTGACGACTAGACCAGTGATCAGAAGATCACTACAGGTAAAAGCTGGTACATGTAGCTTTGTCGTCCCCCCCTGAGCGTAAGCAGAGTGGACTGGCCTGGCGTATGGCAGGCCAGCGTAGGGGTGGGAACAATGAGCCCGGGCTCTGGGCGTGCTTCAGTTCTGGGCTGGACATGGAAGTAACTGATGCTTGTGTCTCTGTTGTAGTGTCTACGCCACCCAGACCGCAATCGGCACTGTTGCACCCTGTGACTCAAGTCCCACGACATGAGCAACATGGACGTAAGGGGGAATCACTGACCCTACATTCATCCATACTCTCATACTTGAATGATCAAAGGCATGGCACATCTGTGCGATTCTGAATGTTTAATTCACATCCAGTGGAGTGTTGCAGCTGGAGCAGTACAGGGCCATGCAAACACCACTTCACATTATTGGCCCGTGGAGGGCCAGCCAGAGTCCTTCAGGGAATGACAAGTACATCGGAAGGGGAAGAGTTCAGTCCGCAGTCTGATCGCTGTGTCATTGGTAACCATACAGAAAATAGCAGTCCATGTCGAGGTCCAAGGTGAGTGTCGTAGAGTGTATTGGGGGACAGTGAAAGGTGATGATGCAAAGGGCCAAACCAAGCAGAAACAGGTCATATGTAGGGGTGGGCGGAATTTGCGTAGTCGCGCTACGCAAAGCTCTGCGAAATGGTAAAAAATCTCTGCGAGCACGCAAACGTTCCGCGAACACGCGGAATTGCTTGTTCCGCCCATTCACGATGCTTTTTTCCTGTTCTCGAACGCTGTTTGCGTGCTCGGGGAGAAATATATCCCGAACACGCATTTGGAAAGCGCAAACAAGCAAAAAATTCCGCGAAGCTGCGGATCGCAGAATTTTTGGCAATTACGCGTTCTCTGCGGAACGCGAAATTACCCAAATTCCGCAAATTCCACGAGCGGAACGGAATTTACCACCTAGGCCTAGTCATATGGCGAAGATGGATGCTACTGCCTCCTCCTTACCAGTAAGGTTGTTTTCACCCGCATCTTCGTCCTCTGATGTCACATGTGCCTCACACGTGGGTGGTGGTGGATTGCCTGCCGCACTGTGAGGCACTGACACATCAGGGGCGGAGATGTGGATGTAGAAGCAGCAGCAGTATTAATCTGCGCAAGGCCTTGAGGCAGCAATGCCATGACGATGTACTGCAGGGCATGGAAGGTCCCAGCCACATCTCGCTGGTGTGCAGCCGTGGCAGCCATTCTTTCCGCCGTCATCCGCTCCATGTTCTCCATGAGCCCCCGCATCTGTCCCAACTCCCGGCTGACATCGCTGGAGCCACTCTGACTGAACAGTTGTTCTTGTCTCAGTATCATGACTCCAGCGATGTCAGCCATGGATTGTTGGAGAGCATGGAGCGGACTGTGGGTGTCCGTTAGGGACTGTAAGTGGTCCCTGATGGTACTCAGACACCCATGTATGGTATCAAGTTTGGCTGCCATGAGGTCGAACCCCACCTGCACCTGATCAGCCGTCTTCTCCTGGACCGCTAACACACGGCGTTGAAAGGCCATGTATTGGTCGTGGGGGTCCTGGGAGACAGCTGTGGTGGTGGGTGCTTCCTGCTGTGTGGTCTGTGCAGGGGTGGGGTCTCCTCGATGCAGCTGGACTGCCCTGCTCCTGGAGGTGAGGTGCCGTAGCTGTCCATGAACTCTTGGAGGGTGTTGGTGTCGAAGGTGTGGAGGTGCTCTTCGTCATCAGTGAAGAGCTGTTGGGTCTGCGCTGCAGGAGGTGTTGGTTCTCCCTCTGCAGTGTGATGGGGAAATGCAGTTTAACATTGTGTTCACATGTATGTTGACGCATTGTACAGGTTTACATACAAACTGCATGACAATGTACATTGTGACTGTTTGGGAGGAGCTGCCTATTTGATGCGTGACAGTGGACATTTCGACAACATCACGGATGTGTGTTTGTACTTGTACATTATCATCTCACATTTCCCTGCTATGCCAAATGTGATTGACCAGTTTCTTCACACAAGCAGCACCAGTTGTGTCCTCTGTTCTGTTGTGAACGTGTTGCAGTTTATACCACATTGTTGTCAATGTTGATGTGCTCTGAATGTTATATGTGTGTGCTGCATTTTGGGAGAGTCGCCCCTGCAGCTCTGATTTGGCTGGGCCTTATCCTTTTCAGGCGGTGTGCCTTTGACTTCTGTGCTTCTACAGTGCTGAGATGTTGCATTCTTAGGGAAATTGGGCTTTTGGTGGGTCTTGGGACTCTGGGGCATGGTTTGTCCGCAGTTGTGTTGTTGAGGTCAGGGGTTGTTTGTGCACGTGGATGTGTCAGAGTGTGACCTGCTCCTTTACGGATGTGGTCCACACTCAGCCACCTCAGTGTCATGGCGTGCAACATGTCATGATATATTGACTGCAGCCATGCTATTCGTCATGCAGTGTCACTTGCATTGTCAGTGTGGCTCACAGACACGCCGCTTTGCTGGGTTCAGCACATGTGCATGGGTTTGTTGTGAGATTAGTGATGTGTGGGGAGAGCCCCCTCTGTGCACATTGTCGACGGGGGCCTACTTGCTGTTTCTATGTGTGCTGCAGTATGCCAAGGAGATCAGGGACATGATCCAGAGTCATTGTGGGTGTGCACTGTGCTATACTTGATTGTGCATGTGTGCCATTGTGCCCATCTCCCCCGTCCCACCAGTCCCTGGTGGTTACTCACCCTGTTGCTGTTGTGTCAGGTCATGTTGAGCAGTGTCCGGTGCCCCAACTCCTGTCACCATCTCCACACTGATGACTGTGGACACCATTTCCTCCATCTCATCCAGCTCCTCCAGTGGCGCTGGACTCCCACCTCCAGTATGCATTGCTGCCTTCTGGTTGTTGCAGAGTTTCAGCTTGGTCTTGCGCTTCACATCATTCCAGCGCCTCTTGAGCTCTTCCATTGTCCTCCTCAGCACTCCGACTGCATTCACCTTGTCCAGGATGGACTGCCATATTCCATTTTTTGTTGCCAATGACACAGTGGAGGTGACGAACAGTTGTTGATGGTGTTCTACCACCTCCGTGATCAGGATCCTGTTTTTCTGCAGACTGAACCTCGTCTTCCTCTTCTTCTTGTCCTTGCCCTTCCCTGTCCCCGAGGTCCCAGGCTGGTCCTCCGTGGGGCTTGTGGGCTTCTGGCCGTCCTCTGTACCTGCTCCGGCTGCCTCCATTGTGCTTTGCTGTAGTTCGGTTTTTGTTTGCTTATTTTTTTTTCTGCTTTTGTAGTGATTTTTCCCGCCTGACGTGTGTGATTTGCAGGCCTGGCGCTGCTTTTCGCTGATTGTCTTATCGCGGTTGGGCCCATCGCAACTTTTTTCGCGTTCAGGTTTGGATTTTCATCGCCGTCCCGGTAGTGTTATCGCGGACATTTGCCGCGTTATCGGGGTACTATCGCATGTTACCGCCGTGTTGTGAATGCCACTTTAACACGGGGTTATTTTCCCGCGATAGACGGCGATATGTAAACTTGCGTTAACCTATTTTGGCGATGTTTATCGCACGTTCTTGAGAATATCCCCCATAGTTTGAATCTTCTGATGGCAACCCCATGTATCTCTGTATTCCACTCCTCACCCTCTCAAAGAAATAATGAAATCATGGTAAAATATTGGACAAGTTAGGGAAGAACAGGTCTTCAGGGTTTAAATGCCTTCATAAGACTTGGGATGGGGGAGGCCAAGTTGTGAATTATGGACATGCTGCAAAATAATAGTGAAATGCATATTTTACAGGAATTCCTGATGGAAGAGTAGCCAGGTATGGACAGAACCATATTAGGATGAGAATACCTACTCTGCTTAAGGGAAGGATGGAGGCAGAATCAGTGAAGAGAGCGGTAGAAGGAATATAGCTGTGCATAACTATTTCTGAGTTTAGACACATGCTATTATAAAATACTAGAGATGGGTCAGAGTTCTAAAAAAGTGTAATATGTTTGTTCTCTGTTAATAATTAGTAGGTTTATTCTGTTTCTTCACTGTTAGTAATCTGTAAGCCTGTCCCTGTGCCTAACTAAACCAGTCAACAAGAATGGTAACACACTCTGCCAGTACAGTACATGATTAAATGAAAACAAACTTATAAATACAAGCGTTACCATTAATGCCTTTTCTTCTGAATAGAACACTGTTTGCAACATATTGTTCCTGTCTACCCTTGGCCTCAGGTCCATAGGTGGTTGGAGGAACCAATGTTGGTTACATTCATCACACTGGAAACATCTCATCATTTGGTGGTCCTTGAGTGACCTGCACCAAGATTCTGACCATGTATGTGCCAGCCTGCTGTATATCATCAAAGGGACTTTTGCAAGGCAGGAAATCCCAAGGGAGGTAGGGGCGAAGATGGGCCATATAATTGGAAACCACTCACTAACAGGAAGATGTACCACCACTGTTTTAGGTAATTTGCAGTAGCGGTCGGTGGTGGGAGTGCCGCCGGCCGCTGACGTGGGGCGGGCAGGGTGGGTGGTAGTAAACTACGGATTACGGCCGATTACAGGTAGGTACACATATAAATAAATAAAACTAATTTCGTTGCGCGCGCTGCATCGCATTTGGCGATGCAGCGCGAGAAATGAAATTCGTTTTATTGATTCATATGTGTACTTACCTGTAATCGGCCGTAATCCGTAGTTTACTAATACACCCACCCTGCCCCTCCCCCGCCCTACGTCAGCGCCCGGCGGCACTCCCACCACCGACCGCTACTGGTAATTTGTTTGAGAGTGGAAGCTTCAGAAGGGGAGGGGACAACATCCCTAACATCTTTATGTGTGTTTTGCACCTGACACTCCTGCACATTTTTCTTTCTAATTAGTAATGGCTGTCCTCCCGGTGTGGAATGTTCTTCAGAGCTTATAAAGCTTGGGATAATTGCGCTGAAACAGTCATTTGACAGAGGATGTAGTGGGATAAAAAGTCATAGCATGCACCTGCCTCATGCTAAAAACATATTATGAATTTTGACCTGGTGATCCCATAACTGCAAGGTGATTTCAACCAAAACTTTGTCTCCTTCTAGTCCCCAATTATGAGTGCCCGGCAGGTTTTGATGCCATTTATTGCACCCAGTGAAATACTTCTGTGTGCAAAAGGTGTAATAAATGCCAACAATCACGAGTCTGATCCTAAAATGAGGCATAGCCTGCAGAATTTTGTGTTTTATGCTGTAAAAGCTGCATGTGTCAACTTCGACCTTTTCCCTACTTATATTTCAATGGATTTGACCTACCAAAAATTACAGAGGAAAAAATCTAGAGAGTGAGAATTTTATGGCACCAACTATAATTACAACCCCTGCGCAAACAAATGTTTGCACAGTTGCCACAATTTAAATTTAAATTTACACTCGCAATCAAGTTCCCGAGCCTAGATAAACCAATTGCTTCAGTCATTGTTTGTTGATATCATTGAGTCCCGCTATTCTTTCCTGCAATCGAAGCTTGTTCCTTTGCTCTCTATCCCCTTATGATCTGTTAATTATGCATATCCATTTGCAGCCTAATTGAATGGTATTCATAGAACCAGTCGCAAGACGCCCATTTAATTAAATATGGTTATATGTGGTGTGTTCATTTGCATACAGCAATTTTAGAGAAAATTATTTGTTCTTCACATTCTTTTCCAGCCAAAGTAATATTTTGTGTTTTATGTCGCTCCTACATATCTCGTAGACCCTCCACGGATTGGTGCAATTTAATGCACTT